>BIMT01000138.1:0-473183 GCA_005406065.1 Metschnikowia sp. JCM 33374
CACCCTGGACAGAATATGATACGAAAAAAAAAAAAAGTTAAAAAAAAGTTAAAAAAAAAAAAGCAACAGCAACAGCAAAACATCAAGCGACAACCAGCAAATCTTCAAAGTAACCAAAAAAAGGGTAACAATATGATTCCACCCACTTTCTTGTGTTTGTTTCTTTCTTTTTTTCTGCTTTTCCTATTTCAGAATGGCCAATAATCCTGAACTGCCAGTGAAGTTTTTTACCCCGTTCTCCCCGAAACCTCGCTTGAATTCCGGGCCCAGTGGCCCATTTGCTGGTGTCACGTCTCATATTCCTCGCGGGCCCTCTCATTACGAAATATTAAAGCGAAAATGGAATAAAAAAATCTTTAATGGACGCACCTTGCCAGGTGTCGGCCCCCGGGCCATCTGTGAAGGAGAAGTTGAATTTCTTTTTCGTTCATTCTATTTTAGCCGTTTTTTTCTAAAAAAAAAGGTTAACTCAAAAAAAAAGGGAAGGACAGCAAGCTTAATCTAGTTTCAGTTAATTTCCTGCCGAAAGAAAGAAAGGAAAAATGAAAAATGAAACCCCGTAAGAAAAACCCTCGGTCACTCGTACCTGCTTCCTTTCGGGTTTATTGGATAAGGAATAAGGTACGGCACCAAGCTCCAGTAATGACTTGCAGGTAAAATTACAAGAAAAAAAAAAAAAAAAAAAAAAAAAAAACACATCAGAATTTTTCATGGATGAGCCCACGTACACCCCTATGTGCAGTGCGCCATGAACAAGATTGGCGGCATACATTTAACATGTATGTTGAAACTAGCACATGGGCAGCCCAACAAAAAACTGACTTCTCCCAGTTTTTAGTCGATTTCTTTTTAAAGTTTCTTCGTAATTCCAAGCATTCCTTCTTAACTGGCAGTTAAACCCCCTATGTTCACAATTATTGTCGCTTCTCCATCGTACAAGTTGGGCACGCTTTGGACGCCCCAGTGGTAATTTCCGTCGCAGAAGTCTCGCCCTCGGCCCACGCAGGACATTGTTTTTTTTTTTTTTTTTTTTTTTTTTTTTTTTTTCTTTTTTTTTCTGTTCGTCCAGAGTTTAAAATAAAAAATTTCACAAGGAAGTGTCTTTTTTTTTCACACCCTAAAAAACACTCATCTTTTGATCTTTTGCAAGCCACACGGAATCGAGCTTTTCATTAAGACTTCGTCCTGTGCTTCCTGAGAACCCGAGTGCCTCGTGCTACTTCCTCGGCTCAAATTTCAAATCCACTTCTTAGCTTTCTTTTACTGATTGTCTCACCTTTCTGCTGGTTTAGGTTCTTTCATTAGTACCCTGATACCCTTTACCTTTGGCGCCAACACTTTTTGACCCAAAGACGAACAGAAACAAACAAACAAAGGAAGGAAAACCAAGAAGACCCCCAAACAAAAAAAAAATTACGGAATACCTAACCGCTGATCGTTCACGCGTCCATTTCGTCTTTTTCTTTGTGTTTTTCCCCTGCCAATGTACCTGACATACTATCCAATTGGCACTTCTGGCCACCGCGCGTCTGCGCTGGCTGGGTATCTTCCATACCCAAACTACGCCACACCAATCTATGGCAACCCAGGAGCTTTTCTGCTCCCATTTCCACCTCCAGCTCCCCACTACATGCAGCCGCCAATCTACTCGGCTCCATATGTGCCTGAGCCGCAAGGCCCTGCCCAGAACCCGGCACCTGCTGTGACTACAGCCGCGTCGGGCGGCATCAGTGCTGTTTTGGATTACGACCCTGCCACCATGGCCGCATTTATTTGCTGGTGTAGTTTTGGCATGTTAGGTCAAAGTCGGACCCCAACCAAGGAGTTCGAGGCATCGTTTGTGGCCATTTTGCACGCAACTCGCTTGCCAAAATCAACCATCATTATTGCCCTAGAGTACATCAATCAGCGCTATTCCAACAGTCCCAGCGTCAGCTTGCAGGACCTGGATATGTTTGTTAAGATTGTTGTGGCTCTCGTTTTGGCTAACAAATTCAACGACGACAACACCTTCACCAATAAATCATGGTGCGGTGCTAGTGGCGTCAAGATCGATGTCCTCAACTCCATGGAAAAGGCCTGGTTGGCTGCCGTCAACTGGAACTTAAATGTTGTCAACTTCCAACTGAATATCGAGACTTTGGAGGAGTGCTGGACCTCGTGGGTGCAAAAACAAGCTCTGCGCCCATGGGCATCCGGTTTCCAAACCTCTCACTACAACCCAACTCCATCGTCGGCCATGGCCCAAGACGCCTACGGTAACTTTTCTTCGGTACCATCGTCTCCGGCTTATGAGTCTACGAGATCATCTTCGCACTATGGATACTCGTCGCCGGTGGCCGCGTCCCCAATCAAGTTTTCGCAAGACTGGAACGCTCCTGCCGCGCACAACTTCCATTACAATCTGCGCCCAAGCCCGTATGCTCCGTACCCTCAACAGCAGTCAATCTGGGCATACGGTCCATCCGCTTACGCCTCGGGTCCTCCACGCATGGATTCCATGTACAATGGATTCTCGAACCCGTACTACAACTGCTTGGCCACCTACTAGAATTCCAAGAGAGGTTGACTAAGGCTTTATGATGTGCTCTTTTCATCGTCATGTATTGAAAGAGCATGGATGAGTCGTTGTCTGTTTCTCTTTTTTCCTTTTTTTTATCCGAATTTTTGTTGCAAAACAAAATATGTTATAATGTTGTTTTTCCCTTTTAATTTTGGGTTCGACTCCTCTTTGTTAAGGGAGGAGCGACGTTCCCATACTTCAAAATGTTCCCGCTTTTTTAGTTTTTTTTTTGAATTTTTTTTAAAAATGCCCTTAGGGTCTGGTTCTTTTAGAGATAGAATACAAATCAGCCTATTGCAACAAATGCGTTACTTTATTGAAAGTGTTGTATTTTGATTCATGATGTTTACGACGGACCTCATGGTGACAAGCTCGGGATATCTCGAGATTGAAGACATCTATTCGTCGTCCTCTCCCTTGTCTTCAAACTCCTCGTCGTCTTCGTCGTCGTCGTCAGGAAGTGGTACTTCCTCATTGGCCTTCTTGTAGTCGATCTTTTTACCTCTGGTTCTTCTACCACCAGCAATGATGTTGGAGGCATCTACACCGCCCAAGTTGTCGTCGTCGTCATCTTCATCTTCGTCGTTTTCTTCTCCTAATTTACCATCCTTGTCGTCGTTGTCGTCTTCACCATCTTCAGATTCGGGTTCTTCCTTTGGAGCGTCATCATATTGGCGTCTTCTTCTCTTTCTGCTCAGCTCCTGCTTCTTTTCCTCGAGTCTGTCTACGCGGTGTTTCACTTGTCCTAATGCCTGAACTACTTCTGGATCGACCTCGCCCTTTGGGGCCTCGGTGGATTCGTCCTTTTCGGTCTCTTCCTTGGCAATTGCGTCTGTTTCCTCCTCTGCAACTTCGGCCTTTCCGGACAGGGTTGTGGCTTCTGGCACACTGGTGGCCACAGGCTCGGTGACTTGCTCAATTGTGTCGTTCTTGACCCCGGTGTTGTCTTCAGCCATTGTTACGATCAAGGTTCTGTTGGTGTAAGTTTTGAGTTTCCCGGTACGGATATTTTATCTTCTTTTGAATTTTTGAATTTCTTTTTTCTTTTGCTCCAGTCTTAAAAAGAATAAAGAAAAATTTGAAAGAGTGTTTGCAATTGCGTGGTAAATGCTAAAAACAATAGTATAGGTGTAGTGGCTCTAAACAAGCTAAGTCTGAGGAAATGTGTGGCTATATATGTATGGAGCGCGGTGCTCTGAGCTTTTCACGTCCATGCGCGCACCCAGAAGTTGCTTCTAATCCGGGGCCTTTTTCGGTGGTTTTCCTGGCTTTGCTCTCGGCGTCAGGCCAATATGGAGTCCAAAAACGAAGAAAAGATCAACAATGTTGAGATGGTAGATAATTGGGGAAACTTGTGTTCAATTCTCTTCAACTTTCTTTTATTGCTATAAACTTTGCTCATTAGTAAAAGATTTCTCCATAGGAAAGGCAGTTTTTTGAATGCTTTTATTGGATACATTTGTGATGGTGGGCCCACCTCTTTTTTTGTGAGAAGAAAAATGTCGATTAATCTATTAGTTATTCCAGCTATTGATAAATCAAGCATCAAATATTCGTTATTAGACTTCTATTAGATCCATCGCTAATTATTTGATTGTGTTTATTCGCTGTTCTTATTTTTTAAGTGTATTTTTAATAATTTGTATTTAGTTATTGTTTAATTCGCAAAGTTGAAATTACTTCTTTTAGGCTAAATTTTAGGACAATTATTCAAAGGATGTAAAATTCAAATATTACAAGCGTTTAAGATGTAACAATATGAATGGAAGCACAAGCGTCAAGAAGATTATTAAAAAAATAGAAGTAAACAGGAAAAGAAACTGCAGCGATAAATACATTCATTCACGTTTCTTCCGGAGAAATAGTGTAACAAACGAAAGAGGTCTTAAGGAGCCTCAAGAAGGCAGATTATGAATTTATATCAACAGATTCAATTTACTACTACAAGTAATAATTTAAGAAATGATGTTTACCTTCCCAAATACTAAGAATAGCTGCAGTATTCTTCAATTAATCATAATCTTAGTATCTCGCAAACGTTGGTATGTCTTTATTCGCAGTCAAGTCAATAGAGGATGCTCAATCATACCAATGGCCCTTGCCCATACAAACAAGGTTGGAAGAGCCCGAAAAACAACCCCGAAGAAGAAAACAAAAATACTTAAAACACCCCCAAAAATATCCAAGTACATTTAAAGTGTGTTTGAATGATCACATAATTGGGCCTCGCACGACCGCTTCATGCCGCACATAGATGCACTCATCTAGGCCATTCCACAGATAATTGCATTCGCCTGAAACACCCTAAACTACCCAGTAACACGAAAATATCCCCGAAACCAACCCGAAATACTTTCAAAAATGGCCACAGTCTCGAAAAAAACAAAGATGGCAGACCTCATCAACTATAGACTCAAGGTATCGATTCTAGATGGGCGTACATTTGCCGGCCAGCTTTTGGCATTCGACAAGCATATGAACCTTGTTTTAGCTGACACAGAGGAAGCCCGGGTCACAAAAAAGGCATACCGCGAGTTGGCCAAACACAAGGTCGATGGTCAGGTGAAGATTCCAGAAGAAAAACGGTTTTTAGGGCTCATCATTTTGCGCGGGGAGCAGGTGGTGAATGTGACCATCATCAGTGGACCAACGGCCGACATTAAGAAGAGACTCTCACTTTTGAAACAAGGAAAAGGTGTATCGAAGCCTTTGAAACCAACGGGGCAAGCTTCTAAGCTTAGAGGGCCAGTGAAGAAGTAGAAAATAATCATGCATTGAACGAGTTGGGGGGAGTGGAGAGTGAAGAGTGAAGAGTGAAGAGCGAAGAGTGGAAGAAAATATGAAGATTTCATATTGATTGAAGTTTGTACTATAGATATACACGGAATGGAAACAGTTTTTCTGTAGCCGATGCCAAGGCATGAATTCAGAAATGAGATAGCGATAATTCATTAGTTGCGTTACTGTAGACACGTGGAACATTACAAGTAATCCCCCTCTACGTCGTGAACCCATAAACCCATCAATCCAAGAATTCATTAGCCCGCTAGTCTGAGGGCTAAGGTTTGGAACAGCTTTAAACTTGCCTCAAACTTGTTTCATCAGTCTGTCAGCCCTGCACATCCCATAACCACGAAGTAGTTGCCTTTATATATTTTTTTTTTTTTTTTTTTCGTTTCTTCCTCTCTTTTCTTTTCCATGAAGTATGAAAGCACTATTAACAACAGGACGAGTTCTTGCCTCTTTTTTCCTGCGGCGCAGGCGTCAAAGAGATCGTGGGGCCGTTTCTCGGCTTGGACGACAGCACGTTCTCGTTGGTGTCCAACTGGTGCTTGCTAATCATCTCGTAGATGTTCTTCAACAACTGGTGGAAGGACAAGTCGACATTGTCTGAAGAAAGCGCCGATGCCTCAGTGAATAGCAAGCTGTTCTCTGTGGCGAAGCTCTTGGCCTCATCCGTTGGCACCGCACGCAAGTGGTCGAGGTCCGATTTGTTACCCACCAATTCGATCACAATGTTTGCATCGGCATGGTCCTTCAACTCCTTCAACCAACGCGACACGGACTCGTATGATTCTGTCTTCAGGATATCGTACACGATCAACGCACCCACAGCACCACGGTAGTATGCCGAGGTGATTGCACGGTAACGTTCCTGACCAGCGGTGTCCCAAATTTGTGCTTTGACACGCTTCCCGTCGATTTCCAAAGTTCTTGTGGCAAACTCAACACCGATGGTAGACCTCGACTCCAAGTTGAACTCGTCACGTGTAAAACGGGACAACAAATTCGATTTGCCGACTCCGGAATCGCCAATCAACACGATTTTGTAGAGGTACTCGTAGTCGTATGAGTAGTCGTCGGTGTTATCGCTCATTTTTCTTGTTTATTTGTGGTGTTTGCTTTGGATTTCTTGAGGACGTTGGCTTGGTCAAGAAAACGTATAGTCAACCGGTTCTGGTGGTTTCGGGGGCACTTCAAAGCGTCCAACGGCTAAGCAATCTAGATCAAAAGGGGGTTGTTGTTTGGCAGGCTTTTCGCGTTCTGGAAATCACAAAAAAAAACTACCAGAGGGTGCAATAGAAAAGATAAATAAATGCTTTTCCGTATGAGATATTGATACAAGGTCTCGAAAATTAAAACGTGTGTTTTGCTGGAAAATCAAGTAGAAAAAACAATTAGATTGTCAAAAGCGTGTCGTATATGGAGGGAGATCGGCAGGCTAAAGTATTTTTTTTGGAGAACCAACGGCCACGGCGCGACATCCGTGCACCAGGAGAACAAGGCGGGGAGATCCAGTTGACGCGAGTCGCTCCAGTGAATTATACTGATAGCATAGTGCACATGTTTTATGCCATTTATAGACCTTAATAGATTGATGATCATTTTGAGAAGTCGGAAAGGACAATGGAAAATGGAAAAGTGAATGAATAGAAAAAAGAAAAAAAATAAAAAAAAAAAAAAAAAAAAAAAACATCTGTAGTTTCATTAAACCGTGGTTTCCTATTTATGGGTAGGTGGCCCTAGTAATCAGTAATTGTAACATAAAACATGCTCAGGAACCCCATTTTAACTATTATTCTCTTCACTCGCGGCCACGTCTACTGTCATCTCTGGCCGCCTTTCTCTCCAACTCATCCCAGTCGTCTCCCTCATCACTTTCTTCTTCTCCACTGCCACTTCCGCTTCCTTCAGACCCGTCTGAGGAGTACGCGTCCTCGCTGTCTGCTTCGCTGTCGACTTCTTCGTCCGAGGGGTCTTCATCAGAAGCCTCAAATTCAGACTCTTCTTCTTCGGATTCCTCTTCGCTCTCGCCATCACCGGTCAAACAACGCCATCCACCATCGGAGAAGAAAGCATATGGATCAGAATTGATCGTCTTCATAAGCGCACCCCAGTTTAAGTTCATTTGTCCCTCACTGAATGGAATATCCACATTAGTCAACCAGTTCTTGATATCTTCCAACAACTCCATTGGGATTGTGTTGATGTGCACAACTGGTTTCAGGAAATCCTTGAAGACAAACACCAAATCAAAGTTCTTCAAACCAAATTGAACACGCTCCAAATGTGCGATTTCGATTTCTTCCAATGTCACAACCAAATATGGTGGGTCGATCAACGAAATTAAACAGTCTCTTGTGGGCATACAGAAGACAGCAGATCTGAAAGGTACACCTTGGAAGCCCAATTCTCTAAATGGAATATCCAAATCAATAGCCCCTCTTGAGGCATCACTGATCAATTCAGCAAAATTCTTAAACTCTTTATCCAACATGGCCTTTCTCTTTCTTTCTTCTTGCTCCTGTTGCAATTCATCCTCATCACCATATCTGTATCTTCTCTTACGTCCTCCAGTTTCATCGAATGCCATATCACTTGCTTCTCGGTAGAATTGAACATCATGCGTTTTTCTCTTTCCGATCATAATCGGGCTCTTCAAGTGACAATGAATAATGACGATAAGTTCCTCTTTACAGGGTTGGAAAAACAAATGTTTGATGTTGCTGAACAAAATGTCGACTCTTTGATCTGCCCTGAAAGATGATTGGTATCGCAAACCGTTCTCATGAATCTGCAACACACCTCCAATCTTCTTTGTATCAGCAGTTGGTCTGACAAACACTTGCTCCAACTTTTTCATTCTTGAGCCCTTCAACTCAATCAAATTGCCTTGAGTAACAACATCGGACAATTGTTTCTTTTCAGCTTCCCGTTTCACGCTGTCTTTCTTCAAATCTTGAATGGCCTTGTAAACATCAATCATTCTTTGGCGATCGCGCGATCTAAAGGTGATCGATCTCACAAACAGATTATCTGGAGAGTCTTCATAAGGTAACTCAGTTCTTCTGGAGTTAGCACCACCTGCTCCTGGCGAGTTGAAGTTTAATCTCAAATATGTATAGTCACCTTCTTCATTTTGGGAACCGTTTTTAAACGAGTTGATGTGGAAAGGAACTGGCCTTCCGCAAATAGGTAAAATGATTGTATGACTTTTGTAGTCGATGTGAATCTTGAGATCCTTAACGTTGCTGGGAATTTGTGATTCTCTGACGTAAGACTCGTATCTTTTAAAAATGGGTCTCAACTCAGAGTCATCAGTGGCATCGGCCTTGGAGAATCTAGCCAAACCTTCTTGCTCACGTCTCTCATGTAAGATTCTTTGGGTGTCTTGACGGAGCTTTTCAGCATTGACGTCATCAGCAGCTGCACCCTCGTTTCTCAATTTGGATTTCAAGATTTTTGAGTTTGCCTCGTTGATGGCCAACTTTTTTTCAATCGAGCTGTCCTTCTCAGACTTCAATTTCCTCTCACCGTTTTCTACCTTGGGCTTGATCAGTTTGTTATCTTCCTTGAAGTAAAATGTAACTTCCTTTCTGGCTTTTTGGTAGTTCGTCAAGGAAATTGCCTCACCTTCACCAACCTTGTAAGTATCGGTGAGAAGCAAAGCATAGTTCTTCAACTTAGGGTTTGAGGCAGATTCATTCACCAAGTTGTTGAAGCCAATGGTTAATGAAATGATTTGGCCATTGACCAATTTTCTTTCAGTCTTCTGATTCAAAATAAGAGTGGAGTCACGAAATTCAATACCGGTCAACCAGCCGACGTTTTTGGTGAAGTTGGCCACCAAGTCCGCATTTTTGGACTTGATGAATGCTGTTGCACCTTCGTAAACATCCTTGGCAGATTTTCCATCACGCAACAAAGTCTTCACAATGTGATCTTGCAATTCCAAGAGAAGGTCGTAGTTAGTCTCCATGCCGGGTGAAGGGTCAATCATGAAAGTTCTAGCAATGTTAGAGCAGTAGTTTTTGTAACGCAAACCTAAAGAGGAAAGAATGGCGCCATCGCCGATAAAACGCTTTTCAGTCGACAAAGCACTGGGTCTCAAATCGTATTCTCCGCCACTTTGGACAATGGGCGTGTAACACCAATCGATAAGCTCAGGATCAAAGTCCTTGTTGGACTGTATGTTTTTCTTACCCAAGGCGGACTTGGTAAACCATTTGTTGGAGTCGATTTTCTTATCGAGCTTGTCGGAAATGTCAACATTGGTGGTCTTAGTCTCGTTATCCACCAATTCCATCATGTCATTAGCAAAAGAGTCCATCATCACAACCGAGGCTTTGGATGCCATCAGGGTGGCGCGGTACTCGTCGGCATCTTTCAAAGCCATGCTTTCAGACACGAAAAGAGCAGCATCAGCCACAGGCAAGTTCAAAGGCTTGGAAATTTCTGTCCATTCTTCAATGAACTTACCTTTGAATTGGTCTTTGGTGATGATTCCAACAGGCAGTGATTCCGAGGATTTTGCCTTCAATTCATCGGCCAACTTGGTAAATAGGCTCTTGTTATGGTCCTGGTCCTTTGTTCTTGTCCAGACCTCGAATTTCAGTGCGCCAGATGACAGAGAGGTCACTAAAGGCTTCACGTGTTTAGCCTTACCTTCACTAGTGATCATAATACATTTTTCTTGGTCAATGTAGATGGACGTGTGGGCAAACTCATAGCCTAGAAGCCAGAGTTGCAACACAGTGGATTTTTTATAGGTGGACTCGTCATCTCTGGTACCCAGCAAGAACAAAAGACTGGCGAACTTTTGTTCACTTGTCGCGAGGTTTTTCTGAATGACCGAGACACGCTTGAAGAACGCAGCAGCATCGATTACGACGTCAGACATGGTGGCGGAAAAGAAGGTGCTGGATGGATTTTGTATGGTGGCCAGTTTTTCTCGTGGGTTTTTCTCGCTTTGGTGGGAGTTGTCTTGTATAGACCGCGCGGCACCAGTAGCGAGCAAAGCTGGCCTTGACCCAGGAGCGCTCGAAAGAAAAGCAGGAATGCTATATAACTAAATGTGAGTAAAGATTCCTTGGTTTGGTAATAAACTTACAATGTTGTTTATTTATTTTTATTTTTTTCCCTTTTTTGGCGTCATTGCAAATCAATAAATTAACTTAGGAAACAAACATCAAGACCAGAAAGCAAACACAAGGTGCCTTTTCTTATGTGATGTATTACCGCTAGGGTTATTGAGGCCCGAAGACGTGTCTGCTGAATGGCAGCATGTTGCGAGAAACAAGATGTTGACCAAAGAAGGGGGACACCATCACTTTTGGAACTTCTTTGCTCTCCACTTTCTCGCAGCACTCGTGCATATTTCTGAGCGAGCGCACGTTTGGCTGTAAAAACGATTAGGGACTCGAGTTGAGAACGCTGCGGGTGCCCCCGTATTTATACTTTTTTTTGTGTTTGTGCTGATGCGGGGTAAAAAAAAAAGAATATATAAGGGACATGCAGATGGGGAAATTTACCACTTGTCTTTTTCTTTGGGGGCAATGTTCTTTCATTTCTTCTGGTGGTTCCTTTTGGGTCCTATGAAGCGTCCTGATTAGGGCCAATAACAGACGCGCCCAGGGCTGGGTATAAACGGTTTGGCCTGAATGCGGTTAGCAAGAGCAAACAACATTTTTTGGGTTTTTTGAAAAGGCAGTTGGGTAAACAGCAAGAAGAACGAGAAACAATCAAGCCCTAAGGATCTCGTCTGACCAACAAACCCCAAGTCTTTCTCATATTATTACCATTCTTTTTCTATCGGGCTAATTACTACTGGCGTTTGTACATGGGCGGCTCGGCACATCAGTACCTCTTACTCGTCCTGTACCACATCCAGCGCACACGCGTACGCGTTTTCCCACCACCAAAACCGCACAAAATCCATCTCTTTCGAGACAGGGAAAGTAAGTGCACATCTGAGGTTATATAACATTGTGTGTTTTTTTTTAAAATCTTTTTGCACATTTTATCTTTTGTTCACCATCATTATTTTTATTGGAATCCCTTTACCGCTGAATGATTAGACAAACGAAAAGAGTAACGGCGGGGAGGAAGCACTTCGAGGATGTTGCCTTGTATAAAGACGCGTCCAAGGCCGCTTACCAGTCACGTATCTCGTTTTACGACGCTCCCCCTCTTGAGGAAATCACGTTGGAAGAGTTTGAGTCCTGGGCAATCGACCGTTTGAAGATTTTGATCGAGATCGAGTCGTGTTTGGCCAGATCCAAGCTGTTCAAGGAAATCGAAGCCATCATCAAACCGCTTTTGCTCAAGTTTTTACCTCTTTCTCCCTCAGGCGCATCCTCTTCCATGGACACCAATATTATTGCGGAACGCCGTAAGGACTACTATTCCCATTACACTTTAAGGTTGGTGTTCTGTCGTACCGAAGAGCTCAGAAAGAAATTCACCAAGAATGAGGCTACTCTTTTTAGAATCAGGTACAACATGCTCCCAGTTTCTGAGAGGAAAGACTTTGTCAAAGCCAACATTGCAAAATTGGAGTGGGAGTACATTGAAAAGAATGAAAAACTTGACCTCATTGATAGCTTATACGCATCTTCGGGTCCCACGATTAGAACTGCGCTCATGATCGAAATTGATGGCAACTCTCTCACCACGGAGCAGTTAAAACTGCACATCAGAGACAAAGAATCTTTCATCAAATTGCCGTTTGAGAAAGTTCCCCAGTTGGTAGCTCTGAGACAGGTGTACATGTCCCGCGGATACGCGTACATCCCATCGGCGCTTCAGGTGAGCTTGTTGTCGGCAGCCTTCCACGACCTGCTATCACTGGCTTTGCTCAAAACGCTTCGGGCAATCCCCAGAATCGAGGATGATGATCGGTTGCTCCCTCTTCTCAACAACCTTTCGAAGAACTTTGCCAGCATCCAGTATGAGAATTTCGGGGATGAGAATTCCTCCGACATTACTGCTGTTTCTATTTCCACCCCACAGATCAACAAGCACTACCCACTCTGTGCCACACACCTTCAAAGAAATATGAAGCTAAATTCGCACTTGAAGTACGATGCTCGTCAACAATTTGGGTTGTTTTTGAAGGGAATTGGTTTAAATGTTGACGAGGCGTTGAAGTTTTGGTCTAACGAATTTACCAAGTCTGGGAAAATGAGCATGGATTCGTTCAATAAGGAGTACAGGTACAACATTAGACACATTTACGGTTTGGAAGGAAGCCGTGTGAATTATAAGCCATATGACTGTAACACGATCCTTTCCAAGAAGAGACCACAGCGTGGCGAATACCATGGATGTCCATATAGGGATTTGCCTATGGAGCTGCTTGTGAGCAACTTGAATGAAATGGGTATCAAGGACCCGCATGAGATCAATGGAATTATGGATGATGTGAGCAAAAACGATTTCACCGTTGCGTGCACCAAGGTGTTTGAGATCACCCACAAGCAGCAGATGGAACGGTCATCCAAGCCGGAGAATTTGCACATCACCCACCCCAACTTATACTTTGACCGCTCTCGGCAATTGGAGAGAAACGAGAGCAAGCCGGCTTCTACAGGAAGCAGCCAGGCGGTGAATTAATGAATATTTATTGAGAATTTTGCGGGCGTCATGATAAATCTATGGAGTCTAAGACATTCTTGAAGCCGAACCAGGAGGCCGCTGACCCACAAACGCCTACCCAGAAAGGGGACAAACAACCGTCATAAAGCGACCAGTGGACCACGAGTGGAACTTGGACTGCTTGGGTGAAGAGTTTAATGCGCCAATCCTTATCCCGCTTTGATGCGGGATATCTCCTGAGAAGTTCAATGATTTCGACAGCAATATATGCACCCCACACTCTCGAACTCCATATGTAAGTTTCCATACTCCAGTAATCGTTATTATTGGTGCCAATCCAATTGTGTTCACTCAACCAGCCCACGTTTTCGAGAAGTTCAAGCACGAGACAATTCAAAGCCTGGGCCAAATTGACCAATCGGTCCAATAATGGGACCGCCAGCACCGGGTTTACTAGGGCAGAAAACTCGTCAATTATCCAAGGCATGTATTTGATGGCCTCCACCAAGCGATTGAAGATACGGTAGTCTGAAATATACGAAGACACGGCTTTCAAGTGGACTGCTAATTTGGAGGCCGAGTTGGGTGTAGGTCCAGTTTGTGTGACGGGGTTTTCTGTGTTGATGACGGGTTTTTCTGATTCGTTGGTGCATTCATTCTTTTCTGATTCGTTGGTACCCTCATACTTCTCTGATTCGACCGAAGAAGCTTCATAGCGATCAGCACGCGGAAGCAGATGTTTGTTGGATGCTTTCAAGAAGAAGGTGTTGATCACTCTTATCAAGTTTGTTTTTTGGGTATTGACAAACGCCAAGATTTTCTGTTTGTTGTTCAAGACAGAACTCAATAAAAGTGTGAAGTAACATATGAAGTATAAGCATGCGTCAAGACTCGACGTGCTTGCAAGCACCTTATCATTGATTTCCTGGTAGAACTTCCGAGACAACAATGATTTCTTCAACGTTTTGTTGAGCTTCAAAAGTGTTGTTATAGGGATGTTCTGTGCACGTTTGTGGGTGAGTGGAGATGCAATTCCCACCATTTCCATGTTTTGTCTGAAATGCAAAAGACGTGAAGCTGCGAGGTGTTTTGGATGTTGGTGTCCACAATTGGATCTATGGGGATTCCTGGGGTTGTCTCGATCTATCTGTGTCGATGCTCCAGTGAGGATTCTAGATGAAAGAGGTAGCAATCTATTTTACTAGCGATCGTGGATTATATAGAACAAAACGATTTTTTTTTAATGTGCCACAGATCTTCCGTCTATATTAGAAGAAAACCGAGGAAGTGCGGCTTTCATGAGGCCCGATTGCGGGTCCGGAATAGGCGATGCGATCCGAGGCACGCGACAGAACGTGATCTTAGTGTGGGGGGAAGCTGGTTTCCTAGCGAAGGAGAATGTCCCGTTATGTAACTCCAATAAAATTGCTATGGTCGTTTTTTTGAGATTTTCTTTATGTATAGTTATGAATTTCAAATTGGCGTGCGATGTATTGGGTTGATTTGTGGAGCCTTTTAGCCATTGCTCATGTAATTGGTGGAAAATGCGGTAGTGGTTATTAGACCGAGCACAGGGACGTGTTCTAAGGATAGTTAATCGTATTAATCATACAAGAACATTGATCACAGGGAAGAGAAAAAGAAAACGAAATAGAACAAAAAAAAACAAAAAAACACAAACGGTAAAATTTAACTGCTGGATGTGCCAGAATTTATGACAACAAATAAGGTTATGCTTGAAGGTGTCGCTGCAATAGGTGCATTTTCCTGCCCGCATAAATGTGCCCTATGACTTTCGAAGGATTCCTTTCTCTGGAAATCCAAAAGAAACATGTTTCTTGTAAGAAAATGACAGCAGAAAGTAGGAGAACGTGGAAATTAAAAACTATTTTTGGTAGAATATGCATGCACTGTAGGTGTAGGATTCTTGAACCAGACAACAAGATGACACATTAACAACGGTACTTAATAAATGGGTGGCCTATGAAGATCAAAAGCCAGGCGAAGAAATAATTGCAAAGGTACATTGTTATATCCTCGAAGAAAACCAATAGCCAACTTCGACCGTTTGTTTCAGAAATGAATCGTATAAAAAGTGAATATCGCTAAGGGGTAATCCTGAAACAAGCTAGAAAAGACGGTAAAGGTAATGTGGGGTTCTGTAGCAAAATAAGAAACAGAAACGACAAATCAGGACCGAGTTTTTCATGTTTATGGTGACCTTCAATACTATTGCGAAGTATCGTCCAAATGTTGCTACGGCATTACATGTTCAAAAGTACATTGGGTACCATTTTAGTAGACCCAGCTTTACTTGGCTTGTGATAATTTAACAGGAATAATACTATAGGAGTGCAATAGACTTTCCCTGAGCCAATTGAAAGAATACTCTGAAGCGAATCTCAAGTTTCGAGCCTAAAACACATTGCATGAAAAGCTGGGTCATGGCAGTATCAAACATACAAGTCACAAGAGAAAAAGATGAAATGTCCCTAAGTGAACTTTATCCCGTCGAACAAATTCACATATGAGTATTCTGGAGGAAGAGCTCGATTCAGATATCTTGAAGACGAACATAACCTGGTGCATATCATCCCTTCGAGACAACCACGCTAACCCTTTCATTCAGTAAAGAGAGTATTCATAAGAAGGGGTTCACTCCACCTTAGGCAAAACACCAACACTTTTAGTTTCAGTCTAGGTTGGAAGGTGTGAATATATTCCTACCTTTTCAAATTATGCTACCACTCCAAGTGTCCCCACTCGAAGCACTCCTAGTTTAAGAACACAGTTTTTCAAATCTCTCCTCTTAAACGAAGATCTAGAAAAAGAATGAATAGATATATTTTCAAGGCTTCAAAGAAGTATTGGCGTGAAGGGCAGGTGGATATACTATCAATTCAAAGAACGGACGTACTCGTAGGTGGTAGAAATGAACGAAGCTGAGTATAATCTGACCAAAATTGTTTCCATATTTATTCTAGGAGGATTTAATTTCTGGGGGACCCATAAAAAAGGAACGAAAGGGTGGGAAGCACTCAAAAAAAGAGGCTAATAATGTACATTTTTGTAGGAGGGGCTTTTCTCTGAATGGAAATTTTCATCAAGAATTCGGTACATCCGCTAATTTTAATTATTTTGTGGTGGAAAGCATTAACAACGAATGGTCATGTTGTATTCATTATTCGGATCTCTAAAGAAACGGCATAAAAGCGGCCAGTAACCACCCACTTCGAGGAACATTACCGAGAAAATTTTGCCTGCTTTCTCATCCAAGATCGTACATTATCTTGCATTATCTTATCTTGGTTTTTTCTGGTTCGTAATCTATATTTATCGCTATCTTTTTTTTTGTTTGTTTTCTCGGATATCGCCGAATCTGCACCTCTCGGATTTCGCCGAACTATATGGTGGATGACTAAAATCACCATTTATGTTAGAAGCAAAGAGAATAAGACCCGCCTTGGATCGGGAACAAAAAGAAAAAGAAGTTCGCTTCTAAAATTTGAAAATAGCTTAATATGATGTTGCAAACAGTAAATTGATGGTCGTGGTATCCCCACATGTGGGTCCTATGAGTGGGAATTTGATCATAGTCCCGGAGTTGTTTCTACATACCGATTTCTTTCGCCATTTTTTTGACTATAAATTCTATTTGAGTGTTTTGGGAGAATTCTTATTTTTATTATATTTCCATCAATAATGTGTCCATCAAAGAATAAAGAAACCAGGTAAATGTATCACTACACTCGGATTATAAATTCCTCTCCAAAGCAGCAAGTCGTGCGTTTTAAACCCAATTATATTTATCTTCCCTTTCAAGAATTTCAAGAAGTAAAATAAAACAGAAACATGGCGGTCTACTAAAGTTTCTGCTTGTGAAAGAACCAGAATGAAGACACATATATGATATAAGGTATTATTGAAAGAAAATTAAAGGCTTAAATAAAAGCTTGCCAATAGAAAGTCCTTTTCCAAGTAAATTGAGAAACAAGGTTGGCCAGTTGAAAAAGAAGACTATGCAAAATCTAAAGAAACTAAACAATTTATTTGATTAGATGCACGTATCTTCTGATTGAGATAAATTCGTGCATTTATTTGAAATTTAAAGGTGGTTTTTCCTTATAATTTTTGGGTGGAAAATTCACCTCATGCAAATATTAGAATTATTACTAACACCAAAAAATATAACTTGCTCCAAATATCTTGACAAGAAAAAAGTTTTCGCGGTTGGTTATGAAATACGCCTACACTTGAATTGACTTGCACGAAATATCACAACATTCTATTAACTAGAGGTGCAACTAAATAAATAACATATAAGAAATGAAAAGATTAAGTTTGAACCGTTTTGAGTCCTGTTTAAAGGTCTGAAGAAGACGACTCCTTCATGTTAGTCCTGGTGAATGCCTGTTGCTCCTTGCTGGCATATGTTTCTAAAGCATGCTCGTCAGCAGAACCCACAGTCTCCAACACAACCTCGTTGATTTCTTCAACATCGTCAGGCACTTGTGGCAAGATCAAGTTCAAGATCAAACCCACAAAGCCAGTCACAGCGAAACCGGTCTGCATGACCAACTGGATGGCATTCATAAACCCAGACAAAGCCTTGTTGTCACCAGTGTAAGTGAACACGTGAGAGAACCAATTAGGAACAAGTGCAGCACCAATGCCCGGCAAGAGGGAGGCAGTCAACAAAAATCTGTCTCTTCTGGTGAACTCGGTGGTGGAGATAATCTTGATTCCGGAAACAGCCACCGACGTGAACAAGAATGAAGTCATACCTCCCAACACAGTCTTTGGAATCGACACGATTGCTCCGGCAAACTTACCAAAGATACCCATGATTATCAAGAAAAACGCGGCCCAGTAACCCACCTTTCTGTTGGCACATTTGGTGACAGAAATAACACCGTTGTTTTGCGCGAAGGTGGACATTGGCGTCACTGTCATCAAACCAGACAAGATACCGTTAAGACCGTCACAAAGAATACCACCCTGGATTCTCGACTCGAATTGTTCACCCTCAACCTCCAATCTAGAGACGTCACATGTGGCGGTGATGTCACCGATGGCCTCCATAAGCAACACAACGTAAACCGCCAAGAATGGCAACACAAGTGGTCCATAAACCTTCAAGGGGAAGGTCTCAACCCAAGGGAAAGTGGCGACCGGAGCAACGGCAATCAGGCTGCTGGAAAAGTAGCCACATGCAGCAGCAACAATACAGCCAACGAGCAAACCAACAATCACCGCACAAGACTTCATGATAGGGGCACCAAACTTCTCGCAAATGATGATGGAAGCGTACACAAGGAAACCCAAGCCAATGAATTGGGCAGACCCCCATGGCAATTTCTTCACACCACACACGGAACCCACACAACCAGAACCACCAACCCAGTCGTTGAATCCACTCTGGATCAATTTGACTCCGATCAAGAGAACAACAGGGCCAGTGACAATAGCAGGAAACACTTTCTGGAGAACGCGCGAAGGAGAGAAGGACAACAAGACGTTAATCAACGCACAAACAACACCAGTACCCAAGATAAGACCATAACCTTCAGGGCAGGGTTGCTTGACACCATCGACAATCTTACAAATGCCATTGGAGTACATGATAGGGAACGCACTCGAAACGATAGTGATTGTGGAGAAGGAAGTTCCAACGACGGAAAGCAAGCCGGTTCCGATATAGTAGGGCGTGCCGTAGATGTGGAAACGGGTGATTTGAATGCACGACAAGATTCCGGAAACGATCAAAGATGCCGACACCAAGTATTCAGATGTATGGACAGACAAGTTGGCGGTGGCCGAGATGATGATTGGTGGGGTAACGACACCAGCCAACATGGCCAACGCGTGCTGGAAACCCAAAATGAACCCGAGGAAAAGCGGCATGTCGGAGTTCAAGCCAAAGAAAGGCTGGGTCTTAGGAGGTCTCTTGGAGAACGGCAATTGCGGAATAAAGAGGTATCCATAGTCGTAGTCACCAAAGAAGCCTTCCTTGGTGGTCCACTTGTGAAGCGACTTTTTGCCGAAAGTGGAGAGAGAAGCAGCGTTGATCATGTTTTTTTTTGTACTGTCTTCTTCTTCTTTTTTTTTTTCTGGGAGGTTGTGGTAGTTGTTTTAGTGGGAGAGATATTTGTCTTGTTGGTGATTAATATCGGTATGCAAAACCCAAAGTAAACCCCGATTTTTTAAAGTTGCTGAATCTTCTGCCGGTTTAACGGAATATGTACTGGCAAGAACTGGCGACCTTTATAAGCGACGTTTAAAGATAAAGAGTGAAATTTTCACCACTTTCCGCCATCTTTATCTCGCGCGCGCGCGCGTACAGGAGATGAGCTCTGATGTACCGCCGTACTGATAACTACTCGGACATATCCGAGAGATATGAGATCTGAAGAATGAGCCAAGCCAAGCCCCCATAACTCAGGACACGCAACGGCTTTTTTTGATTTTGAAAAGTGAAAGTGATTCTGATTAGCTTGGTGAAACTAAATCCGTTGTTTCAAACTATAACTACCTGATATTTCCCCCAATAACACCCCCATATTGTTCTTGAATGGCAAGTTCCGCTTTTGGCCGTCGCGCGTGGCACACATTATGTGCAGCATTACAACGAAAACTGCCCAAAGAACAACCAAACCACAATAGACAGGAGTGCATACTCGCAATCTTCCGGAGAGATAACGAAAAAAGCCGCGACCACTCAAGAGTGCGGTCAACTTTCGGCCCGGCGGAGTCACGGTTGGGAGTACTTGAGCCCGATTCGGCCTCCCCATTTCTTCCCAGTCGCCGCCACGAGCAAAATGAATTAAATCCCGAGTTAAAAATATCAAAGACGATAACACAATAGATAGCGGATATCTTCAAGAATTGGTAAATTGCTTTGTCTGTGTGTCATTCTGTTTTGTTTCTGTTTTGTTTTTTTCATTGAGAAAAAAGTTATTAATCTTTTTAGCACAACCGGCTTAAAGCGGGGGCACAATAGTAAAGTGCGGGGCTCGTGACACATCTGGACCGAAGTGCTGCCAATGCATTAGAACAAGGGGAACAAAGGGTCTGATAGTATTCTTGGGAAGATAACACCGCAGCCAATCATGTGCAGCTGTTAATGAAACGGGGAAACCCTAAACACGGCCAGCAGCAAAACAGGACGCAGCCACGCAAAATAATACAATCTGAGCAACCAGATCTTGGAATTCAACCCACCACTTGTATTCTTGAGTGGCCGATAGTATTTTTTTTTCTTTTCGTTTTATTAAACTCTACCTTATCGCCCGGCTTGCACTTGAAAGGTTTCTGTCGGGATTACTTATTTCTCGGAGGGGATTTCCTTGCCTCAATATTCATACTCTTCATACCCCGAGGTGGTTTAATTAACCATATGTACTCACAGAAGTTATTACTATTGTATGAACATGACCTGGATCGTCCTTTAACAGATGTTCCTCGATTTGAAATACCAAACCGAGCGCTCAAGCCCAATGAAATTATGGGGCCAGGGTGAATAATGGGTGTCAGTATGCACTCATGAAACGGAATATTCCAGACCGCACTTCGTCGGCTTGGAGTAATTCCACAGATATGCTGAGCCACCAGAGCAGTACTGTGTGTTAATCTTTCATTGTTTTGTGCTTCCCTGTGAGATTAAGTGGGGTGTAATTCATTGGCTCAGTTTGATTGAAGAGACTTGTGCGCACGGTCCAGGACGTCTCAAACGACACGCAATCCTTTTTTGCTTTATTTAAAATCATCATTGGAAAAGTAAAAAAGAGGGAAAAAACACTTTTGAAACAATTGCATGCGGCACTTGTGGCGGGATGGTGGGAAAGTCGGTTAATGTGCCCGGCCAAACGGGTGGTGGTCCTGAGGCGAAACAATGGCCAACGGCATGTTTTAGTCGAATTCAAGCAACCACTTTTAAAATTCCTTTCGTCTTTCTCAATATCGGCTACCGATCTTTACTGTTGAAACACGGGTAATCTTGACATGTACCCAGTCAAAAAATTGCACTACAGATTCACCCATTTCCTGATATTTACTGGATATTGTCACATAAAGCTTGTCGTTTTCTTCGCAGTATATTTCTGTTCGGAACAACAGTGGAAAATGGGAAAATAAAAGCGAAAAAAGGCCTCGAACTCAATTTCTGCTTATACCTTCGTCCCGAGGCAATCCCGCCTTGTGTGCATTTCTAGGGGCAATTTCTAGGGCAATTTCTCTACAACTCCTTCAAGAGCTCCAGAAGTTTGCTATGAGGTACTTTATCGAGGTCAGCATTAGGGCTCAGAACGGACGCAATTGCCGGGACCGGGCCGAGCCCCGACTCCACCAAGCCAAAATTCAAAATTCAAAATATTTGGATAAGTAATATTCCAAGACGTCACCAAGCGAGATGTTTTCAAAGATCCGTCAAATCTAAGTTGGTTTACTACGATTCCACCTAACGAAACGAGTTTCAATCAGTGGTTAAGGCCATTACGCGTTTTTCTCTTGGTGCTGATTCAATGGACGAAAAGCCTCTCCCGTGTTTCTCTTTCCCCCTCAATGGAAATTTTATAGGCACACCGTGTCTAGGGGTTGGTTTCAAACCCCTTTGCCCAGAACAGAAAAAGACAAACAAACAAATTGATTTCCTGCTGGTTGAGTCGAAGGTTTTATCATAATACTAGCCTTTTGCATCTTTTTGACTTTATCCTTAGTGTGTGACATGACATCAATCACCGATTGAATCACTATTTCAAAAAAGAGAAAAATGATGTAATCCTAGATTGGCAAGTTTTTGATGTCCCTGGCCTTTTCGGTTGAGGTGGGCCCATAAGTCTATATGCTCGCACTAGGCCGATCTTAGTTGGCCTACACGAATGGGCTATTATCCTCTCGAGTCTCGGTGTTTACCCCGCACTTCCAGTGCCTGGCACGGGCCCTCAATGTCGTGATTATTCCGTCTGGTGTTAAATGGTATCCGGCCTTTTATTCTTCTGGGCCAAGGGCCATCAAGTATCAAGTGCAATAATACACGTCACTTGTTGAATTACCTGTGACCGATGTGGCCATTAGGGCTGGTTGCTACGTCTATCTGCTCACACCTGGCCGAAATTGTCGGCCTATGGGAGTGAGGTATCTCCCGTCCAGTTGCGTGTCGCTCCCCTCACCTCTAATACATGTCTGCCTACTTCTATTTTGTAGTGTATTCATGTAGTTATGATACTCCCTGGGAGTAGATAGAATCACCTATTACCGAAACCAATTTCGTCTTTCTTTAAAAAAAGTAGAAATGGTGCATTAGAATTCTAACGTGCTTTTTCATTTTAAATGGAGGATGGCCATTGGTATGTGCTCAATATTCATGAGAAACGGTTCAATTCTCTTTTAAATATTATAACGAGGTCGCAGAGTATGAACGACCTTTTCAGAAAGCATTCCTCCAGCTCAAACTTTTCCCTTTGCTACACCTCGACTACATTTGAAGAGCCACTCTTTTTTGACTACTAAATGGTGGAGGCTGCATTTCTTAGAAAATTTGAAGACACTAATGTGGGCTTGGAATCGAACTCTCCCTGGTAGAGCAATATTACACAAAATTGCAAATGACCCCACAATAGCTTTGGCAAAATGATAGGGAGTTTTCATTGAACTTTTCCCGCATTCTTCTCTATCAATGTGTATACTTGTTTTTGTATACGTGTATGTGCATCTCTGTCAAAGTGTATCTGACTCTGTGTGTAAGTGTGATGGTTAAGAGGGGGTGTGAAGTGGTGATCTGCACAATAGTACTCACTGAAAATGGATTCTAGGGAGCTTCAATCTGATGTAGTACAATGTTAAACAGAACATTCATGAGTTCTCGCAGGAGTAGAAAACTATAACCATAACTTGAAACCCCCAGTACTATGCTCCCTTTGGTCAGACTGTACCTCACTCTGCAAGCATTCTGATGGCTCTGCCTGAGGAGAAGGAAGGGTGTCTTTAGTATCCTTATCTGAGGCAGTCGTAGCTAAAGAGGAAACTTGCTAAGGTGTACTCTAGTAAAGAGCATTAGGTATCCAGTCAAATTAGATAAACAATTCCACTATTGAAAAATGTGCGGATCTGTCGAGGTTTGAGAGTAGGTTATAGAACTTGTACATTCCCATATAGGTCGTTACACGACCATTACCCGGAGGACTGCATTGTCTGGTGACTGGAAATGGAGGACGTGTATCAATCAAGGATTGATCATACAGAAGGGTAACACATGGTGATAGAGCACCATCCAGCATTGCCGTTTACAGGGTTCACGGATATTGAATGCTTCAACAAACCTTTGATTCTTGTTACAAGATTAGAGCTTACTCCACACAGAAACCAGAAGCCTACCCCACTTGAAGAATTCATAAAACGAAAAAAAAAAAAAAGAAAAAAAAAAAAAAAAAAAAAACACGAGCTCGTACACCAAAGCCGAGAAGAATGCCAAGAAACAAGGTCCATTTCATGTTCGTTACGGTGTTATGGTTTATGTAGGTACGGCATGTGTGCCATTCACCGACGCGTCAGCAAGGCAATTCCATGCTGCTTTGTTGTAGTTCATGGGAGAAAATGAAGTTTTTCTTATTAGAAAAGACCAACTGGAAGGAATGGTTTCAAAAAATAATTTATCAAATTAATTGTGGTTGGTTGCTTTGTAAAACCGTTCCTGGGGGTATCCTGAGCCAAGCCTAGAACTTACGCCACCGTGCTCACACGAGGTTTCTGCAAGCTGGCCCGCCCCCAGTTTGAGAGCTGCGCATTTCGGGAAGACGCGGAGTTCTCCGCCTTAACGCTGGTCCTGCAAATTGTGGAAATCTTTCCACACCCAGACCCAGTCACCGAAGTGCCAATTACTGCGAAAATCCTTATTCTTGCTACAGGGTGAGGCAGAGTAAAGAGTAGAGAAGAAAAATAAAATAAAAAAATAAAATAAAATAAAATAAAAAAAAAAAGGTAACTGTTCCCAAAAACCCCGAGGCCTATTCTATCTTATTGTTTACTGCGTTGAATATCAAGCGAAAGGTTGTTTGGAAGCGCAATACAACCCTCCACATCCAGCTGAAATGTGTGTCTTCACCTAAATAAAAAGCCATACTTGGTACACTTTGTAGGGGAGTTCTTTTTATTTCGTACTTCTTGTTATTTGAGCTTCGTCAAACTGTTTACTATGTCTTAGTTTTCAAGAATTTAATAGGATTGTTACCGGTGGTTACTGCCTTTTTAGTAGCGTTCTTGGCGATAGTAACAGTAGCCACTTCACCACAAGAACCCACCATAACGGCCAAATAAACTTTCTGTTTTGTTAGGGAAAGGGAGTGGTCGTTTTTTCTTGCTGCAACACTGTGTGATGGGTGCTTTTCTTGAAAATAAAGATAACTAACTGGTTAAAGACCACATCTGGGCTAGGGCGAAACATAACCAACGCGCACTTTTCCAAGACTTTTCCTGTGGCAAAAGAGAAGTGGGACTTTGGAAATTATTCGCAGATGTCGTGCTTGCAAAAATCTACAAACAAAAATCATAAGAATTGCACTCATCAAAACGAAATATATCTCATTTCGGTTCGTAAATTGTGGCTGCTGTCCACTGGTAGAACTGACGGAATCCCCATTCACGGTGCGGAGATGAGTTGGGTGCATGTGGCGAGGGGAGTGTATATACCCACGACTCCCCGGCTCCAAATACCCGGCGAGAACTCATTGCGCCAGGGCTTAGGTCCCAGAAAAAAAAAAGCGTGGAAGCAAGCTAAATGCCACTATGGCTAACTTTTCAAAGAGGCTCTTAGCGTGTTAGCGGGAAAGAAAAGGGGCATTTTAGCCTTTCCATATGGCCCCATCACTTTCCCTGATCTTTTTCTCTTTTTTTTTATGTGTGTGTGTAGCTCCCCAACTCCAGATATCCACATTTCTTCACCCCGATGCGTAACGGCACCCAAGAAAACCCAGCAATTTACATGGCAACACTCATTTCTTTTTTGCGTTGATGTTAATTGTTATCTCTTGGCAATGCGACTTTTCCCACTATATACACGTGCGCTAGTGAGGTCAATCTTTCAGGCGCACCACCGTGTTTGAAGTTATAGCAAGTGCAATTAATTCAAACGGTCGCAAAAGAGTCCATTTAAAAGCTTTTTTTTGATTACCCCGGTCTGTAAAATTAAGAATTTTTCCCTAAGAAACACAAGAAATTGGCCACTTCAGGTGTCTGCCCAACCTTTTTGTCAAGAAGGAAAATTTTCCATTTGGACTGTACCGTGTGTCGGCCGCAGGTACGTACGGCACCTGCGGGTGTGCAACGCATCATTTCTAAAAGTTATCTCCCACCAAGAATCTTCAAGTTGGGAAACTGGTCACACGCAAACAATTTCCTCCAGGGAAACTTCAGCAAACACCTGTCGCTGACAATAAGAATGGTGCACTTTCTCGGATAATTCATAGCCTAACTTTTTTTATTGTTTTTGTTGTTGCAACATCCCTACTAGTTTGTTCTGGAGATTGTTTTTCGTTAGCCCCTTTCGGCATTCCACACCACAGCTTCCCCTGTACCTGCATAACTCGGAGCTATTTGATAAAAAGAGGTTGCCCTTTTTGCTGATCTTCCGTGCTTCTGATTGCATCATATACGCAAGTTTTCACTGAGCATCTACCTTGTTGCTTTTCTTATCTTCGCCCGTCCAAGCCGTTTTTTTTTTTCCTTGAACTATCACCCGTGCTTTTGTCTGATCATAGACGGTCCATTATAACCACACGATTGAACATTTGACGCTTCGCAGGCTTGAATCAAGTCCTTGATCTCCACAATCTGAAGAGCCATTTTGCTTTTTCGACGCCAATTTCGTCACGGCATTTTGTTTATTAATCCTCAATTTCCAATATAGGGTATCCAAGTCCACTTTCAAATAAACAAGCTTCAAGATGGTGGTGTTCACAATCCGAAAACGGTACTTGCAAATTGCGATAGTGCTTTCACTTCTGTTCACTCTAATATTTACCCTGATGCTGAGGCATGCCAAATCGTTGCTCCATACTCATAATTATATCGATTCACTATCGCTATCGCTATTTGCCAAATCAAACCCCCAGGTGACGGATGCTAACTCGCCCTTCAACAAAAAGGTTATGCAACTCTTGGACGAGAAAAAACAGCATGACCCCGAGGATAAGTACTGGGCCATAGACACTCATCTCACAAAGGATCAGACGCAACTCACTATCCCGGAGTTTTTCATCGATCCAGTGTCCACGCGGCCCGTCGCCATGCCGTTTGACCCCCGCTTCACTTTGGCCATGTACTATAGCTATATTGCACGGCACCCAGAAACGCTCAGAAACAAAGAGGTGCCCTTCCACTGGTCGGACTGGGTCGACATGAGGCCATTGAACAAGTACTTGTTTTCGCCCCTGAAACACAACTTTACCTGTGACATGTTTGATTTCCGGCCATACCAACAGAAGCTCTGGCCGGACGGGGATGAAAAGTCGCCAAAGAAGCCCGACCTAACCCTCAAGAGGGGTGCACATGACCCGGCCACTTTTTGCAAGGTGGACTCGGAGGGCAACACCCACGGCTTGGGCTTCTCCATCCACGAATACTTTGGCCGGCTGACGGAGGAGTATTCCAATTTGCTTGGTAAAGCGTACTTGTATACACTGGCACCAAATCCTTTCTCCGTCACCTTTCTCACTAAGGACGGTTCCTATACCCTCGACGTATCCAGAGAAAAGTCCCGCTTGTTGACCAACTCTATGGTGGGGGAATACTTGCACGAAAATGGGGTGAAACTACAAGTTAACACATTGGATGAGTTCCACAAGCTTCAGAAGAAGATCCAGCCATTTATGGACGAGGTGTTTCATGACTACGAGGTGCACTTGAAACACCAAGACTTTATTTATGAGCCCACAAAGGTTATCCGTGACTTGGAAGACGGCCTGAGGTCGGAAAGTTTGAAGCTTCACGAAAGAAACTACATGAAATCGGTGCAATACTCCATGGTGAATCACTTGTCTCCTCCTAAATACTTTAACGAGGCAAAGGTTTTCAACACTCTTCTTGGTGACCATTACGATTGGCGTTTCTTTGGTGGGTTCAAGTTGGGCACTCAAGAGCAGTCCAACACTTTGCATAGGTTGGTAAGAAGTTGGCTCTCCTTCACCAGAAAACAGGGAATGGTGACGTGGATGGCACATGGCTCGCTTTTGTCGTGGTACTGGAACGGTATTGCTTTTCCTTGGGATAACGATATCGATGTTCAAATGCCCATCATGAGTTTGCATAAGTTGAGTTTGAAATTCAACCAATCATTGATTGTGGAAGATAGCGAGGATGGATTTGGCAGATACTTTCTTGACTGTGGCAGTTTCATTGCCACGAGAAACCACAACAACGGAAATAATAACATCGATGCCCGGTTCATCGACGTTGATTCTGGATTGTACATCGACATCACCGGCTTGGCTGTGTCTTCGGACAAAACCCCTGATAGATATACCGACCTGTTGCCCACGGGATATGTCAAGGAAGACCACAGTTTCTACAAGACCAACGACCTTTTGATGGTTTATAATTGCAGAAACAATCACTTTTCCAGTCTCACTGAACTCTCGCCTTTGGTGAAGACATTTGTCGAGGGTGAAATCGCTTACGTGCCCAAGCATTACTCGGACATTCTCACTTACGAGTACAAAGATAAGGGTATGATGCAGAAGTTTTACGCTAACCGACTCTTCGTGCCTCAATTAAGACTCTGGATCCACGAAGATACCTTGCGCTTCTTTATTCGTCACCGTCAGGAATGGAAGGTGTATTATAGTACTCCCGAAGACGCTAATGAAGTGCTCAGCATCCCCAAGGCAACAGGTGGGTTGAACAATAAAGAGCTCAAAATATTGTTGGGTCTCTCTGAAGAGGATTTCCTCGAACTTTTGCTCGCAGACGATTTGCTCGTGGATTATGTGCTGTCTCGGGAATTGACTTCTGTCCATGAGAAGGAAATCATGAACCTTCTTTTCGCTAAGTCGACCCAGGAAATCGTTAATCATGCTCCCGACTTCAAGCCTTTGATGTACGAGCCATTCCTATACCGCCTCAATCGCGACTTCACCACTTTTGAAGCGAGGGTTGAAGCCTACCAAAACTTACATAAAAGTATGATGCTTGAAGCGACTAAACCAGTCACCACCCAGAATCAAACTGCGGCTGATTTGACTGAGCAAGATTTTATCTACCCGAAGCCGATTCATGCGGGTTCTGCTCCCGCGGATCAGACTCCTATCACCCAAGGGCAAACCGCTGCTCCTGCTCAGAATACTGCTGTTCCTCAAGATAATAACGATGCTCCTGAAAAGAATAACGATGCTCCTGAAAAGAATAACGATGCTCCTCAAGAGAATAACGATGCTCCTGAAAAGAATAACGATGCTCCTGAACAGAATAACGATGCTCCAAAAGAGGAGAATAACAACAATGAACAGAAAGAAGAGCATGTTGATGGTGCACAAGCACAATAACCTGCTCCTCAAGAGAAGTAGCTTGTGTCTAAAGACTCTGATATCTACAATGTACACTATATAATCATGAGACTTTAAAGTCCTTCTACCAGCATAGTTTGATAATATATTACGAAGACAATTATCAAATCAATTAAGTTTAAAGCCAAATACAGCCGTAAATGTTTGCTTTTGTCCTGGTGGTAATTATTTTATTCCGCGTTCGTGTATGCTTCATCTTCACTGATATGTTAATCTTTTCATGTACACTTAATTTTCATTCTTGATCCATTGCATTAATGGTAGTCAAATCTCTACTCTATTGCGTTGGACTTGTGGGGAAATCCTATAATAATGTTAATACAATCCATCATAACAGAAGTTCCCCTTTGATAGAATTCTTAATTTACAAATAATGTATATCATATGGAGCATACGATTGGAGGGCACTTGGAGCCCACCCAACAGGTTAAATTCATAATACAAAACAAAATACGTTTAACAATTGGACTAAAAATACATAGTGTAGAAGGAATGGCGTCGAGAGTTATATGGAGTGACGCTAGAAGAAATTCTGGAGCCAGGATATAAGGACTACTTCTCCTCTAGTTTTCTTCTCAACAGTTCAATTTCGCGGTACGCTCTCTCCAATTCCGACTTCAATTTCTCATTGGATGCATTTAACTCACTGACAGCCTGCTCGGTCAACAACTTCTCCAACGTCCATTTCTCAATATTGTTGTTCTCGTTTTCTTTTAAACGTCTAATGAACTCGATTCCTCTCTGCAAAATCTGAGCTTTGTTAGTGTCTGGTGTAGGGATCAATTGGGCCAATTCCTTTATGCCCAGGTTTATCGATTCTCTCCTACGACGCTCAACCTCCTTGTGGTTTTCGCGTCTCACACGGTGCCACTCGTCGGAGCCATGAGGGGGTTTGTTGCCACTGTTTTGTGGTAACGTGGTAGGCTGCAAGATGGTGTTGTCGGATCTATGTTGTTGGTGGGCTGCGTTCACAGCAGAAGACGCGTGCAACTGCAGGCCATAGTGGTTTTCATATGCTAATCTCTGGTGCAAGTTATGTTGCTGTTGCTGATGCTGCTGGTGGTGATGGTGGTGGTGGTGGGGTTGTTGGTGGCTCAATGCAGCTGCTGCGGCATTGGCTGTCTCGGCATCCGACACAAGGGACGCTGCTGCGGCTACTGCAGCATCCTCGTCATCTTCGTCGTGCTTGTTGTCATCCTGGTCAGCTCCTTGTCCTCCGCTGTACGAGGACTGGTCACCCAACAACTCCGAGTCAATAGCAATGTCATCTTTTTTGTTGTCGTCGAGCTTGACTTTTTTGTTGTGTTCTCCGTAGGCAGAAGGGCTTTCTCTTTTCTCGGACATTGTTATGGGGGCGTTAGGGGCAATTTTTATAAAAAAAAAATTCAGAAGAAAAAAATGGCAGCGGTAGGGCTGTTTGTGAGCCTGGAAGTTTTATCTTCTGGGGTTTGGGGGAGGTGTTGTGGGATCGGGGCAAAACGTGTTGCAAAAAATTACCTGTTGCAACTGTTTTTGTTTATCAAAACGTGATTATCAAAACGTGATTTGGAGAACGTGATTTAGAGCAGAAAGGGTTGTTGACAAGTCACGAGGCAATGTTCACATGGTTTTCAGGTGATGCCGCGCGCAAAATGGGGTTACCCGGATTGTAATTTTGGAACCGCCCACGGGGAAAACCTATTTATTGCTATCAATGGAGCTTCTCATGGCGATAGGTTAGGTTGATTTTTGAAGAATACCTTTGCTGTGCTTCCTTTTTTTTCTAATGCATTTATGTTTTTTTATTGTTTATTTATTGTTTTACTCGGTTCCAATAGGAAATCTCTAGTTATACGATGTAATCGCTACTGGAGTGTGTGTAACTTACTGTATTGTTTCATGGTCGGCTTTATCACACGAAGACTCATATTCCACTTTCGTGATATTACGAAAAGTAAAAGGTATCAGCTGTCTATTATTCTATTTGGAAACTTTCACGTCGATGTGTTTATTCCGTGACAAGTTTATATTACATGATGTGTAAATATGAGATTAAGTATTCGAGAAGATACCCTTGCACGTGGGTTCCCCGGCTTTGTTTTGATGACTATTTTAAAAGTTGTATTCAAATAGCCCATACATCGGAGCTCCGAGTGGCGAGATAATCCGTCGACAAAATCGGTTACCACTTACACCTGCTTGAAATTATCACCTTTCCCGTTTCCTGAGTTCGCATTCTTTTTTTTGTAGGGGTTCCACAGGTGACCAAACATCCGAGATATGAAACCACCACATAACATAAGCTTCTCTTGTATTTTTTTCCCAAATTAAAACATTCAGAAAAACTTATAGTTTTCTAAACCTATTAAAACTAATATATTTGTGTTAAACTGAGCTTTTGTATTTTTCAGTGTGAAAACTGGTTTTCTGAGTTTAACAATAGCTCACATTGTTTCTTTCAATTTGTTAACTTTGAGTGGAATTTCTGAAAGTTTAGACTTCTTTTTTTTAGTCTTACGAAATCATTTAGATGCTTGAACAAGAGAATGAATAAGTTAGAGTAATAATTATTTACAGAGAATAGTCTTCTTTTAGGAAAAAAAATGATTTATTACTATTATGCGGGTGGACCACCCCGTTAATTTTGCATCCTTCTAAGGTCTCCATGTTCAAGAGCATGTCTATAACAGGGTAACAGGGTAACAGGGTGTTTTATTACAGTTTTTGTTGCGTTGCTTAACTAGTAGAAGAAAGTTCCGTTAATTAAGGGATGGGTATTGAAGAAAGAAATGTGGATCTTTTCAAGAATCAATTTCACTATGGTTCTTAATCCACATTGCTTAACCCAAGAATCCTTAACTATAATGTGTATTCATATCAACTCACTGGAACACTGCCCTTAAAACCCACGATTCGATTAAAATACCCGAGCACCGGCTTAAATGCATCCAACCCGTTACTTAGAGTCCTGGCCTTCTAAAAGGGATAAACGGTGGCCCACGAACATGTTGGTCGGCCAAGAGTCGGCAGAACATCAGTTCATCGTGCACGTGGTGAAATTTATCCGCAAAGAAGTCAAGTTGACGTCTTATTTTTTTTTATTTTAGAACAATGAAAAAAAAAGTCACAAGCTACATGAAATTGTGCCTACGAATTCTCCGACAATATTGTATGTTCTATTGTCTAATTTCCTTTGATTTTTTTTTTTGAACATTGAACCTGGCCCGGCATATGGAGTCACGTAGGACCTGAATCAGCTCTGAAAAAACCAGGTGGTATTTCTTTTTGCAAAGTAGCCCTGGCGCCCATGGTGATAAAAAAGTAGGTCTAATCTAGAGTGGAAAAATTAAAAAGAAGAAAAACGAAAACTCCAAAAATTTGCCAGTAGAGAAGATGCCCCAGGAGGGCAATAACCACACAGCGTTGTATATGCCCTGCATGACATTGATCACCCTGGGGCCATGAAAAAATCATCCGAGCTTCCGTAAGCGCATATTATCCCCGGAAGTTTGGGGAAGGCACACACCCAAACACCACACCTTCAAGATAAACAATAGAGAGACTCAGCCAATAATGATGATTTTTGCCATAATTAGAACTAACTCATGGTAGTGGAACTTTCCAAGTCTTACAAATTTATTAGCGATTAATCTCGATGCAAAATATGGCCATGGTCGTATGGTTGTTACAGGGCATAAGGTTTTGAGCAGTGCCACATGCAGGTCGATGCTTATATTGTATACCTGTTCACCTTCTCAAAACAGTATCACTTTCTCGTGACTTCGCAAGATTAAAAACTCTGAAAGGTCAACTTCCAGCACCTTAAAAAAGATAAAGTGAACCTCTCAAGTTTGCCCGCTTCACTGTTTTGCCGCATTCTATGGGGACTCCCCCGGACCACGTTGGCCCTTTCCTGCACGTGTACGCATAGTCACCACCACGGTATGCGCTAACATCCGCCCGAGCCGCACGGGAGATTGCTGTGGAATATGCGCTTAGGCTTGCTATCATGCCACGAAGAAAATTACATGGGCTCATACTCATCCCCACGCCAGGCCAATTAGTATATATAAAAAGCCAAATTGCCCGTAGAATTATATAATTTTTTTTTATAGATCATCAAGTATTCACTTTACTTAAACAATCAAACAAACTAACCAGAAAACAAAAAAATTGAAACCATGTCTGAAATTTCTTTGGGAAGATTCCTCTTCGAGAGATTGAGCCAACTCAAGGTCCAGAGTATTTTCGGAGTTCCAGGAGACTTCAACTTGTCGCTTCTTGACAAAGTCTATGAAGTGGACGGATTGAGATGGGCCGGAAACGCCAACGAGTTGAACGCCGCGTACGCCGCTGATGGTTACTCCCGTGTCAAGGGCTTGGGTGTTGTGGTGACCACTTTTGGAGTCGGTGAATTATCCGCCTTGAACGGTGTGGGTGGAGCTTATGCTGAACACGTGGGTATGTTGCATATTGTTGGTGTGCCTTCGATCTCTTCCCAGGCCAAGCAATTGTTGTTGCACCACACTTTGGGTAACGGAGACTTCACTGTGTTCCATAGAATGTCCAACAACATCTCGCAGACCACATCTTTCATTTCTGACATCGCTACTGCTCCTTCTGAGATCGACAGATGTATCAGAGAGGCTTATGTCCACCAGAGACCCGTCTACTTGGGATTGCCTGCCAACTTGGTCGACTTGAACGTGCCAGCTTCTTTGTTGGAGAAGCCAATCGACTTGTCTTTGAAACCTAACGACACCGATGCCCAAGATGAGGTCATTGAGACTGTGCTTAAGTTGATCGAGCAGGCCTCGAACCCAGTCATCTTGGTTGATGCCTGTGCCTCCAGACACAGCTGTAAGCCTGAAGTTGAGCAATTGGTCAGAAAGACAAACTTCCCTGTTTTTGTCACGCCCATGGGTAAGTCTACGGTGAACGAGTCCGACCCACGCTTTGGTGGTGTTTATGTCGGATCGCTTTCCAACCCAGGCGTCAAGGATGCAGTTGAATCGGCCGACTTGGTCTTGTCTGTGGGTGCCATGTTGTCTGATTTCAACACCGGTTCCTTCTCTTACTCTTACAAGACGAAGAACATCGTCGAGTTCCACTCTGACTACACCAAGATCAGACAGGCCACTTTCCCTGGTGTGCAGATGAAGGAGGCCTTGAACAAGTTGTTGGAGACTGTTGGAGACCACGTTGGTCACTACAAGGAAGTCGCGGTGCCAACCATCGAGCACGTGGGGTCTCTCAGCGGTTCCAGTGCCATTAGCCAAGAATGGTTGTGGTCCAGAGTCTCTTCTTGGTTTAGAGAGGGTGACATCATCATTACTGAGACCGGTACTTCTGCTTTCGGTATCGTCCAATCGAAGTTCCCTGACAACTGTGTGGGTATTTCGCAGGTGTTGTGGGGATCTATCGGATACACCGTTGGTGCCACGCTTGGTGCTGTGATGGCCGCCCAAGAAATCGACCCTAAGAAGAGAGTCATCTTGTTCGTCGGAGATGGTTCGTTGCAATTGACTGTGCAAGAAATCTCCACCATGTGCAAGTGGCACACGACTCCTTACTTGTTTGTGTTGAACAACGACGGTTACACCATCGAAAGATTGATCCACGGAGAGACCGCCTCTTACAACGATATCCAGCCATGGAACAACTTACAATTGCTCCCAGTGTTTGGAGCTAAAGACTACGAGACCATCCGTGTGTCTACCGTGGATGAGGTGAACACTTTGTTTGCCAACGAGGCATTTAACGAGAACACCAAGATCAGAATGATCGAGGTGATGTTGCCTAGAATGGACGCTCCTGTCAGTTTGGTCAAGCAGGCCGAGATGAGTTCCAAGATCAACCTGTCCAATTAATTGGTTAGTGTAAATAGATAAAACAGATGCTTTAATGAATAAAATGAAAAGAGTTTAACAGGGTTTTTAAAAGTGTAGCTGGATAATTTGATAGGAACCATCTGAATGAAATCATCATCCGGCTAATTTTATTTAGTGGATGCTCTTTTTTCTGGCTAGACGTAAACCCAGGCTTGTTGGAAACGGGAACTCAACCTTTTTGACCTTTTCCATTGAATAACTGTATTCCATTGGTGTGCACAATGTTTTAATTCTTGTACTTCAGTGATAAATTGCTAATCCAAAGTGAGAGGAAACGATGCACAGAAGAATTGCCCAAGGGAAGAAACTTGGGTTTGATAAAATTCTCAACTTCACCAAGCCTCCTTTCATAATCAAATGTTGTTATTTCCATAACTTCTGTACGTGGGGTGAAAAGTTTTTGCACCTTTTGAAAAACCTTTCACTCAACGAGTTGTGTTCCTTTGGCGTTCTAAACTTTGGGTCAATTAATCCCCAATTTTTTGGCTAAGGCCAACGGCTGACGTTATTACCTTGATAAACAACGCAGTCGAATATACAACCGCTATTAATCAAATCAAGAAAAGCACACTTACAATCCGAATCACACACTCAATAAGGTCAATCAAAAATACTTACACTCATGAATATTCTTGTGGAAAAGGTTAGCCATTTAGTGTGAAGAGAGTTAGCTAAATTGGAGTTTCTGCGCGCAAGTTCCGCTTCTTTCACCTTTTTTTACTTTGTAATCTTGGTTCTACTAATTTTTTGCAGTAACTCACCTTGATTTGATGAGGAAGTAGCTGGATTACGTAATCCCATAAAGCCCAAGTGAAGTATCAGACGTATGGGGCTCATTCGCGCAATCTTACCCACCATAAATGTCATTTCAGACGCGAGTGACTATAACTTCAAGGATTGACTACAATTTTAGCACAGTGAGCAAAAATTGTCTTCGAATAAGAAAAAAAAAAAGACTATTCCAAAGCCCGAGCTTTCATATATATAGATAGTGTTTTAATTAGAAAGGGAATACTATTTTACCTGTCATTGGTACCAGGCCCACCGTGCGATCTGGGGTACTACATAGATCTGGGATTAGGTAATGGCTGCTGACCAGAGTGAAGCACGAAGCAGAGCAGTGAAGAAAAAAGACGAAAGAAGACAGCGAAGGTATATGAATTTTTTATAAAAAGACGAAAAATATCAAGAAAAAGATTCAGAAAACTAGAGATAAAAATATCAAGAAAAAAATAGTCAGGTATAAATGTTTCGCCGTGGGCGAAGACGACCGCTTGACTTCCAGACAGACGGCCCCGCGACGCCACAGTTGAATATTCGGGCGAGGCCACAATCTACGCATGGTGGATTTTCGCACCTAGATTCCGGCCCTATAACAAGAACCTCCAAGGTCATTCTTATCTTTTTTTGTTTTCCTTTATACTCTTTTTTTCACATTGAAACAAAGAAATCAAAAAAATTAAAACAATGTGGCAATGTCTTCGGCAAGCTCTGCGAACACGGCCGCCAGTTTTGCCCCATAATTGCCCCGTTGTGGCGGGGTTCCATTGGTCTCCAAATTTCTCAACCCGCATCTCCAGCCGTGGTTTCCATGTACCAAGAACCCAAGTGGTTACTAATTCTGTTCCACCATGGACCAATCTTGTGCAAGCAAAACGGGATTTTAGGTCGCTGCATGGTGTTCAAGATAACCATGGCTCAGACGTTTCCGAGAAAAAAGGCACCGGTGTGGTCAAAGCAGCTGAAGCATCGAAATCACCAGAAGCTCCAAAATCACCAGAAGCTCCAAAATCACCAGAAGCACCAAAATCACCAGAAGCTCCAAAATCACCCAAACAACCAAAAGGCCCAGACTCTCTGGCCGGGTCTGGCTCTTTGTTTGGCCGCAAGATCCTGACCTCAGAGACAAAGATGCTCAGATCGCTCATGATAACGCTCTGGCCGAAAAACAAACCAAGCTTCAAGTTCCGTGTCATATTGGCGCTTCTCCTCCTCATTGGCTCGAAGGTTCTCAATGTCCAGGTGCCTTTCTTCTTCAAGGGCATCATTGATGAGATGAATGTCGACTGGGCTACCCAGATGGGCACCGTAGGCACTGTCATTGGCACGATGATCTTGGCCTATGGTGGTGCACGGTTTGGATCGGTTCTTTTTGGAGAACTCCGTAATGCAGTTTTTGCGCTGGTGGCACAATCGGCCATCAAACGCGTGGCCAACAATACCTTCCGCCACCTCCTCAACATGGACCTCCAGTTTCATCTTCTGAGCCAGACCGGTGGAATCACACGTGCAATCGAGCGTGGAACCAAGGGAATTAGCTATGTACTTACAGCTATGGTGTTCCACATCATCCCCATCACTTTTGAGATCGGTATAGTATGTAGCATTTTGACCTACAACTACGGACCATCGTTTGCTGCCGTCACATTCCTTACCATGGCTGCTTACTCGGTGTTTACCATCAAGACCACCGCTTGGCGTACCCAATTCCGGCGCCAAGCCAACAATGCCGATAACCAGGCCGCTTCCGTCGCGTTGGACTCCTTAGTCAACTACGAGGCAGTCAAGTACTTTAACAATGAGGCATACCAGTGCAGTAAGTACGACTACTCGCTCACTCATTACCAGAATGCCTCCATCAAGGTCGCCACCTCTTTGGCGTACTTGAACGCGGGCCAGAACCTCATCTTCACGCTGGCGTTGACCGGGATGATGTATATGGGCTGCCAAGGCGTGGCCACCGGCGATCTCAGTGTAGGTGACCTCGTGCTCATCAACCAGTTGGTGTTCCAGCTCCTGGTGCCGCTCAACTTCCTTGGCTCCGTGTACCGTGAGCTTAAACAGTCTTTATTGGATATGGAGAATCTTTTCCAGCTCCAAAACCATAAGGTTGACATTACAGACAAGCCTGGCGCATTACCATTGGTGCTTGATGCCAAAAACCCGGGAACTATCACATTCGAGAACGTGACGTTCGGCTACCACCCAGAGCGCCCCATCCTCAAAAATGCTAGTTTTGTCATTCCTCCCGGCCAGAAAGTTGCCATTGTTGGTCCTTCCGGCCTGGGAAAGTCCACCATATTGAAGCTTGTGTTTCGGTTTTACGACGTAAACTCCGGAAGAATTTTGATCGATGGGCAAGATATCTCGAAGGTGACCCTCGATTCATTGCGTAGAGCGATTGGTGTTGTCCCCCAGGATACCCCGCTCTTCAACGATACCATCAAGGAGAATATCCGGTACGGACGCTTAGACTCCACGGACGAAGAAGTACTGGCTGCTGTTGAGAAAGTCAGCCTCAAGAAGCTTATAGAGGACTTGCCAGATGGACTTAACACCCTTGTGGGTGAAAGAGGTCTCATGATCTCTGGAGGAGAAAAGCAGCGTTTGGCGATCGCTCGTCTTCTCCTCAAAAAAGCCCCCATAACCTTTTTTGATGAGGCTACCAGTGCCCTTGATACTCATACTGAGCAAGCATTACTCCGAACGCTCAGACAGTTGTTCAAGGAGAGCAGAGCTACCAATATTCTGATTGCTCATAGACTTAGGACTATCGCAGACAGTGACAAGATTATTGTCTTGAATAAGGGAGAAGTATACGAAGAAGGCACACACCAGAGCCTTCTTGAAAAAGAGGAGTCGTTATATTCTGACCTTTGGAACATTCAAGAGAATTTGGATGTGGAGGAAGAGATAAACGAATCCGTGAATGCCCCTGCAGCCTCCAAGGAAAGCCGCTCATGAGTACTCCGCTCAAACTTCATACATTAATTTATAATTATAGATCATTCATCAACACTGCACATTTTCCGTACTCTACCTAAAAAAAAAAACAAAAAAAAAAACTATCTTGACGCATTTTCAGGAACGCGTTATGTGGTATTAGAAGGGGTTAAAACTATTTACATGATTTCTTTGTAGTATGCTGCGATGCGGACTCTCTCCTCATTTTCCAACTCCACGTCATCAAACCTCTCCTGAAGCTGATGAGGAGGCAAGCTCTTGGATTTGTCACTGATGAAGCGAAGTACCTCTTCCTTTTTGTATTGCATGATTTCTCCCAAAACTAGACGGGTGATGTTGCCAACAGTGATACCAATTTGTTTCGACCAATCAGATCCCTTTCTTAACGAGCGCTTCACCCAGCCATCATAGTTTGTTTTGTACCATGCCCAAATCAATTGCTTATAGTCAGGCCCGGCCTTGTATTTGAAGCCGATCAAGGCCAATTCGATCATTTTTGAATCGATATTATTGTTGACAAAATGCAATGTCTTACTGAGTAGGTCTTTCTTTTGGCAGAAAGATAACGAAGACACCGCTGCCGTTTGAATCTCATTTGCATTTCCGTTGGTGTGCTTCAAGAAGGAGACATCTCCGTTCTTTACCAAGGAGAGAATTTGTTTGTATTCTGCCATGGTGGCAGTGGCCATGGTGACATTAAAGATCAGCGAGTATAACTCTTTTGGCACAAACTTCTGCGTCACACCTGAGTTCACAAGGTTTTTATAAAGCTTACGACTAACAGTCTGTGCTTCCTTCTTTGTGCTTGCGAGTTGAAGAACGATATTTCTCACTTCAAATTCAAGCTCATTGTAATTGCTTGAATCCAAAGAAACCACTTCTTCCCAATGTCCGAGTTTATTATAAAGCCTTTCACTGAAAGACTCGAGCCATTTTTGGAACTTCGTGTACTCAGTAAAGTGAACAAAGATAGAGTTGACGATCTCGACATATCCCAAGGCACATTTGAGAACTTGATAATCTATTGCGGATGAATCATCTGCTAATATGTCACAGAGATGAGTCAAGAATATGAGCTGGTTTGCTCCGAACAAAGGGGTGTCATTCTTAGGAAGGGGCTGGCCTAAAATTTTTCCATAGTCCTTAATCATGCCGATCAAGTCCAACGAAGTGTACATATTCGAGGAAGCATTCAGAAGAATGATTTCCTGAATTTCTGGGGTATACACCGTCTTGTAATAGAATTGGTTGTCAGCGTTTAAAGACAAAAATTGGGTCGGAGGAATCTCCAATTCCATAGATCTATCAGTTAGCATCAAGTTTGCAATCTTGACTTTTCCTTCGGTGGTCTTTATCTTCAAAGCCAAAGGAACGTGGTATGGAGCATTCTCCAACTGTAAATCAGTGACATCTTCATTGAAGATGAATCTGTTTTGCTCGATAACGATTTTGTCTTTGACAACTTTCACTTTGACACAAGGATATCCGACGTAACGAGTCCACGAATGAACAAATGTCAACACCTCATATGAAGTATGTTCGTTTAAAACACTCCAAATCTCGAACGGTTTCACCGATTTATGCTGGAATTTGGTAAGCACATGGGAGAAGGCGTCAAAGAAGCCGGAAAAGTCGTTGTCCGCCTTTTCTAATTTAAACAATGTGGCAATCATGTTGAGGAGGATCATTCCCTTTTCGTAGAAATTTCTCTCGAATATCGTGTTTGTTTTTGAGCTCTGATCAACACTTAACTGATTCATGTGCTCAAGGAAACTGGGGATGGACTGTTGTACGAAGCAGTCCGTATCCATGAAATCTTGAAGCGCCGTCAGTTTGGCCAAATCATACTCAGTCTTGTCGGAAGATTCAATTTCCGCAACAGACAAAATATAATTTCCCACAAACGTGGCAAATGCTTCGATGAGCCAGGTGTATTTCCACTCATCGACGGAAACAAGGTTTCCTATCCACTGATGAGTCAATTGATGGGAAATCAACTGCCTGACATGGGATTTTGGCTTCTTCAGAAGCAGAGGTCTCATCTAAGAATAGAGCGTCTTTAATGACAGTGATCATTCCCCAGTTTTCCATCACAGCATCGCTAAGGAAAGGGAGCGCAACAATATCGAGTTTTTCCAATGGGTACTTCACACCGAGCACAGTCTCAAATACGGGAAGCAAAGAGACGGCAGTTTTCAATGCGTATTGGGCATATTGGGAGTCACCCTTGGTGACATAGGCGCACACCGGGGTAATGCCACTGATGTTCTCGATTTTTTCGAAATCACCAATCATAAAGCCAAACACAGAGGGGGCAATTGGTGGAGTGGGCTTAAATGTGAAGACCGAGTTCTCGGTCATGTCAACGATAGTTGCCGTTGAAAGTGGTGCGTTGGACACTACTTTGAACAGAGATTTCGTGGTGATGGAGAGACTGATGGGTACTTTATGCGTAAGTTCATCTACGACAGGGAAAATCAGACGACATCCGAATGGCTGCGCGTGGGTAGCGATGACATAGTTGTCAGACCTACCTTGCACGGAATCGGAGTAATTGGTCTTGAACACGCCATAAGTCTCGTCATGGAACGTCTTGATGGAGGCCACCAGTCCCAAAAAAGATACCGTGATCTCTGTGGCTGAAAGTACACCTTCAGCGGAGAACACTACGCGTTGGTGCGGACGGTCATAAGACACCTTCAATTTCTGGCTCACCCCTTCCGTCGTCTGCAACTGTGCACTGGTGACAATAAGTTTATGGGCGTGTAGCGAAAGACAGAATGGTGCATTGGCTTCACCATTGTAGAGCAGGTTTTCCACGAGAGGGATTCTAACCTGGCCTTGAAAATTTGGCTTTACGTGGTCGAGTTTCAAGCTGAGATCATAGCTTTGGGGAAGGTATTGGTTGGTGAGCTCCAAGGGCAGGTCCGCCCATGATTGATCCATTTCAGTTGGTGATGGTTGGGTGTAGAGAGTAACCAAGAAAAAAAAAATAGAATGGAACCAACTCAACGGCCGGTCGCGAGGTGTGCAGTCGCAGCGAGGCCGGGTAAGATTATGACATTCTGGAAGATTCACTTTTTAATACTGATTCAGGCAAATAAAAACGGAAGAAAAAAAAGGAAAAAAAAAAAAAAAAAAACCAGTAATCAGAAATAGAAGAAAAATAATTCTTCACTTTTGATCTTTGGCCCGCTATTAGAGAAAGCTGTTGCTTTCCATGTATTCTGACTGTTCGGTAGACTAGGTCTCACATTTGGCCGATGTCGTCAAGTGATACACATTTTTTCTTTTCACATTTCTTTTTTTTTTGTTTCTTTCTTCTTTTCTTTCTTTTTTTTTTTTTTTTTTTTCTGAATATTTGGCAATTTGAACTCAAAAAGAGATACGAACCAAATGGAAAATCCCCAAGAGTGTCAAGAAAAGCCGAACAATTCCGAGCTTGTTCCAAACTTGCTAACGAAGCAAAGTGGTTATTTTCTCGTGCTACCACTACTGACCATTAAGAAATCAGCTGAGGTGGGCTGCACCGACGCGGCTGCAAAAGGGTTTGAGTACCGGTCCATCTCTCCAGAAGCAGCACCAGAGCGCTCATGCGCGAACAATAACAGAGCAGTACCGGCTACACAAGTATTACCGCCAAGATATTTTCCGTTCCATGAAGAATGCTTCTGATGATCTTTGGACACGTAGAGCGAGGATACCCAGCGGGTAAACAGGCTCGGGAAATGTTTTGGCTTTTCGGAATTTTGCATTTCCTCGGGAACTTGGTAAATAGTCAGATAAGGGAGTAGTCACTAAATCCGTGGTTACGAGAGCCAAACAATACCAAAATCAATTTTCCGACCAAAATCAATTTTCCGTTGCTTTTGGCGGGAGTTTCCCTCTGTTGATTAAACTCTTCTGAAGTAATTGAAGAGGAATTTTTGACCCCCCAAAAACCAAACCATTCAAATCAAGAAAAGCTCAAGGTAAATATGGAACCAAGTAAAACTACACGCTTTTTTTCACGGGCCCACTGAAGAGTTTCTCAAGCAAGAGTAAATCAGGCGTGTTTCACATTCGCAATAGTACCCGAAGACAAAAACACAAAGGTTATGAGCTCGCTCGAATCATAATCAAACAAGGATTATCCGGGCCTGATCTATTATTATGACCAATATAGCAACGTAACACTGACGTGTCTCTCGAGTGATGCCCGTCATGTAATACTACTCAATGACTAGTTTTGCCAAATTTTGCAGCACGGTTTAGCTTACTCAAGCACGGGAAGCAAACGGCAGCCCCACCCCACAAAATGGGTAAAGGAATTGTTTTATTGACTAAAGGAAACGGCAAAGTTTGGGCCTAAAACATTTCCGGACTTGGGATAGTGGTGACGCCATTACAGCAGGCATAGTGGCCCGGGCCTCGCTGGAGTTTCCCCCACCATCACGTCACACAGCGAGGTGGCATTGTATACCCACGCACAGGACACGTACGTCAGGCTAGGACGGCTGAAACGGGAGAGGGGAGGAGATCCCCATTTGCGTTGTCAGCCTCGTATGCAACCCCTGGCCGAAATTATTTAAATAGCATGGCAAGCCCGGGTTTTCCAGCACCAGAAATAAGAAGAACATTCTGTGAACAAGTGTGCTCAGTCAACCAACCAACCAACTAATTAATTATTTATTTTCTTCCAGAATATCTATTTTTGTTTACTGCCTTGTCAAATCCTGTGGCCCTTTTGCTTATTGATTGACTAAAGAAAAATATTTACACCATGGGTATCAAAGACAAATTAAAGAGAACCTCTCGTATCTTCTTGTCCGACTCTAAGGAGGAGGTTGCCGAACATAACGGTAACACTGCCGCGACCGGAGCCAAGGCTGAGATTGATGAAGCTGTTGCTCAGACTGAAATCACCACTGCTTCTACTGCAGCAGGTGTCCAGTCTGCCGAAGGTGCAAACGAAACTGCTACTGACCAAGTCGAGGGAACCCTAGCCAGTTCTGGGGATATGGAGGAGGGTGCCACCCGTGACACTGCTCAAGATGTTTCGGAATCCGCGCAGGATGCAGAAGCCAGTGCGGGCGATGCGGGCGATGCAGGTGACGCAGGCGATGCAGGCGTGGAGCAGGGTGCAGAAGATGGCGCGGTCAAGAGAAAAGGCCTGTTTAAGAGAAAGGTCAAGTCCAAGAAGGCTGTCGAAGGAGAAGCCAAGCGTAGCGAGTTTTCCTGAGAATTTTGAAGAGATTTAGACGGTCTGCTGGTGATCAGCAAGTAAAGACCGGCGACAAGTCTGAAGAAAATGTTGGGGAAAAAGCTGTTGATACCATTGCTGACAAGCCTGCTGACACCACCGAAGAAGTAGCTGTAAAGGCCGTGGAGGAGCCAGTGCGTGACTCTCTGCTTGATCCCGCCTCCGAGCCCGTCGCTGCCACCGAGCCTGTCGCTGCAACTACCACCGAGGAGGCCACGCCAGCTGCCCCTACCACTGCCACTGCCACCACTGCCACTGCTGCAGGAGCCACGGAGGCTGCGGATGCGGCTGAAAAATAACCGTCTGAGGTGTGAGCAAGCGACGATATGATCTCTCTTTTCCTGATACATGTACTTGATTCGCTAGAGCCCCCTTGGCATTTTAATTAATAAAGTAATTTCTTATAATATACCTTCCGTTTCTTGCCTCAATGTATTTTTAGGAACATGAAAATCAAGTTGACATGACTTTTATGACAGAAGGGCACTACTTGACACGGTTGTGCCTACGGCAGAGTATACTCACACACGGCACGGTGTTTTTCCCAATTCGGGGGATTTTTTGCTCTCAGTGGCAAAGCACGTGCTATTACAAGTATTAAATATGCACTTTGATGAAACAGGGAAACAACAAGACAACGGAATAAGTAAGGGATACAACTGGGAACAATGCCGAAACACAAGGTGGCAAATTGTGAAAGAAGAGATAGAGGAACAAAGAGTGGAAAAAAGGGTAACCCCCATAACAGAATCGAACGTAAATGGATTTCCAATACCCAAAGCAAATTAGAGTGTTGTAATTGCCATTGCTTTTCCTCCATGTCTTACTCGAACGTGAGATCCTAACACATTATGGGGTGGTGGGGGCTATATTACTCCGCAATCTAGAAGAATAAGATATGTCTGTGGGTGAGCAGACTCCACAACCCTTTTTCTTTTTCCTTTTCTTTATTTTTCACGTTTATTTTTTCTGGTGTATTTGCACCCACTTTTTCCAAAAGCACGTCTATGTACAAGCGGATATTCTTATAAACTCCACTTTATTGACGCAGTGGAGTCGTGAATTGTCCCAGAACATAGAAACCAATATCAACATGGAATACCCACGAGGCCCACACCATCCCGGCGGAAATTGAATTGATATCTTTCTTATTCTTTTCTATCTTTCGAATCGAGTGCTGCAAAGCTAGTTGCGGGGTGGCAAATGATTTCAGACTGATGGTTTCGAAGCCGCGAGCATGGAGCCGTGTCATTTTCACTCAAGACTCTTCTTATAATTGGTAGAAGGCTTGCATTGGCACATTTCTTCGGCTCACATGAAAATAAAATGCTAGCATCATGAACATTCTCTGAGCTTGCAAGACTTTCAGAGTATGTGGATCATCATGGATTTCGCCCCATAATTTTAACTCTGGACGATCCTGAGCGTGTTTTGCCTGCTAGTTTTGGATGCGTTGACTACACTGACAAGGAAAGAGGAACCACCCAACTAAAAAGCACTACGGCTCAAAAGAACATGCAAATCAAACGATGGCGAAAACGAATGTGTTTCTGGGCCGAGGACATCGGGTATAATCCGGTTTTGAATACATTCCCCAATATGTTACCTGCTCCGAAGAGCTTTTCTTTTTTCCGTGTTCCTGTGGCTCCCTGTCTCTTCTCATAACCAGTTATTCGGGTAAGATTAGCCAATCATCCTCAGACCACTTATCCGCGCTGGACCATTTCATTAATGATGGGCGCGGAAGCACCTCAAATAGCCATAACCATATGACTAAATAGGAAAAATCAGGAGTAATGCAATCAGTGTTTTTTCTCGGCTGTTGGTCATGATCAGATCATTTACAAGATTTTTTTTTTTTTTTTTTTTTTTTTTTGAATATTTTTAATAATTGTTAATAATTTTTAATATTTTAAAATCCATTTTCTTCCAACGGGAGTCTGGGATTTTCATTCTATTTCTTCTTCTGGGCACATGAGTCACATTCCCGTCACGCTTCTCTTTGCCGTGGTGATGATTTGACCGGGGTTCCGCTGACAAAAAAAAACAAAGGCCACCCGGGTGGATGTGGATGAGGATATTCTTTTAGGAAATAGTCGTGCGCCGCGCGATAATTATGCTACACGGAGGCATTATTCGCTTGGCCGACTTTTCTGCCCTCTCGCCTATCTTGTACAAATTTCCCGCTTCTCCCGGTGTTTTCTTGTTCCAACCTTTTTTTTATTATTTCTCGCTCCATACTGTGGTTTCGACCTTTCATATATCGGTTTTGTCCATTTTCTTTAAATACCACCGACTGACCAGCTTACTGTTTCAAAAGTTTACTGGTGACATTCTTATCACGATTTCACTTTTTATTTTCTTGTATCCCGCTGTTATTTTCGGAGCGCAGGCGCAACTTCCATTTGATCCCTAAACGAGCATTATTTGGTTTTGGGCCCGATTTTCTCACCCGCTGTCCTTTTTTAAATTTTTTTCTTTCTTTTTTTTTTGCTTTTTTTGTGTCCCCATACAAATCCAACCAGTTTTTAATTTGGAGCGCAATTCCCCCCCATCCCAACTTTGAACACCACTTACGACTACCTTTTTCTTGAGCCATTCTTCCAGAACACCTAAATTTCTGAACTAGCAAAAATTCCTGGCGCCTTCAAGCACCTCACTTAAAAGAAGAACAAATATTTCTAAAGCTGCTTTCCTTTGTTTTTATTTCTGGATTTCTCGCCTCGACGTCACAGACCACAAAAAAGCAACCATCCTTGGATATCAAATCAACCCCTGTGGTTCCATAACAACATCCCCCCACAGAACACCTTAGAATGAATAACTCCGTTTCCTCGCATCACTCTAAGACTGACGCCAAAATGATGGATTTGAGAGTTGGAAAGAAGTACCGCATTGGCAGAAAGATCGGCTCAGGGTCTTTCGGTGACATTTACTTGGGCACAAACGTCATTTCCGGAGAGGAAATTGCCATCAAGTTGGAGAATGTCAAAGCAAAGCACCCTCAATTGGAATACGAAGCTAAAGTATACAAAGCCTTAAGTGGCGGTGTCGGCATTCCGTTTGTCCGCTGGTATGGTACAGAATGCGACTATAATGCTATGGTGATCGATCTTTTGGGGCCATCTCTAGAAGACTTGTTTAATTACTGCAACCGGAAGTTCACTTACAAAACCGTGTTGCTTTTGGCCGACCAGCTCATTTGCAGAATAGAGTACATCCATGCCCGTTGTTTTATTCACAGAGACATCAAGCCAGATAATTTCTTGATGGGCATTGGCAGACGCGGGTCTCAAGTCAATGTTATTGATTTTGGACTAGCTAAGAAGTACAGAGATCCAAGAACTCATGCTCATATTCCTTACAGAGAAAACAAAAACTTGACCGGTACTGCCAGATATGCTTCTGTCAACACCCACTTGGGAATTGAACAGTCCAGAAGAGACGACTTGGAATCTTTGGGATATGTATTGATTTATTTCTGCCGTGGCTCTTTACCATGGCAAGGCTTGAAAGCTGCCACAAAGAGGCAAAAGTATGACAGAATCATGGAGAAGAAGATGACCATTCCAAATGATGTGTTGACCAAGGGATTGCCCGACAAATTTTTAGAGTACATGAACTACGTCAAGAACTTGAGATTTGATGACAAGCCAAACTATGCATACTTGAGAAATTTGTTCAGAGATTTGTTCAAGAGAGAGAACTACAGGTATGACTACGTCTTTGATTGGACTTTGTACAAGTTCCAACAGGAAAGACAAAGAGAGCAAGGAAAAGCCGATGGCCAACCTGAGCAGAACCAAGCAATTCCACTGCTACAACAACTGCAGCAACAGCAGCAGCAGCAGCAACAACTACAACAACAACAGCATCAACAACTCCAGTTGCAACACATACAACAGCAACAGCAGCAGCAGCAGCAACAGCAGCAACAAATCCAGCTACAGCACCATCAGCAGAATCAAATGCATGCATCTCCTCCAAAAATCAGTTCTCAAATGAACCCTGCTCCCCAAATGCAACAGATGAGCCGCCAATCTATTGACCCCAAGAATCTTGAGGAAAGCGCCATGCTCCAAGCATCAAACTTAGGAAGCGGAAGATTTGCCGACGCGACGTTTCATCAGACTTATGACCATGGTGACTCGGCCCAACGTGGATACAAGCCTAATGCCAATCCAGCATGGATCTAAGCTTTGCGTTTAAAGAGTGAGTGTAACTAAGCAATGTTTAATCTAATTTAGAGAAATGATCCTGTTTGTTTCATGTAACCCGTCTGTGTATTGTAGTGTAGTACAAAGGCTTTTGAAAAGGCTTTCTTTCTTCTACTTAAGTATGATGATGTTTGATATTTGTTTCTATTTATGCCATAGGCAAAGTTTTTAACGTATCTATAAAAATACCTAGATTGAAGAATCCTTACTTTGCACCACCGAGTAAAGTTGCCGTGTTGGCCATCATGTGGCCGCACCACTTTCCCATAATGTTTGACACGAACAATAGAAAAACCGAGGAGATGGGTGAAAATTTTCTTGAAAAGTCTACCAAAATTGACCCAGCGAGGAAAAATTGAATTTTTCTCTGTTTAGTTTGTTCTCTTCTATGACATTTATTTTAGTTACTGTGCGCCAATCCCAACTCAACCATTTACGTGATACCCTTAGATTTTACTCGGGTTTAAATTAAAAATGGCTTGGCTTTTCTGTTCTATTGTTTTCTATTATCTCTTACCTCCTATTGTATTCCAAGCACACCCTTGTTACGTAGAAACACGACCTTTGGCTTTGGAAGCTCTTGTTGTTGCTTGTCCTAATTATAAAACCTTGTGCCCAAAAAAGTGATTTTCATGAAAAGAGATTCTTAAAACGCTATAAAAAAGTGCACACCTAACAACAATAGACAAGCTAATTGGAGAAAATAAGAGTCTCTGGAGTGGAGTCGCACCAAAAGCCAGAGGGTATAACAAGAAACGTAGTCTTATATGTAAAGCAGTAAGAGTCCCGTGATGGAATAGGGGGTTCTTATTGCCAATTACCATCTTATCTTCAAAATGAGAATCAAGTTTATTTTTGCTACAGTAGCGATGTTTGCTTCGCTGGTGGCTGCGGCTTCAACCCATGACCTAGTACTTGGAGAAGAAGCTGCTGCAATTGCACCAAGGGGCCAAATTGAGATGAATACCGGTAAAGGGTTCGGAATGGAGCCAGGAAGAAAAGCGGTCAAGGAAAAGCGTAAAATCAGCAAGAATTGGGCGTTGGAATATATCTTCTCCGAGTTGAAATCCTACATAAGCGTTCCACACTTTGATGCCGAAACATTCGACAATAGGAAGAATGATGTTGCCAGTGCTATCAAGAAGGCCAGCGAGAGCAGCCCCAAAGACAAGCTTTACCTGTATCAGGTCCGGATTATTCAACTTTTCTTCACCAACATGGACAAGGCAGCCAAGAAGTTGTTGATATTAAACAAGTCTGATCAATTGCCTGATTACTGGCTTCGCAAGGTTGTGCAGTTGAGAGTTGCAACTATGGTTTTCTTGAATCTTCAGGGAGGCAATGATTATCGGACAGAAGAATGTGTGAAATTCCGGAAGGAGTACTCCGCGGAGTTACCGAAGTGGAAAGCCCATTTCTTCTCCTATGGTACTGCAACTGCTGAACTGGAGGAATGTTTTGAAGTATACTATGGTGGTGCAATGAGGGCTTTGGAAAATATGAGGATTTAAGAGAAAACGGGCTGGGTAGTCTTTTCGGGAGAAGAAAATATATCTTTATAGACTTACATGAATTATCAGAACTGTAGAATGTCTATAGAGGATGACAACGTCAATTATAAAGCAAAGTTGGGGGATTTCTCATGACTCAACCTTATTTGAATGGTGATTTTTTACTTTGAAAGTTAGTCCATATGAAAACAAAAGGTTATATTTGATGCTTATTTGGCTATTGATCCCACCCTATAGATGTCTGTTTGGTGGCTGCGAATTATACGTAGGGCCGATATAGTATTTGACGAGAAAAAGAATAACACATCGATTAGTTACTGTATATGAATTTATTTTAAGAAACAAAACAAAAAAAAACATCCCCACGTCTTGATTAATTTTGGCCAAGTATAATCACACCCAAAGGCTCGTGTGGGTGTTTATGCCCATCTCTTTTGGAATGAAAGTATGCGGCCAAATGTATCGAAGCACACGCAGAGGAACAAGAGAAGGACTAATATGACTGTTTTTTGCGTCTGGTTTCTATGTTCAACTCTTGGTGTTTGATGGTATAAGTCAGAGCTTAATAGTGTCGGTTTATAGCGATAGAAATATCAGTATAAAGATGCAAATTGAACCATCTCACAGATCCAAGAAGATGTAAATGACTTCAATATCGAGGGGGCTTCCTATGATGTGTTCTATTAGAGAAGAGACTAATGATGGATGCGAGTGTAAATCTGGGAAAGGAAAGCGGCCAAATACTTAATTAAAGTATAGTCATAGGTGTTTTTATGGGGAAGTTTTTCATAAACCCAACGCAGTCTATTGAGATTCACAATGAGAAAATGTCTCGTAACGATGTCCGTATTTTTCTGCTAATACAACTGTATAAAATATCTAGAAGTGTCTCCTTGCTTGTAGTTTAAAAACTTCTTCTCAAACACACTAACGTAAACTTCTTTTCCATGGTAATTCCTTAGAAACTATGCATTTCTGGAAGTAGAACAAACGAGTGTACCCATAATATCGTTCTAAATCTGCAATGTTCATTAACTATTAATGTTTTTCAAATGTTCTAGGAACGTTCCAAAACGCTCTATCCTACCCGTAAACCGACTGTCATAATCAAAAGTTAGAATCATCTGAACATTCCTTTTTATTCATCGTGCTTACCACAGCCCCTCCCCATCCAACATAACATCTAGTCCACGTTATCTTGTGACTTCAGCGTCTCGCTGTGCTTCTTGGGGGCCTCCTTGTTTTCCATCTGGTTGTTAAACACGGCACCCAAGAAGTCGAAGATGTGCTTACCTTCCTTAGTCGCACCCGAGCCCTTAAAGGTGTCGAGAAACTCAAAGAAACCGTGGAAAACGCTGCCCTTGATCTCTTCGGCGTAGATTTTGTCGTAGATGTTTTTCATCTTGAACTCGTTCATCTCCTTCTCATAGCCCGTGAACTCAATGTTGTTGTACCCCATATCGGCCAACTTCTCGTTGTAGCCGTCGTACACAGGGCACTCGAGCAACAAGCCCAAAGCGGGTGCCTTTGGAATGTTGATCTTGGCAGGCCCAAAACAGTCGCTGATCCGCGTGATGGGGCATCCGGTACGCACAACCAACGACGCCATACAGATCATCTTTCTGATCTGGTGGAGCATAAACGACTGACCATGGATCTTGATGGAAACCCACTCCGAACCCTCAATGATAAATGGCTCAGACACCGTCGTGCCCTTCATGAACCTCTGGGCACTAGGGTCGCGGTACGTCTTGCCCAATGTGAAGTTGTGGAAGTTGTGCGAGCCCTCGTACTGCTTCATGGCGTCCCTGAACAACTGGAGCTTTTCGCTGCTAACCCTGAAATCCTTTCTACAGGCATTCTCGACACCACGCACACGTTTCACAAGCTTTCCCCACTCAGTCACATCGCCTTCATCATTGTAGTACTCTTTCTTCTTGTCATCTTGGTCCTGGTCGAAGGAGGTTTCGGCAGTCTTCTCAAACACCTGCTCCAACTCCTCCGTGGATACGCCACTGGCCAAAATGGCAGCTTTTGTGGCGGCCCACCATTCCTGGTCACCATCTTCTCTAAGCACACCCGGGTGCTCCTTTCTGCTGGCCTCAATCAAGTTGAACAAGCTGCTTTGTGGTCTGGGGGGAAGCAAACTATGGGTGGGCAAGAGGTACTCGTAGATTCTCGAGGAGCACAACTTACGGCAGTCAAACGAACGGTTGACACGCTCAATCCCCCACATACGGATCTGCTCGGGGAGATTGGCATTGATTTTCTCAAGGAGGCCGTCTTCGAGAATAAGCTTTAATGAGATGACGTTACCTGCGGCATGGACCCCCTTGTCTGTTCTAGCGGCCCGCATGAAGCCGTTTTTCTTCAAGTCAGTGGAGTTTTCCTTCGACACAGCCCCGGCAGCAATCAACGCCTTGAAAAGTTCGGCTTCGATGGTCTTGACGTCGGGGTTATTCTGGATCTGCATACCATTATAACCAGTTCCACAGTATCCGATCATACATGCAACCTTTTTCTTGGGTTTCCGTTCCGACTTCTCAACGGGGTTTCCCTCGGCATCTACCAATGGTTTCCATTCACTAAGGCGGAATGTTAGTATAAGTTTTGGTGGGTAGACGTTGTTGGCTATGGGGCCTAAAACAACGGTGAAGATCTAAACTTACCTACGTGGTCTGACGGTCCCTCTTTGAGAAGTGCTTCGGCTTGGTTTCGGAGTCGTCGGAATGTTTTTGCCTTTTGGCATCAATGTCAATATTTCCGTGACTTTTTTCCACCACGTCATCGCCTGTTCTCTTTTGGTTGGACATTTTGTTTCGGTTTTTTTTTTTTGAAGGTGCTATTAGGGCCTAGGAAAAAATCTGGCCCAACCCGCGAAGAGCCCGATGCGCATGAGGGACCTGGGAGAGAATTGGCCTCGATGTAATAATAATTACGCCTGAGAAAAAGATGGTACTTTTTGGGACAAGAGAGGGGAATTTTAGAGAAAACGATGAGCTTTTGAATGAACAAGTGGGAGTTTTTGATCTTGAAGTTGAATTTTATCAGGGTGGTATTTGGGGTGGCACCTTCTCACCTATTGCTGTTCGTTGATCTCACGTATAATGTTTTAGTGAAAGGACCAGGAGATGGGCAGAATTGGCAGAAACGCATAACCATAATCTGCAGAAACATAATATTGAAAGAAATTCAAAAGAATAAAAGTTTTAGCCACAATTGAAAGTGGCAGGAAATTACGTAAATCAAATTTGGGCAGCTCCGATAGTATGGTCGTTTTCGATTGATAACATAGGAATTAGTCACGACAGAACGAACGCACCCGTTAAAAGTCAGAGACTTTTTCGCTCAATAGTTCAATAAGTCCAACATGGTGCAAACAAAATTAGAATAGTGGGGCAAACCTTAAACCCGAACCTGAAAGAGGGTCGTAGGTGTTGTGAGATTCGCATATCCTCCGAAATGTATTCCTTCTCCAAGTAGACTCATCTTAGAAACACAAGTAGGTTCTTTTCTTTAGTTATTCTGTTGCTACTTAATAAATCACTGTTTCCTGTTTGATAGAGATACACCACTCGGCTGTGAATTTGGCCTTGGCATTAAGGTCCTTTGCCTTGAAAGTTAATGTCTCAGGGATGAACAAAAATCCTTGGGGTTGGCCTCACCCATTCGATTGCGGCCCAGTGATTCTAAGAAACGTCCATAGGGGTTTTCTGTTTTATAAAATCGAGAATTTGATCAGCAGAGACGGCCTTTACTGTCTTTCCAACACATTGAAGGGATGATATTAAGAATGTTTTCCTAGTTGGTAGATAGCCATAGCCAAATTCAACCGTGCAATTCTAGGATCAAAAGTTGCATTTCATATTCTTTTACAAAAAAACTTCACTAAATAAAGAATAATAGTCATTTGGAAAAATACCTTTCCAATACTTCGATCGTTTCTTTTGCCCGAGAAAACTGTCTTTGGAACATCATGCGTACGCCATACCGTGCAGTAGGCAAAGCATCAAACTCCTTTTTCCAGTCGTGAAGCAAAGCATTAGACCTCTTCACCATATACATGTAGCCCGGAATGTGGGGCTCAGGAACTCCATACGAGTTATAAAACGCCAAAAATCGTACATTAAGGTCAATCACATACGAAGTTAACCGGAGATCCCCTCCACCATTAACATCACAGTGTCGTAACATCTCGATGGCTTCCACCATGGCCTGAAACATATGCTGGGAAAATTTGATCTGAAATGAGACATTGCCACAATGAGATATTTGTTTTGCGATGCTTGTGGCGTAGTCAAGCTGGCGCTGGAGTGTACCTGTTGCCTTTTCGAAACTGTCCACCTCAAACTTCGTGTCAAGCAAATATCCTTTCAAGCGCGAGACGAATTCTTCCAAAGGATCGTTTATGAAGTATCTATCTCCATAACGTGGACACACAAATATATCATCCGGTGGGAAATCATCATAGATTGTTACCTCGATAGCATATATTTTAGGCTGGGTTAACAAACTATCCTTAGCAAGCGAAGAATCTCCATCAGTGGTGGGATGACTCCGAGCTATTGAAGGACAGATGGAAATAATCATCAAAGCCGATATTACTTTCATTGGGAAAGGCCGTGATTGGAGAAGGAAAGTAGAAGTCTTACGTGCTCAAAATGATAGGAGAGAGTGGTTGGTATATATAACTAAAACAGATACTTGAACCTGGAGGCAGGGAAAGAAATAGGAATGGCAAAACAGAAAGAAAATAGCTTTAACAAATGAATGAATATAGCCGAATTCAATTACAGTTTTGGTCGCATATGGTTTCATTACAGGAACAGCACTTGTACACTAGGCGTTTCACTAGGTCTTTTCCACCGACTTCTTATACGGATCGTGGGATACAACGAAGAATCTCACATGAAATGGGAGATGTCTTTTCTCAAGATATATTCTGAAAAATATTCACGGGGCCTTTCAAATGCGATATAAGCAACACTTGTAAAATTCAGTTTGGTCGGAAATACAAAATTTAGGCCTGTTCCGGATGCCATCTCTCAAGACAATATATTAAAAGAGCAAGTGTGTTCTCAACTTAATGTGAATCAAATGAAGGGAAAATTCACCCACAGTGCCTGTTTCATGGCGGATGATCATATGAAGGGTTCCGTTGAGCACTCTGTTTAGCTTTCAAAATGTTTAAACATACAGTATTTAATTTGTTTATATAAAGATTCCGATAAATCCAACTTTCTTCATGTCAGAAGCCTCGAAACTTTCCGAACGGGGGCAGAAAAATGCAACAGTCACCATTCAAGCCCTTTTTGAAAAACAGGTGGTGTATTGATAAAGTTTCTGGCCAGGCGAAGTCAAAAAATCACCAGTTTCAAGATGTAAACTCCCACTAACAGGGACTTGAAAAGACAAATTCTGTTTCTGATAATAATAAAGAGATCCCAGTAGAAAATTAAAAGAAAGTTTCAGTCTCCTGAATTAGCAGCTGCCAAGGGAAATAATGTTTCACTTTATGTTCGTGGCTTATACGGCCTGCAATTCAAAATTTACACACTATTCGACGGAGTTTATCTGATTTTCCAAGATTGCTAAAGAGACCAAAATAAAAATATTGGATAGACAATGGCTGTAAGTTGCAGTATAAAAGAATGCCCTATTATATTACAGAAAATGCTACTAAAAAATTAAAAAAATCCCTTTATTTAGCATCAAGTATCCCCCTATATTGGCTGAGCCATGGAGCGAGGCTGTCACTATCCCATTCATCGTCTGGTATAGACAATAACAAATATGATTCATTCTATTGGCTTTACATGAGGTTCTTTAGATTGAATGGTTTTTGAAGGTTTTATCATGTTTAAATACACATCTCAAAGGCTTTTAATACGTTTCTACGCGTTAAATTAGAAGGAAGTGCTTTTTCAAATAAGTTCAATTCATATCGTATTTAAAAACAGGCCGGCTAGGAGGAGGGGAACCACTTCCAGAGAGGTTCGCCAATCATAAACAATTTCCTCCAATAAGCTCGTCAAAGGCTATCTTAACTTTACGTGCACCGGCGCATTTGCTGTCAAACCCAATCAGACCATCACCACAAAGCTGGAAGTGGTCTTGCTTAAGATAATACAAATACTTGTGAAGGTCTTTGGACGAGTGGTATTTCATGGAAAAGTGTTTGTTGGGAGCGTTTTCCAACACAAGCTTACCATCAAGCTCGGCATCAAGCTTGGGGTCAATGTGGTTTCCTTTGTAAACACATAAGTTGTAGGGCGCTATCTGATACATGCCAGTTTTTTTCCCCTTCTCAAAGTCGAGATTGCCCGGCTCACCATTCTTGTAGTGCACCAAGATCCTGCCAAGATCAGGATAAAAGTCAAATAATTGATAGTCACTGTCCACCACCAATCTCAGGCTTTTAATGCCCAATGGTTTGCGAACGCCAGTCTCGGTCTCGGGAATGTACAAATACCCGGTAACGGTTTTTTCAATGGCCGCTACAGCCAACGCGACGAAGGGCAAAATGGTTATCAACTTCATATTTTTCGGGATTGTTAAGTATAGATGATAAATATGAAAGAACCAACCACAGGGAATTGTGGATGGCTTTATAAAACTTGGACCATACAGTTGAATGTGACTAGTCTAACTTATCCCTGGCGCCATATGTCCCTACTTGCAAGTGGGGAGATACAAGCGGGGTTGCCAACAGTGACCATTGCCGCTAAATATGGAAAAAAGACTCTACAAAAATAAAAATAGAGGTGTAATAGAAAGGCTCATTTCAAGGAGCTTCACCAGATGTGGTCACAAGAGGGGAGAGTATGTTGGAACAATCTAATAATAGATACACATCTCCATATTCCAACGCAAAGAGAAAAGCGAAAAGATAAAAATAAACCTTAACAGTTGATTCCGGAATGGCCTATAGGAGAAAAGTGATTGAAAAAAAAAAAGAAAAGAAAAGAAAAGATAAACGTGCGTGCCAAACTGTCGTTCAAGGTCACTCAGTGAAGAATGCAACGTGCCACTTTCGCACTAGTCCTTCTGGATTTGACAGATATTTATGTTTTATTGTTTGGATTTATTGTTTGAATATTGCACATTGAAATATCCACACATCAGTTTTTCCCCCGGGCCTTCAATTAGTCTTCGAAGTTCTGGTGTTTTGTAACCCCTTGAGAATGAAGGTTAAGTTTTAGCCTTGCCAAATTCGACCCAAATATTTGCCATGCAAGCATACTTCTTGGTCCTCGCTGATGGTTATTACTCCCAGTTGGAAATTAACTCCAGTATCATGAGTAGAAGAACAAATCGCCTCTTTATTTATTCAATTGAACAAAAATAAGAATATATCCAACATATACGATTTGAAATAACATCTCAAGAGATATTTCGAATCTCCGTAACGCCCCATCCTGGCCTCATGAATATTACCTAGGTCCTTGATTAAACTTGAGCTGTGCCTTAAAAATCATACCGGCTAGTTTAACATATCCAACCAGAAGAAAAAGAGAAATACAGGAATTCAACATAACTACCCAGGAACTAAAACTGCCACTAGAATACATCCTACTAAATCAGATGGAAGCCGTGTATCCTTATAGAGAGGATGCTCGCAGTGCTTTTCCGTGCGCGATGGGGTCTCATCAAGATAAACGGGCAGTTAATAAAGTGCCGAGAAAGTGCCCGGAAAGTGCCCGGAAAGTGCCGAGAAAGTGACCAGAAATCGAAAAAAAAAAAAAAAAAATTCAATATTTTTCTCCTCATATAGTTCTACAAAAGAAAATTACAGTGGATAATTCAAATAAATACTGACTGGCTCCTTCGAAGGCCCTCGAAATGCCCCCAAAACATCTTCGCCCCAAGGGCATCTCTCGCGCACGTGACGCCTGCCCCAGAACTGTATGCGGAAAAAATGTGAAAAAGTACATCTTCACAGTAAAACGATCAACCATAATCGCCCCCAATAAGTAATATATCTGAGCCATGAGATCCTTGACGGAAGAAGAAACAAAGGTTGTGTTTGAGAAGTTGGCCAACTACATGGGCAGAAACATCTCGTTCTTGATCGACAACCCCACAAACCCACATGTCTTCAGACTACAGAAAGACAGAGTGTACTATGTCTCGGAACACATTGCCAAATTCGCCGTGTGTGTGTCAAGAGACCGTTTGATGGCTCTTGGAACGTGCTTCGGTAAATTCACCAAGACAGGCAAGTTCAGATTGCACATTACCGCGTTGCCATACTTGGCCCAGTACGCCAAATACAAGGTGTGGATCAAGACCAACGGAGAGATGCCTTATTTGTATGGAAACCACGTTTTGAAGGCCCACGTGGGTCGTATTTCCGAGGATATTCCCGAGCATGCTGGTGTCATTGTGTTCTCGATGCATGACGTGCCGCTAGGCTTTGGTGTGTCTGCCAAATCCACTGCCGAGACGAAAAACATGCAACCAACTGCCATTGTGGCCTTCAGACAAGGAGACATTGGTGAATACTTGAGAGAGGAAGACACCTTGTTTACATAGACTTTTTGGCAAGTTCCCACTCTTTCTTTCTTCTATAAGCACATTTACTTTCACTAGCATAATATACAGTTTTTGATACGTTTTAAGAGGGTCCTTTTGAGAATCATGATGTGGAATAATGTAAGGATATTTCATGAATACGCTAGTCTGGCATTACTTCTTTGCTGCGTTTTGGTGTGCTGAGGTGGGAGTGAATCAGAGATTGTGAAAAAACCGTAATATTAGCAGCCTCGAATAGTCCAGTTAGATAGGAAATACTCATGATAAGCACAGTTACAAATAGTAGAGGAGAATGCCCTGGAAACTCTGTGCCAATTTCGAATACCTAGAAAAGAGTCCCAAATTAAACAGCTATACCGATCCGTTCACCGGAAACATCAAGCAGTCTATCATTCTAATCTTGAATAAAAAGGAACCATTTTGGCAATGCACTATGGAATCTTCCGTGATAACGGACCACTTACAAGTCTCCTTTAAAACACCCCCCAATAATTAATATGGTATGTATTTGCGCATGCACGTATTTGTCTCTATTTACAATATTAGAAGGTCAAGTTGTTGATCTTCAAAAACCTTCCTGGGTTACCGGCAGATGCAAAAAACGACGACTGTAAGATGCGCTCAAACTGGTCTGCTTTATCCTCACACTTCACGTATTCACCAACATTTATCGTGTTGCCCGGGCTAGGTGCACTTTCTTCAAGACTCTTATAGGTTTCCTTTGTAGGGTACTCTCTAATTTGAAGCACACCCACTTTATCCAAGAAAGCCAAAAACTCTCTGGCCTGAGCTTTGGTCATGTTAGCCACATCAAAAGCCTTGACTCCGCCGTTCAAAGTCATTTGCTCGGCAAAGTCCATGTAGCATTGCTGTGGCTCATCATAAGGGTTTGGCACTTCCAATCCCAATCCCACACGCAACGTCTTACACTCTCCGGCATCCTTACTTTCAGCAAGGAGAAGACCACCCTTGGCAAAGGAGAACTCACCGCTCACAAGCTGCGAAACAAAGTGGCCGAACTCGAACTCTCCGAGGGTGATGGGTGTCATGTCCTGGTGGAAATATTCGGTGTGTGGTTTACGGATTACTGAGTTGAAGTTATCGATGGATACCACCACAGGGATTTCCTTGGAGTGGGCTTGCAACTGCTTGAGCAAGAACTGGAACGCATTAGACGGCCCGTAGAAGCCAAATTCGGAGTTGTGCGTGATGAAGTCATAGAGCGTATGGGTGCCCTTTTTCAACTCCCGGGTTTCCTTCTTGGAGATGAACGACACATCCTCGGTCAAGGGCATGTTTTTGAACACGGTTTCGTTGGACTTGCGCAACTTGTTGACCCATCTTTTTGTGAACATGGGCTGGTGGAACTTGCCCAAGGTTGGGTTGAAAAAGTAGTCACTGGATCCGTCCACCATGCGCTCCGCTTGGTCTACATGTAACAACACAGCATTCTGCTTGTACTTGGAGAGAATGAGGGCCTGGACCTGCGACACCAATGTGGATTTTCCCGAGCCTTTTTCCCCCAAAAGACAGACTCTGTTGTTCGAAGAGGGCCCGTCGATGTTCTCGATGAATTCTGCATGGATTCGGTTGGTGTTGTCCGTCACCATCGACACCGGGTTGGAGAAAAGCTCATGATGTTGGTTCTTTTTGAACGAACCGAGTTCACGGAGCGTTTTTTCTGTGTGCAAATTGTACGTCACCACGGCGGAGTTGGATTGGGCCAAAGTGTGTGCAGATAGCTCGGCCAAATTCTGGCGAGTCACGTCCATGGCAAGTTTTTCGAACTTGAGCAGTCTCACAGCCTCGCTGAACTTCAAGTGGGTCATTCCTCCCTTCTTGACCTTTTCCTTGACCTCTTTTTTTCTCGTGACTTTCGACTGTTTCTTGGGTGGTGGGGCCACGGCGAGTGCTGGCGCCGTGAGCGAGAATGTACGCACGGCACTTGTGGCCGACACGGCATGGCACTTGCTGTAGAAGCTTGCTCTAGCGACGGCTGATCTCAACATTATATGACGCTCTGTGGGGGCAGCTTTTGCGGGCTTTTTAGACGGATCTTTATTTGGTTGATTGGATTGGTAAATTTTTCCACCTACTGGTGCTGATCACGTGCGCGGCCACTGCGCGGGTTTGATCTTCTTTGGGGTGTCAAACAATTTGGAGGAGTTTATGAGGTGGTGAAGATATGCGATTTTTTTGGGTGAAGCGGGTTGTATGGATGTGATTTGGTCGTTTTTTGAGGGAAGGGGGGTTTCTTTGGTTCCCAGCTGGTTTCCTTTTGGTAGAACTTTATGATGGGTTTGTTATAATACAACAGTGTCTTGTACACACAACCTTGGGAACGGAACGATTATTTGAAAAGAGAGCAGCTGGCTACGAATGCCCAAGAAACACCGGATGAGTCTAGCGATGTTTGCTTTTATAAATTTTCCCTAGATTCAAAAAAAATATATATATAAATGAGTTAAGTTAGGTGCGTAGAGGTTCAGGGCACCCGTTGTTGGTGAGAACCGCAGGATTTAACAAAAATGGCGGGTCAGGCAGCTGGGAGACTCTTACATGTTGTTGGAACCTGGTTCTATGTTGAAGTGTAATGATGAAATTCTACATCACGTAGTGATCTGCTTAAAAAAGGCTGCAAGTTTATTGGGCCTAACTGTGGTTGGAGAATACGCAAGCCTGCACTCATCTTGGAAGCAGATGTAATGGGAATTGCCGATTTGGGTAGAAACCGTGTATCTCAAACAGGGGGATATTTCAAAGGGGGTTTTTGAGGCGATAGATGTTGCATGTTTCTCAAATTCATCAGAGCAATTCCCTGACTAGTACCACTGATTTGATATGGTGACATACCGCAATGGAATTACCCAAGACGGGACTTTCCACTTTCCCTTTTCCTTTAGTGATTTTCGGTCTTAGTAATTTTCCAAACAGCAACACATGACGCACTCCTAAGAGTTCCGAGGAAAGCTCTACGAGCTGAAATATATATCTTTATGAGCTCAAAATGTGGCTTTAATGTGTAAAATTGGTCTCCCACGGTGGACTCCTCTAATTTGAAGCCCATTTCTAACTTTTTTAAATTCTTGCCGATGAAAGAAGTCGCCACACTTCTACCGATATCACCGAGTTCTTATAAGGATAGCCCCTATGCGTGTTTGACACTATAGGCCCCCAAAAAACCCTTTGAGCTTCGTCCACTGTCAATACTAATACCGACCATTATAAACAGGTGGCCAAGGCCACATCGCTGTACGCACGTCTGACCATGATGTTTGGTAATGGCTGCATTGCACACAAAATACATCACGAATACTAAAAATATACTAGCAGTACTCCTGCACCACCCCTTAAACTTCGGAAGCAAAAACTACCCCCAAAAAGATCGTTTTTGATGAAAATTCGCCTGGGTCCAAATTGGTGACCTAAGCCGGTGTACGGGTTTAATCCCACCCCGAGCCTCCCTATAAGGATATACATGCCGTCAGACCTAACGAACTTTGGTGTTTCCTTGGGCCCACCCATACAAGTAAAATGATTATCTCGAAAAAAAGCTTATCCGGAAATGATCATTTCGACCTGCAATACAAGCTGGCATTGTGCTGGATCTTGCCATTCCTTCTCCCCAGCCCCTCTAAGTCTGCAATCAAAATCATAGTAACTCTGCTGGGGTGCGCTTTAGCCCTAACCAAAATCGTGCACGCAGCAACATCTTCGCACCCATGAAAAAATGAAAAAATTTGCTCACTATTTTCGCCCGCATTTATATGCGACTATTTATCTGGCTCTTCCCACCATCTTTTCCTCCTTCTTTTTTTGTCTACTATGTTGAATGTTTGGGCTCGAAACATCTCGGCTAGAGGATCATGGGCTCAGAATGCTTCGAGACAAACATGCCACGGGCTAAATCCGTGCCAGAGGCGTTCGTACTCACGAACAAAAAACCAAATGATTCCTTCCCGTAAAGGGAAAAGACTCGACGCCAGCCCCACCGAAAAGGGGCGCAAAAAGAAGGTGTTTGCGTTTGGAAACTTTGCGTCGTTGCAAAGACCCGAGAAAGGCCAGATCGAGAAGACTGAGGGTGTCATCGAAAAGATAGCGTCGTTTGATGCCTTGCGTATCTTCCCCACCGTGCGTGCGGCCATGATCAAGGAAATCAAACAAAGCTACAACTTCAAGAACACGTATGTTTCTGACAAGACCCAGCTTGACATCAAACCGTCGCCCGTGCAAATTGCTGCCATCAAGAAGATCAACCAACCGCGCAAGGTTTCTGCGCAGAAGTTGGAGAAGACCGGCAACGCCATTCTCCATGACATCATCAAGGAGAACGAGTCCAATAAGTTGAAGATCTTCACCATTGCCGCCGAGACGGGGTCCGGCAAGACATGGGCGTATTTGGCGTCCATTCTTTCCAAGCTCAAGGAGGACGATCTTCGTCTTTTCAAGAAAAACGAGAACTCGTATAAGGATGCTCAAAACGCCCAGCTAGTCAGAGCTGTCATCCTCTTGCCTACGCACGAGTTGGTCAACCAGGTGTACGAGACCGTCAAGGCAGCGGTGTCGATGCCATTGGACTTATCGACGGATCTCCCGCGTAAATTCTTGGGCTCGGAGGAGTACGGCAAGTTTCTTCAGGTTCCAGAAAACGCCACCAGTCTCAATCTCAATGTCGCCAAATGGGGTGCTGGTGAGTCTCACGTTAAGCTTTTCAGGACCTTGGAGTCGCGCCGTATTGACGTGTTGATCACTACCCCCGGCAAAATCGAGGGGTTATCCAAGGTCACCAACACGCAAAGACCTTTTAGGTACTTCAACCATGTGGACTACTGTGTTATTGATGAGGCAGATACTCTCATGGACGATTCGTGGTTTGTTGACACGACGGCGGTGATCCAGCGGTTTCCTAGATTGAAAGATCTCGTGATGTGCTCCGCAACTATTCCACGTGAGTTTGAAAAAAGTCTTAAACGTGTGTTTAAGGAAGAGAAGCTGATCATTCGTATTGTCACGCCGCTGATCCACAAGATTCCTCGACAGATTGCCGTCAAGATCATTGACGCGCAACAGGCGCCCTACCACGGCTCTAAGACACGGTGTTTAGCGCAGGCGTTATACGCAATTCACAACGATGGAACAGAGGCAGGGTTTGTCAAGAGAATCATCATTTTTGTCAACGAGAAGAAACACGTGGATCCACTAGTGGAAACTTTGATCACGAAGTACGGCCACCGGTACGAGGATGTTGTGGGTGTTACAGGCCGTGACTCTGCTGATGAGAGAAGCTTGAAAATCGCCCCTTTCCTTGAACATTCGGTGCCGCTCAAGGATGACCCGGACCAGAGCCAGATCAAGGTTTTGGTCACCACTGATTTGATGGCGCGTGGGTTGAACTTCCAGGGTATAAAAAATGTTATACTCATGGACTTGCCCAAGACATCCATTGATCTCATCCACCGTATCGGCCGGACAGGTCGTATGCGGCAATCGGGGCGTGTTTTTGTGATTATCGACAAAAAGACCGGCAAGTCTTGGATCAAGGGCTTGCCTACAGCCATCAAGCAGGGTGCTACCATCGGCTAGATATGCACATGCGCCGATGTATCTACACAATATTTTGCTCAATGAACATGAGCAACGTTTACGACACTTACGGTATGTTTTGGCAAGTCACGCACAAATCTGATGATCCAAAAAGAAAAAAAGATTGTTAGACTTCCTAATTCTTTTGAGGAGAAATCTTAGATATCTGATTTTTGTGCATTCATACACGTGACATATACTAACAAGTTTAGACTGGACAAGCACCAAAAACACCCGGGACGGACAAGAAAAAAACAAAAAGACAAAAAGGTACGTTTACACATTTTTTCCCCGCATTCTTTTCTTTTCCTGATGAACAAACTTGATTTTGAACGCTTGACTTCCGAAAACTATTGAGGAAACTGTCTTGTTTATAACAATTATCTGATTGAAAGATGCGGGTTACTCTACTGTGCTTCTCAGCAACATACTAACATTCCAGGAACTTGTACATATTTATCACTTTTTTTCTTTTTTTTTTTTTGCAATGGAAACAAGCCCATTGCGGCATTACAGCATTTTTGACACATGTAGATTTTGCCCTGGACAACTTTATCTGCTTGCCTACAAGAACCATGGCGAACCAGACTATACAACCAGGGAAAATTAACGAAGGGGGTGCCAATTTACTGGGCGTTCAACGTTGATCATCCACGAGCACTCCCATCCACAAGCCCATAGACGTAGATTGTAGAAACCATGCCAGTAATAAAAGAACCCCCTCACAAATGAATTTTTCAGTGTAGACAAAGAGATGTAGAAACCCGACCGTTCTACCTCTTTATAAGAATAGCACGGTTCATGTCTGAAAGTAGGTATAACCGGGGAGATTATTCATGAGATATTCAAAAGATAACTAGGCGAGGTTCGGTTGAAGAATTTGCATGTGGGTGTTTTTAAAAAGAAGTTACGAAAAACTTGATCATAAAAAGATCAATCGAAATTAAAAATCCGATACTCATGAATGTAGCAATCTAACTACGTGTTCATGTGATGCGAATCAGCAGCATTGAGTCAATGCCCTATGTGGAGAAGGGGTCGATGAAAATGAAGAAATTCCGGAGTGACAACATTTTCGTGATTACTTACTGATTATTTGGCCCTTCACTGGCCGATTATTCTCGTTAAGCATATTCACATTCTATCTATTACAATATCCAGTAATGGTACCTACGCAATCTAGCCGGTTCGCACAGGAATGGACAAATTGTAGGATTGTACCTTTCATTTGTGTTAAATTCGGCTTACCCAAGCTCAAGACCCAGTTAAGAACTCCAGTTTTGCTGAAATCCTTAAAAATTGCATGTTCTTGTGTTGACGGGCCAAGTCTGAGGTCGAGTCTGTACGGAAACTCACTCGGAGTATACCAAATGCCTCGCGATGTTCATTCGTTAAGTGAAGTAAAGGTGACGAAGAAAGAGAACCGCATAGGAATGGTTGCGACCTTCTAAGATATATTCAAGCTTGCTTTTCTAGATTCTCTCAGCCAGTGATATATGTGAACCTTATAAATATGTACATCCGTAGCACGTACCAAAGTATGCATCAACTGAATCATTTTGTATGATCCATATCCACCCACATTAATCCACACACCTGGATCCCCCACCTGGATCCCCACCTGGATCCCACACCCGAATCCACCCGTACGTCAATCTTAGGAAATATTCACAATTTCCTTAATCTGTTTCCGTCCGGATAAGACAGGTGCGTAAGAAGCAATCGCGCATGTATAGAGAGACATCAAGAGGTGCGATGGCAAGCCCCGGCAAGCTGACTAACCGTGAATGCGTCTTTATCTCCGGCAACTCAGTAAGTCGGGCATTTTTTCTTCTATTCGGACACTTAGCCAGAAAACAACCCCAAGAAAAAACTTGTATTTCCAAATGAATCAAGCTAGCATCAAGGCAGACCTGCAGCTGGCCCTTCCGGTGCCTTATTTCGGCAAAGAGGTGGTGAACCGAGTGTCGTTTCTTCGAGAAGACTCGGATTTCGTCACCAATGCCGTGTTACACCCTTCAACGAGGTTTATTTTCTACAATAACGCCGATCCTCTTGTTAATGCGGTGGCGCAAAATGGCAAACTCGTGGTTCTTTCCAATGGCTCCGACCAGTTGGCCACCGTCCCCGACACTTCTGGTGCGGGCACGACCACGGGGTTGCTAGATACTTGTGGCGAATGGAGAAAGATTGTGGAGACGTGGGCCGAAGAGAACAAGAGCCAGTCGCCCGGGTTGCGTGACAACGGCAAGCCCAGCTTTCTTTTTCTCGGGCTCAAGGATGAAAGCGTAGGCTTGGATTTCCACAAGTTGAAGCTGTATGACCAGGAAACGTACTTGGACCACCAGGGCCGCTATCTTGGCATACCGTACTTCGGCGTGGACGTGACCAACTCGCCAGCCACCACTGCATTGGTGTATGATCACGTGTTGCGCCATAGAACAGACGGCACCACTGCGGAACACTTGATTTTCACCGATTCTAGAAAGTACACCATGGCGTTCTCCATGGAGGAGGCCGGTCTCTTCAGCCATGGGAAAATGTACTTCGACTGGCTTGGGCGTAACCGCTTCTGTCCCGGCTGTGGATCTAAGGTCATTGGCATCCATGCCGGTGGAAAACTCAAGTGTACGAACGAAACAAAAGTCCTGGTAGGCACCGAGGAGAAATACGAGTGTCCGGTTAGAAACACCAGGGTTTCCAACGTGTCTTTCCCGCGTACAGACGCCGTGGTGATCACCGCCATCACCAATAGGGAACGCACCAAGGTTCTTCTTTCGTTGAGTAAACGTCATGCGCACGCCAAGATGTATGCGTGCACTGCCGGATTCATGGAGCCTTCGGAAACCGTCGAGGTGGCAACCAAAAGAGAAATCTGGGAGGAGACCGGCGTGGCGTGCTCGGATATCCAGATCCTTATGACCCAGCCTTGGCCTTTCCCAGGCAACTTGATGATTGGATGTGTGGCCACCGTCGACTTCAATGGAATCAATGAAGTGATCCATCTTGGCCACGACCGTGAGCTTGCGGATGCGAGATGGTTTGACATTCCGTTTGTTCGCAAGTTGATGAACAACACACTCGCTGCTGCAGAAAACCCCGAATCCATTCTATTGCCTCCCGACGTGTCGATTGCGTATTCTTTGATCAAGCATGTTGTTGATAAGAGCGACACCAAGCTCTGAAGATGCAACAAGGTTGGAGAACCAGGGTGGGTTGGGGATTTCGCCTCCTTCATTCACACGGATATTTCAAATCCACATCTTTGATAATCTCTTGGAGATGATCGGTATGTGCACCAGAAAGGTGTCAAGAAAATGTCCACCATAAATGTATATACTGGGCCGGATGGAACATTCCTAACCTACAAGGTGCGAAACCGACACCGGTTTAGTCTAGAACAGTCCTCATAGATTTTTTTTATTAAGCATGATAGAGCAGGAAACATAACGTCATTTTTGGCGTAGAAGAATTTTCTTTCCGTCAACCGCCAAGTTGACCACATTTCGAATTGTATTGGCATTATTGTTCTGGCTTATATTTACCGGGTACCTCGCATATCTTCCTGTAATATGGGGGCCAAGGTTCACGCGAATGTCTTATGTATATAATATCTCATAGACAGATACAACACAAGTTCTAGGGTGCGTGTAAGCTCACGTATAATTTGAGCTGCGTGGAATTGGATTTCAAATTAAACCAGTTACCCTCAAGTCATATGAAGTGCAAAGTTTGGAGTGCCACAATGGGAATGGTTAATGGGGATGGAGATTTCTCATTGAAAGTTCACCCATGTCAATGCTTCACTAGAAAAAGGTCCTTCCAATGAGAAAATAATACAAATACGTATCTGCCCTCTATTATGATCATCCGATTTAGCTCCCCTCGAATTCATCACCTGTAAAACAGGACTATCCATATTCTATGGTGCCATAATCTATGGTGCCAGAAACTTATTAACCATGCCCCGTGGGCCGGCCCGGGTATTGCCATATATACAGGTGCCGCTGCACCCGAGCCTTGGGTCCGGCATATCCGACGAACCACCAACATGAATTGCCCGAGTCACGAAAACTGACGGGACCTGATTCGGTGCTACGATCTTGGTTGCTTGCCGTTTCATCACTGTTTCAATTGGTTTTCCTGGTTTTTTCTTCTACTTCTCTTCTTTCTCCCTTCGCTTTTACATAGTTAGATCTGTAACTCATCATGACCAAACCTGAGTGCGTTGTGGTTGGACATCGGGGCTTCAAAGGCAAGTACACCGAGAACACTTTGCATGGCTTCGAACAGTGTTTTGACGCCGGGGCCACCAGCTTCGAAACGGATGTATGGACCACCAAAGATGGCGTTTTGGTGATTTCTCATGATGTCAACACCAAGCGCGTTTTCTGTGACGAGAACGGCAACGAGACGGACTATAATATCTTGGAGACCAACTTCGAGCAACTCCGCCCACTCCGCACAATTGGGTCGGGTGAACCGTTGATGACCTTTCAGGATTTGCTCCGGTGGTTTTTTGCTCGTGTGAAGCAAACCTCCGCGTCTCCGTACAAGATCATGTTGGATGTGAAGAACGCCAATCCACCCCACTTGCTCCGGATTCTTTTCGACGATATGCTTGCTGTGCACGACGATTTGGCATGGTGGTTCCCGCGTGTGCAAATAGGACTCTGGAACTTACGGTTTGTCAAGTACTTGAACCAGGATGAACATTTCCAGACGTTGTTTCGCCTTGCACACCATCCTGGCGGGTACACCGGGTTCGATATCTTCCATATTTCGCTAAGCTGGCAAGATTCCATGGTGTTTCTCGCATACAACGAGTACTTGGATGTTTCCCAGCAAAAACGTATCAAGTTTAAAACCACCGGCGTCTCGTTGATCCACGTGAGCACGTGGTCAACAGATTTCCTCGAAAAGTTCATGCCTGCGGTCAAGAAACAGGATTTGAAATTGTATACATGGACGATCAATCGTGTCAGCCAGCTTCGGTATTTCTGTGCCATTGGCCAAACGTGGGTGTTGCCTGAATATGGCATTATCACTGATTACCCAGATACAATGGTGGACGCACTTGCACAGGGTGGATGGCCCAAGGAACTGGAAAATTCCGCCTTGCTATCGTCGTCGCAAATGGAAACATCCAAATTGGACCTGGATTTCGCTGCTGTGAATCTGCGCATTACAATTCCTCGCTCCTTTATGATATTTGCCTGGATCGTGAAAGTATCCATGTACTTTGCAAAACCAGCACAGCTTTCCGACAAATCACTGTTTGAATCACGTGTGGTACCACACGAGAAACTATGCCTGAAACCAAAACTCGGCAACAAAATATTCGCCCTCTTACAAGCATGGGGTATATTCTGATACAACTTATTCGTGATTTATTGACTCTTTTATTGATCGAGAAAACTAAATTTTTCCTGCTGATCAGAGCTATGCTAAAGCAAAAGACCAATGTCTCGTGTGGTAACATTTGATCGGACATTTCGCACACCGTTTATTTGAGCGTCATATAATCATTGATTTGCAATGTATTTTTCCAACTCTTCAATGTCATGCTTCGCAGACACAAGCTGTTGCTCGACTATGCCTTTCAACGGAACTTTTAACTCGCGTAATTCGCGTACCCCCGTCTCTACTATGTGAAAATCATGTCGGAAATTAGAAAGGAGTGCCGTGTAATTCGGCCGCCGAAAATCAGGAACCCCGTGTGCATCGCGTAAGGCCAAGAGACTGGCGGTGAGCAGAAACACATTGCTCACTACTTTGTTGGTGTGACTACGCCCCAGGTTATATTTCCTAAGAAGTACTAAAGAGTCCACCATCACCTCAAACATGTGCTGGGCATATCCAAGCATCTGTGCTGCTTCCATATCAGGGGCTAATCCTGTGACCGAGCGAGTAATTTCAACAAGGTTTTCTTCAATGAAGTTGGCGTATAACTCAAAAGCGCCATCGGCGAATCCCGAGCCATGAACAAACTGTTTCAAGTATGTCACAAACCATTGTACCTGCTCTTTTGCGTCCAGTATGGCGGCAATGTGGACATGAAAATCCCGAGGAAAATATTCCTGGACGGCCGCATTGTTTGCACCACAATCTTCGGCTTGAGGTGGTTGGGAGAAAGATACCACACACCCCTCGGTCTCAGCTCCTCCGCTGGTTGGTAAACCCGCAGTCATGGATAAAAGGAATGTAGTTGCAAGGGATATTGTTTTGAGTCTCATTGCAACAGTTTTATGGGTGTGGGTGAGGATGGGATATTTACGCGTGTATTTCAATTGGGATCATTGGCCCCTTTTATACAATCACGTGGGTACGTTTTTTATTGTTTATGTGGCGGTGAAATTCGTTTCTTACGCTCCCATTGTGGGAGATTACCAAGAGTGATCATCACAAGAGCCGCTCTTGTAAGTGGGTTTCCCAATTGATGGCACGGTCATTGTTCATTTATTCCCTTATTTTTCTCGTGTTTCGTGCAACAAGGCAATTATTTAAAGGTTAAGCTGGAGTTATTCTCAAGACAATTTCACTCCACCATTTTACTGAATTAGAATTGCACGGCTCTTGGAGATATTAAACCATATGTCCTGAATGTTTCCGTTTTTGCCAAGATACTACGCAATTGGGCACTTGTGTTAGATGCGATACACAGCTCAGAGTATGATTTGCTATTAAAACCAGCGTCACGTCGTCGAATCGCAGAAAAAAAATTGAATCCATGGATTATAATGTGTTTTATATCTTTTTCTTGGAGTCTCAATCGGGTAGTCGGACCAATCTTCAGACAATGGGATTACGCGTATACAGCCGTAGTACTTTCCTGATTGAGAAGCTCCAGTTCTAGAGGTAAACCTCATGATTTGAATGTATTCAAAGAATTCAATTCTATACTTATATGTGCGAAGATATTTCGCTAATTGACAATCTATCCATGGGACCAGAAAAATATGTTTCTTTCCCCACTTCCTATTCAAAGCTTGCAGTCCTGTGATGAAGAATCGTCTATAAGGTCTACGAATACACCAAAAAGATTCTAATACGAGTGGAGATGATTACTGCTCTGGTTTTGTTTAATACATACCAATATTTAGAGATCAGTTGGTTATCACGACTCCTATTCCTCCTAAGATCGAGTATTTTGAGGGAACGAGGAAACAACAATAAAGCTAGAGATAAAGACAAATTTATTTCAATACACTCTATAGAACAAACTAGCAGAGTATTATTTATGGATGAACATTTAGACACTTTCTAGGCCGACAAGCAGACCAGACATATTCTGCTTCGTACAAAACACCCGTTTACAGAACACACGTGCGTTGCAAAATCCCAAGCTAAATGGTTCGACAGAAGCGACCGCTAGGAGTTTGTGCACAAAGGCACTTGCCGCCACCACTAGCAAAACACTGAACATTGGCCACACATGAAATAAACATGCATCTACCTCTTTCGTGTTGTTTCCACTTATTCACCTGGGTGCGTGGGGTTGGATCTTCTTCGTGGCGGTGGTGATCTGTTCTGAGAGTAGCTTCCATATTGGTTATTTCGGCTTGTGGGATCTCAAACGAATCACTTTCCAAATCCTTGAGGATCTGGTAGTATCTAATGGAGGGATCAAAAGGCACCGTTTGCAACCATAATCGAAGCTGCCTGCATGTATCCTCGTCAGGCACTGTCATAGGATCCAAAACCAATCTTCCATCTACCACCAACACCATGGAATTATCGGTAATTCCTTGAGACGCAGCGAAGAAGGTGTATGCCAATTTATTGGCGCTTTCTGGCCACACTATATCATAGTTATCGAAAAAGTTGCCGATCAAATCACCAGGAATTGGCGTGGCCAACGTGCCGACGACCAAAAGGAAGACCCCCACAATAGGAGGAGTGAAAAGCATGTTTTATAGCGCGTCTTAGAAATAGTAGCGAGATAATATGGTTTGCAATTACTGCGGGCTTGCTTGTGCTCGACTCTTATACTTCGTCTACCCCGCCAAATCCACGTCTTGTAAAAGAAACTTAAGGGAGCCTCTTTCTTGTTGGGAAGTAGCTAGTATGAAATTTCCATTGGCCCCAAATCGCGTGTTTGGGGGCGTGGGTTTGGGTAATGGGCCCGGGAATTCACGGCCAAAGCCATACTGAAACATGTGAGCAAATTATAGTTATACCCCATACGATCATCTGCATTTTTCATGCCCTGTGCGTATCCCTTGTCCCGAGATGTGATTCATTGTGACCCGTATATGCAGATAAGGTTAATTTTTCCATAGGTTTAAATAAGCGGTATGAAAACGATCCGAATCGAGCCATGTAAACTGGATATTCTTGTTATTGAGGAACAGTCTAGCCAACCGCACCAGGGTAATCAGTGATGGCGACTTTCTGGAAAAAGTGTTGGGCAAAAAGAAAAAGAAGTGGCGTGCTTTGGCCGACTAAAGATTTCCCTGGAAAAACTTGCCATTGTGTTTTGTAGATTGCGGGGAATTAGGAAAAGTATATGAGATCCCAATACAAAAGAATAGATAGGTTTCTCTCGGATAAGCTAGAGCGATGCTTCACACCATTCACTTGGAAGAGAAGATAAACATGATCTATGAGAAAAGAGATGAGGAGCATCAGATAATTCATCAGATCTAATATATTTCCGATGTATCAGAGGGAGTTTCTGTGAGGATGTGGATCCACAGAAAATTGCACCCGTGCGGCAAAGTAATCGGCGTGGTTGAAGCAAATCTCAAATATCCCGGTGTTGCTGTATAACGAAAAAGAAATTGTACCGTCTTAGTATGGTGTGAAGTTTAGCCCAACACAAGACTTTTGTTGGGGAGTAAAACCGTCACGCTTCAAATCCCGGCTGCCAAGATTGAAGTGCAGTGGAGTACGTGGGCAATAACTTCCCGTGGGAAGCTGTCGGTCTGGAAGAATGAGATGGAACTTTTTACTTTTTATTTTTTATTTTTTATTTTTTCCTTATTTTTCCGTTTTCGGTTTGAATCAAGTGTGTTAATTCCAGAATACCAAATGGCCAAAAAAGGTTCAAGTTGTCTTCCTTTCCTGGCCTAGTATTGGCATAGTGCTGCCCAGTCACCTCCGTGACTCTTACATGAAGCATTACCAGTTACGAAAATAACCCCAAACAGTCTTTTTATGTTCCTTTGCTTGGACCGCAATTCACTCTCTTCCGAAAAAAGAAAAGAAAAAAAGAAAAGAAAAAAAAAACATTGTGGAATCCTCTTCCGTGCTTCTATCCAGCCAGACCTTTTCCATCCTATTGCGCATTCATTCCAGTCGGAATAACTCCAAACTCGACAATAATGCACCCAGAAAGTCGTATTTTCTCGAACTCAAAATCTTTCTAGCTCAAAGTAGTATTACCCATTTGGAAATAACAACCCTCTATGATCACTTTTGGGGTCCCAGCCAGTGTGGTGTATTCCGAAGAAATCCACTCAAAGACTCCGTGCGCAGCCGCATAATGGTGTGCACTTGGTGCCCATCACATCAACACTGACAGTTTCTTAGGTCTATCTCTATGGACACTTTGAATACGCAGAATTGTGACAATTTGTAGGATATAGTGTATTCTTTTACGCTGGTTCATATCTGATCGCCAACACCACCCACAAAATCCGAAAAAACTAAAAGCTCATCTTTTTCGTCTGCTCCTCATTCTTCACAATGCTCAGCTCACTTCTACCGGCCCCAAAACACTGTACTCACACTACAATCAAGGTGGTTCTACCGCACACAAAGAAGGTGTCCACAGCTTTGATAGTTCCTGCCCTGCCTGATGCCTTAGTCCTCGACTCGGGCTCTTCGCTGGTATCCCAACCCCCGCAAAATTCAACCGTGGCCCCAATCCACCTAGACGAAACTGGCCTGGTGGATTTTGCAAAGACAATCGCCAAAGCTTCGGCGCATGGAGATGTGCAGACATCCTACGAGGACACTATCCCTTTGAAAGTGCGGTTTCCCAATCTTCGGCACCATTTCCCTCGGTATACTCTCGCGACGTGTCCAGATGACTCTTTGGCCAGGTGTGTTGAGGAAACCAAGACCGTCATTGATGGATTACTCTTCAAAGCCGAAGGAGGCGAAGTCGCCAGTTCCGAAGCCAGCTACGTCAAGTTTACCCCCTCGACGCTTTCCGCTACCGAAGACGAAGCTTCTCGAGGAAGAACGCTTGAAATCCGCAACTATAAGGAGGACCCCATGCTTCCACCCAAGTTTAAGCTAAGGAAGAACCGAGAAAAGGAACCTTCGCCACCCCCTCCAATCCTTAAGACGGCGCCCACGGAGAAAATCACAAAGGATATCAAGGATAAATGGCACATTCCGTCCGCAGTGTCCAACTGGAAAAACAACCAAGGCTTTGCCATTTCACTCGACAAAAGAGTTCATGCCGCAAGTGGAGGCAGCGTCGACCAGGGCCCCTCCATCAACATTGAAAAGTTCAGCCTGCTTTCTCTGGCACTTGAAAATGCTGACCGTGCTGCACGAGACGAACTTTCTGCCCGTAACGAGCAACGTAAACAATTGGCGTTGCGGGAACAGGCCGAGAAGGAGAAACGGCTTCAGGAGCTCTTGGCAAAGTCAAGACGCCAGAACGGCAAACGGCCGGGCGAAGGTTATCATCAAGATTCTGACCAAAGCCGGAAGAAGTATCGCGGGGCTTGATTTGTGTCTTCTTTTTGGGTCTGACCGTAGGGTCAAGTTTGAAGAGGTGTCACATTGGCCGTGTGATACGTAAGCTTTCCGTAAACACGACGGAATGTGGTCCATATGTAAGCGTCGTTGGCCAGGCCAAGAGCTATTTAACCACACCAGCAACACAATATACCAAGAAGCAGTTGAGAAAACTTTATAATTGCAATGATCTCCCTCTTGAGATCCCTGGTCTTCTCTGCAAAATCATCATGAAAGTCAAAGAAGGTTCATGCGGATAAAGTTGAAGACGAAGCGTTAAATTTCGTTTCAAATGTGCCTTTTCAAATATACCATACTACATAATCATTAGTCTAGACTTGAAAAAATTGTCATAACATGACACGTTTGGGTCGGCCCCTCCATAATCCACAGTACAACGACAAAAGTGTTCCTAAAGTCACATGAAAGAACTGGGTAGATGTGGAATTATTGACTGATGCGGCCGAGCAAGAATCTTTCTCCGAATGGCATCAAACACATGCTCTTTCTCGTCCTTCTGGGTGAGATTTGACCGCATGGCAAGCATAGTCAATTTGTGTTCGATTCGATACTGTTCTAGAAGTGCACAAGCGTCATCTCTTTGAAGCTTCAATTTTCCCATTAATGAATAACGGATGAAATTGATGAACACTTTCTTTTTTCTGTGAAGAGACAGCTTTTGCGACAGAAGCCTCCAAGCCGCTTTATACTTGTAGTCCCTCTCCTCGATGGAAAGCTTGCCTGGTACAGACTCATACCACTCTTTCCATAATGCGGGAATAGTGGCTTCGTTAGGAAGCAAATCAAATTCTGGTCCCGCAAACCTTAGCTCCTCCGTCGTGACATCCGTCTCTACCTTCATATCCGGCTCTACCTTCACATCCGTTTCCACCCTCACATCCGTCTCCACCCTCACATCCGTCTCCGCCCTCACATCCGTCTCCGGCTCCATCTTCACTCTCTCCTCTTCTCTATCCGCAAACTGATCTTCTTCACGAGTATTAGTAGCCTGTGTGGGTGCAGATGAAGTAGTTGGCAAACCACTTGATTCAGTTACAGGTGGCTGGGTAAGCGTTTGTAACATCCCATACATTGCCGTCATCATTGGTTGCATCTTCTTCACCACCTTCATATCCTTCTGTATCGCATCCTGCTTCGCCTCCATTATCTTCATCCTCTTCTCCATGCCGTCCATCTTCTCCTTCAACTGTTGATTCTCGTCCAAGAGCTTTTGGTGCCTTCTCATATGATTTTCGGATTCGTATTCAAGAACATCGTAATATTGTCGCTTACATAGATCCGCTAGCACACCAGGAAACCCGTGTTCAATCCTCCAAATCGCATCTTGCTGACGATGAAAATGATCATTTTGGTTTGAGTGGAGACGATCCACGTCATGTTGAAGAACTTCAACTTTCCGTATGAAAAACGGCGCGATTTCACGAAAAATTTCTTGAGCTTCCCGTGGAAGAAGAGAAGTCTTTTCCTTACGTTCTCCCATCGTCTCTTTGAATTCAAAAAGTGGCCTTCTTGTGATTGTATTGAAAACTGTCGGGTACAAGATCCACCAGCAGCGCCTAGTCTAGGATCAATATTAAGATGTACTTACGGAAAATATCAACCAAGTGATGTGCCGTGTACATATTTGCCTAATTGAGTTTTATTCGCGTCCTGCGAAAACATAAGCTTGCAGTATCGTTTCCTTAAAATGGCTCGGAGACCAAGTTTTGGTAGCTTTAAAGACTAGCACTACACGCAATGAACTTGATCCAATTATATCAAGAAGGAGTGAAAAAGTTCATTTTGATAACTGTATGATCTGTTCATAACCGCATCAATGTTACTCCCGCGTATGTTTATCTCCCATACAACCACATTATTGGTCGCACTGTGTTTCAAAGTTCATTCATTTGAGATTTTCTTGATTGTACCCCATCAATATACAATGATTTATATATAGTCTTATCATCGTCACTTTTTACCTCGTCTTGCCCTTGGCTTCGCTTTATCTCCTCCTTCGTATAAAGACTTGTCAAACTCATCTCTCGCAGTCCTGTTGACCCATTCAGTAACCCTCGTGATTTGGTTGTCTGCAATCTTGCCCACCAATTCTTTTTTCAAGCTGCCTTGTAACTGCTCGAGTTCTGGCAACGTGCCTGTTTTGATCGTTTCTCCTGTAGTCTTCTGACGTTTATTTGCCCCGCTTGCAACTCTTCTGTTGGGGCGTTTTCTTGGCCCAGAGTCGTCTCCGCTCTCCTCAGGCTCAAGCTCTTCCACCACGCCACTTCTGAGCTTCTCAATTTTCGCTTCCACCGCCTCGATATTGCTCTCAAGCTCCACTTCTTCTTTCGGAAGCTTGTCGAGCCAGAGTGCCTTCCGGCGTGCAGCAATACTAGCAGTCATTCCCTCTTTCACACGCAAAAACTCTTTACGCAAAAGTGATTCGCGCTTTCCCCATGGGTTAAGCCACTTGATCAAGCTATCCACATCCTCAGCTTGGTCAAAGTATCTCCATTGCTGTCCAGAGAAAAGGGGAACTGCTTGTTCCTCAATGAACTTCCTTTGCACAGGTGTAATAGACTTTACGTCAAAGTCTTTGGGTAAGCCTCCGTGTTTGTCTATAATCTTTGAAGAATCGTGGGACAGAATTGAGTTTTGCGAGAATTTCAACCCCTTTTTATCAGCTTCCGAAAGAATAGCTGAAGGGATAGAACTGAAGTCCATTTCTTTCAACAGACGAGCGCCGTTGCTAATTTCACTATTGCTTTCTTTGCTTACACTTTCATTTCCCTCTCCTTCGGATGCATGTTCATCTTCCAGCTTGGGTTTGAGTGTCAGTGTTTCATCTTCAATGGCATTCACAATATAATCCGCTTCATCCTTGGTGATTTTGAGGTGCGAAAGACTGTCCATTCCAGAAGGACCCTGGATCCAGAGGCAGCCCATGAGATAAGTTTCTGTTTGGAAGTCATCCTTGTCGTCAACTTCCTCGTCACTTTCGGGCTCTTGTTGTTCTTCATCCTCGTCACCTCCACCAGAATAATGAATATTTGGCAAGCCATTGTTTTCGAACCACCAGTACCTATTAAAATGGCGGTCTTTTCCAAGAAGTCTTACTCGTTGGCAGTCGAGTTGCGAAAGCTTCATTTCAACCTCTTTCTTGGCAGTTCTGGTTTCTCTGATTTTGGCAATAGAGGCCTCTCTTGCATCCCACAATTCCTGAAATGAAGGATCGAATTCCACAACTGCCTTCTCGTAATTTGTCATCTCGTCGTAACCTTTGGTATTAAGCCGATGTTTCTTTCTCGTGAAAGATGCCCAAAGTTTGGCATCAGATGTGGCATTGGCGGCATCCATCAACTTTGTGAAAATCTCGGAGTGGAGTTTGTTTGCGGTGTCAACGTGTGATTTCCAGTCACGAATGACATCAAGTCTGGTTCTCCTTAGGATGGCAGAGGCATCAAGAGACTCGTCTATATAGTTCCTGACAGAATTTCCATTCACCACAAGAGAGGTCAAGATGTGAAGAACTTTCAACCTAAGATCAATTCCCATGAAGGTGTAGAATTGTGCCACCACGGAAGATGGCGTAGCGGGCGTAATCAGCGAAGGGGCGAGTATCTGGTACACTCTCTGGATGGTGTCGGCGAATTCAGGTACGTACTCTACAAGCGAGAGAACGCCCATTACAATCGTAAGCCAGTTGCCATCCTTATAATTCCGCTTGCGGAGCTTCTCGTGCCATTTGACACCTCTGTAATTTATCACAGAGTACGCATTGTGCCCATGATCAGTGTCTTCGTTATGATCATCACCATCTGCCTCGTCATCCTCTGATGGATCGGCTTCATCGTCGGCATCCTGTTGGTCATTTTCAACTGATTTTCCTGAAGAGGAACCTGCTTTCTTGGTTTTTTGAGGGGATGGAGAAACAGACTCGTTCTCTGAAACATCATCGTCGATCTTGAGGGGCCGGATCTCATGCTCACTATCAGAACCTTTAGTGGCATCGTCATCCTGATCTTCCTTCTTTAGTTCTGGGGCTGAATCAAGAAGAGTCACGTCCGGGGGTAGCGTGATTTGGAGTCCAGCAATTTTGTTATCATCAGAGTTTTTGGTAGTTGCGGGCTCATTCGATACAATAAGCCCAAGAACAGCGCACCAGATCTCGTCCAAAAGCTCGCATCTTCCAGTTTCTTTAAGCTGGTCGTCATTCCAGCCCATGGCACAGATGAAATCATCGAAAGTAAAGGTATCTAACTTTAGAATTCCATGGTAAATGTTGAGGAAGATCCAGCACTCCAAGGCCTCTTGAACAGATTGAAGCGAATCCTTTCTGAGGGTACGGATTTGCGATTCCTTCGAAGCTATAGCACGTCCACTGTCTTCCGAATCGGCTGCACGCAATTCCTCGATCTCGTCTTCTAAATGATCAATCACCTGTGAGTTGAGAGTTTTAGCATTTGTAGGAAGCTTCATCTCCAATGGAGCAGGGCGGCAGTTCTGGAGATCAAACGAGAGGTGCAAATCCTCGATGATGGTCTTTTTTGAAGGCTGGAACGACGAAGTGGTGGCCTGTTCATTCTTATCAAGAACTTCTTGGATCATAGCAGGTAAATGGTGCACAGGGAACCGTTGGCGCGTCTCGATCTTCTCTTTGGCCTTTGTAGCTGGCGAAATCTCTGGCACAGGCGTTCCATCTGCAGCCGCAACTGCATTTGCGGCATTAAGTGCAGCCTTCTTCTTGAGTGCTGCCCGACCACGTGGCTTCTTCACCTTGGGGGCCTCCGCCACTTCTAAAGCAGGCGAGGGCGAGTCCTGGCGGTCGTCACCTTCGTACAATGTTTCTCCGGTGGGAGTGAGCAGTTCAAACTGTTTCAAATCCTCAGGAAACTCTTTTGGAATGCGGTACTTCTTGGCGTACTTGTCCTTGACAACCCACGGTGCACCCACCTTGTGTGAGCGTGTGACCGTGAGCTTGACGTAGGTTTTCACTAGCCACTTTGTGAAATGATTTCTGTCCCTCGATATCTGCTGGTTGGTGGCGATAATCTGGGCGTTATCGCCAATCGTTGCCACAAGATACTTTGTATCAGAAGGATTGCTGTACTGGACTTTCTCTCTGATCATACCGCGTTGTTTCACGGACGAGATATATGGCTGTGGAGGCGAAGAAGCATCGTCGGTCTTACCGAGTTTACCCAACTTTGCCTGGTGTCTTTCGGTGGATGGTTCCACGAGTTTCTTCACGTACACCTCTTCACCGGGGAAATACTCGTTCTTGAATACCAGGTAAACCTTATCAACCAAGAGATCCAACCGAGAGATCCGGTTGAATTGGAGATACTTCAAGATATGCTCACGCAATGCCTCGGGGAAGTTGGCCTCGAGATCCTGGATCTCTTTTGTTTCAGACTCGTACGCCTCGTAGTAGGTGAGGCACGAATTCCCTGTGATCTCACAAACGAACTTCCGGCGGTTATAGTAATCTGTCCGGGCGAGATACTCCTCGTAGTTGAGAAACCATTCTTTGGTCTGAGGAATGACATAGATCTCCGTAGAGAGGTCCGTTGGGACCGGCGGAGGCCTGATATAGGTAACCCTTTTCCGTTTATATAACACCATGGTGAGCCGTAGTTGTGTATTTTCTTATTGCTTTTTGTGTTGGTTTTGTTGTTATTCAAAACAAGAAAAAAAAAAAAAAAACACAGATTCAAAAAAACGTGCTCTGATGATTATCGCAAATTTAGTTGAACAATCTGACTCAAGAATAGCCTGCAAATTGATTCCCACACTTGGCTGGATTTATGGATTAAAGGCTGGGTTTGTGGCGTGAGTGAAATTGTTGTGAATGTTTGTGGCAACCCAAGTTTTCAAAAATGTGATGTGGTGTGGTGTGGAGTGCTATGATGGAGTGGTGTGAACAGCTGATATTCTGATATTCTGGGCTCAAGCTTAATATCGTGATGGGCAGCTGAAGATGTGAATTCCACCAATGTAGATATTTAAGATGATAGTATAAGATTATCACGTTAGCAGGAAACGGTACTATTTATGAAAGAAAAGTGTGAGAGAGCTCGAGAAAAAAAAAAAATTAGACACTTGGGGAAAAAATCGAGGTCTCTCTACATATACTATTTCTGCAAGGATAATTCATTGGCAGATTATGAGAAGCAGGCAGGCACCGTTTTGGTCCGGAGCCTGGGGAAACACGTCTGATACGACGCCAATGGCTGTGTTTTCTATTTAATTGATTTAATTATTTACCAAACTGGAGGTTTTATTTTTTTTTTTGTTTTATAGTTGTTTAACTTTTTTCGATTGCCATTTTGATACCAATTTTATGTGGAATGTTTTTTTTGGAAGTGGCCATTCTTTCGCTTATTCTTTTTTTTTTTTTTGCTGTTTTTTTTATTCTTCTCAAAGCAGCATTGGTTATTTTTTTTGGTGGGCCCCACGCTACCTTCGCCTATATGAAAAGATGTCCAAAATGAATATGCGAGTGCGCAGACTGTCGCGCACCGGAAAAAAAAAAGACGACAATTGAAAAACACGTGAAAGCAAGTAAAGTACAATGGAATAGAAAAGCAAGTAAGGAAATTCAAGCGGGAAAAGCATTGAACCTTTTTTGTTTTTTGTTTTTTGCTGTTTTTTTATACAAAAGTTTCCTAATTTAATCATTCCACCGTATGTTGCCACCGTCACAAAACAAAATTCATTCCCATTCTCCACACAAATTGCAGGGATGGCAACACAAGAAAAGGCCACCACGCGTTTGGTAAATGCCTAACGTGCTCAATTTGTAGGGCTGGCATGCATACAAAGGAACTCCTGTCCAACCACGAAAGGTTCGTAGTTTCGGCACTAACATTTAGGAGATCTAAGGAAACCCGCCCCTTCAGACGGGTTCGAAAAGTTTGTGTTTACTTTCTATATTTCGTTTTCTTTTCTTAAGTTTACATTGCGAAGATAATGGAGTAGGGACGAGGATATAAGCTGGGCCACGTCGCATGAAGTAATTCTTGTGGTTGTTAACAAATTTACGATACGGTTCCACCTACGCCAAAATGGTTTCCAGTTTTGGAGCCATGTGCATTTTCCCAACGGACCAATAGTGAATTTTTTTTTAAAAAAAAAAAGAAATCATCAATTTACCAAACTTTAGCTGTGGCTTAATCAGCCTGGTGATGGAGTAAATTTGTCTGCGTATGGGAGACAGACATGCGTCGCTAAACAATGCAATTGGCCAACCAGCTAGGCCGTGCACACAAGTTTTCGTTTCCGTAAACAGCGACATGTTTGTCAAAAAGGGCACGGGTAGGCGCATTCGAACTTGATCGAGATGCAAATTGCTATGGAGTGTTTTATCTCGTTTCTTACTTGTGTTTGTTTTCCTCGACTTTCGGTTCTTCTTCATTACATATACTTTTTTGTTTTTTTCTTGATTTCCATGAACCGGTCAGCCTAATAAGAAAGTGAGGTTGATCACCTGCGTCGTGGTCAACACACGACTTATTTCTTATTGCAAAGTTCGGCATCTTCTATGAGTAATAGACATAGGTACGACAATTAAAGTGTGTGTTGCCTATCAAATGTTTGGATGTAGGTTTATACCTTTATACTTTGGGGAAGGTCCTCTTGGCGTTTTAGGGAGGGTGTTTTAGGGAGGGTGTTATTGGCCAAGCACGCACTGAAATTTGGGAGAGCTGGTGTGGCTTAACTGCACGCTGATCAGAGATATATTGTTCCTAAGCACTCCAGCCAAGAAACCTCGGTGTATGTCGGGATATCCAGGTTATAGCATGTTTCAAAAACGGCATTAATCAAGAACTTGAAAAAGAGAAAAAATCTTAGAGAGGCTGTACCGGGATTCTATCGACGCATGAGACTTTCATTAATGTCCTTATTATATTTGGTTAGTGGGAATTTACTGCCTGGATTGAAGGGCAACACCAACAGACCGGACTTGAATATATTTCCTCTCTGAGATTGAATATCACCCATAAAGAGAGAAAAAAATGCTTTTATCGAAAATCTCCACTAATTTAAACAATTTCGTATGGTCACCCAGTAAATGCAGCCAATTACTGGCTGCGAGAGATCCTAGAATACACGAAGAGCCGATTTTTTCCCATCATAGTTACCTTGAAACAGTCAGTAAGCCATTAATATTTGTCCTTTTAGGTCAAATTTCTCATACCAAAAAATACCCAAAGATTCTTCAAGATTTTGAACAGCCTAAAACTCTAATCCACTCTTCAGGTGTTAATTAATCCGCACCTAAAACACATGGCAATAACCACGTTGTACCCTTTTCAGAAGACGATTTTCTCACTGCAAACCTTCTTCTTTTCATCATGCAGGTGTTTCACACCCACCGTGGATTTTGATAAGGATATGTGGATATCGTGCAATTATTTGAACTCAATCATTGATGTCACATTATGACACCATGGTTTGTGCGGACCGAAAACGGCATAATGGTTTTTCATCGGGTTGAGAGGAAACTAAGCAAATCCCGTGACTGAACGGAACCCCGAATGTCGGTACAGGACACCGAATTAATGAGCCAAAAAATACATGAGCAGAATCGTTTTATTACAGTAAAGTTTACATGACACAGTTCGACAGACACATGTATACTACCTAGCAGTGATCGGAATATTGCCACGCTTGTATAGGAAAGAATGTTTCGCACCCCATCAGACAAAAAGCAACCAGGAAACCAACATCTATCGTTCAAGACGCCTCATGGGAAATTGAATTGAAAAGATTTGTAAACGGAGCTTCCCCATCCTTGGAAAAATAGTGAATATGCCTATGACAGTTTTCCGGTTCAAGTCCTCGATGTAATTGATCCGACCTGGGCACATCAGATTGGCCCTACAGTCGCGTAAACCACGTGATGTGGATCATGTCTCTGACACATGGGCAGCTGAATTTCGGGCCTTTTTGATGTTTCACCCCAATATTTTAACATCCACGGCTAATCAGAAGACATTTTGAGAGCCGAGTTTTTACCCCGTGAGATTATTTTCTGGGAAGCGGGGACCTATCGGACCTTTTTTTTTTTTTTTAAAGAATCATCTGTGAGGCATACAAATTTGTTTTTTCTGCGATCTTCAGGCTTGATGAGAAGGTTTGCACACGGTTGACTAACGCATCCAAGGATGGGCTCGGTGTTAAGCACATTCTCACTTTGCTGTAAGACATTTGGGGTCTGCGCATGATGGCAGCAGCCAAACGACAAATCCGGTGGTTTTCAAGTTTCGATGAATCCGATTTTTTGCGGATCTATTTCCCTTGGGACAATTAAGAACCCCGAAAACTCAAATTCCTAGCGAATCCCAATCATTGTATGGTTCGCACAGAAGTAATCTGCGTAGGTCCTCTTGAGCCGTGTTTACACAGCTTCGTCATTCATTAGAGCTTCGATGTAAACCCAAGAAATTCCCGGAACAAAGCGGGTCTAACCTGCGTCGAGCCACCATACCGTCATTTCCAGACCAAGATATGCCGTACTAACACAGGTCTTGGCTTGCCCGGTCTGGAATATATGCAGATTTCATAGTGATACTCTGCATGTTTATGAACATCAGTTGCCCTAGAGCCTTGTTTGAGGGATATATCGCAATCCCTTATGTCCGTGGGATTACCGGAAGAAAAACAACAACTTTTTCCCATACTAATCAATATCACCTCGTGGCATCATGCGAGAGTGCAACTTCGTAGTCCTTTGTGTCTTTAAAGCGCACCTGTTTCTTATCTCTCCCTCTCTTCAACTAATGTCCTTCCCAGGCCTTAAATCGTCTCTTTTCGACTTTCCACGTGGAATGAAGTTCATCATTAATGTGTAATCAAATCTTAATGCGCTTACCAATTACCCCATGCATGCATAGTTTTCTTGTTATCTTGCGTTTCAAGCTTATAACCAGGAATGCAGCAACACCAAAGTATACTCTTCGGCCAATAAAACATGTTCGAGGCAATGAGATGCTTCCGAGAAACACCTCCACGAAAAAAGTGCATGTACTATCATCGGTTATACTTTCGTGTTCCACAAACTTCTTAACTCCGATATTTTCGTAGGGCATTGGCACTCGGATTAGTCAGCCACTAGCAAAGCCAACCCAATTCCAAATGGAGATAGTCCCGCAACCCATCAATCGACTACCCTTATAAAAGAAGGCGCCTTCCCAATGTTGCTCAAAATTTAAACATTCTCAATACACCATTAAAATGACTTCTGTTATACCAGACACGTTCAAAGGATTCGCTATTTCCTCTCCAGAAAACTGGAACAAACCAAAGTTGGTCTCTTTCAAGCCAAAGAGGCTTTCGCCCACCGATGTGGTAATGAAGAACATTTGCTGTGGTCTTTGCGGTACTGATGTCCATATTTCTAGAGGAAACTGGGGTCCTTTGAAAAGAAATGACCTTGTTGTTGGGCACGAAATCATCGGACACGTCATTGCCATTGGTGATCAGGTCAAATCTATCAAGGTTGGCGACAGAGTGGGTGTCGGCGCGGCCACCTCTGCTTGTAATGAATGTTCCAGATGCCAATCTGACAATGAGCAATATTGTCCCAAAGGTGTCGAGACATACAACTCTGTCGACATTTATGCTGATGACTACGTTACCCAAGGTGGATACTCATCCCACTCCATTGCCAACGAGCAATTCTGTTTCCCAATTCCAGAAAAGATGGAGTCCACCGTTGCTGCACCGTTGATGTGTGCCGGTTTGACTGTGTACTCTCCATTGGTGAGAAATATTGGACACCTTGACAAGCCAGTTGTTGGCATCATCGGTATTGGTGGTTTAGGTCATTTGGCCCTTCAGTTTGCCAAGGCCTTGGGTGCTGAGGTTTACGCCTTCTCCAGAAGCTCTGCTAAAAAGGATGAAGCAATTTCCTTTGGTGCGGACGGTTTTATTGCCACACAAGAAGTGGAGAACTGGGAAAAACAATACCACAACAAATTCGACATGATCTTGAACTGTGCTTCTGGTGTCGATTTCTCCTTGGATAAGTACTTGCTGACCTTGGTGGTCCTGGGCAAATTCGTCAGTGTTGGCTTGCCACCAGCAGACGACACTTTTGCTGTTCACCCATTCACTTTTGTACGTAATGCCACTTCTTTTGGTTCTTCTTACTTGGGCTCCAAAATTGAAGCTATTGAGATGTTGCAATTGGCCGTGGAAAACGGTATCAAGCCAATGATTGAGGAGGTCCCAATTAACGAGGAAAGCTGCAGTCAGGCTTTGACCAGATGTGAAGACGGTGATGTCAGGTACAGGTTTGTTTTCACCAACTTTGACGATGCCTTTGCGTGATGAACAATATAGGAGCCCCCCGGTGTATTTAAATGCTCAAGGTATTATACAAAGTTATTATGACGTGTAGCTATATTAGCCATGCCGTTATATAAAGCGAGCACTCGGAAGGGTGGGCAATTTGAAGCATAAGGATATCTAGTCACCCCTTACCAGGTGAAACTCCTTAAGTGATATTTGGGACAATTTGACATGGACAAAACGTGGAAGAATCATATGGTCTTTTTCATTGCAGAGTGAGAAAACCTACGGAGGACAAACAACAATGCAAGTGAGTTCTAGTCCGGGACAAAATGAAAATTCTCAACTCTGAAGTTCAACTACATTGATTTTTTTTTCGATTTTTTTGTGTCAAATATTCTGAGAGGCCTTTGTTCATGGAATATGTTACGCTGACCATTGTAATACCGGATTTGGATCCCATTCAGTCGCAATATTACAGATTGAGTTTAGGGCCACGAAAGAATCTCTCTAATGTTGTACAGTTTCACACCTGTCCCAAAAAAAAAAAAGTTGCGCATCGCTTCCTCGCTACTGATGCCTGCGTCCCTACAAGCAAAGAAAAAAAAAATGTTTCTTATTCAGTTCAGGACGTGCTCCATTGAGTTGCTTTGGAATGGGAAAGCTTGCTGACTAATTCTAATAGAGAAATATTTTCGGAATTCCAAAAACCCGCGGATATAGCTAAATCTGGTGTTTGCCCTCATATGCCTTCCACGGATTAAACCCGAGAACTGATTCCCACGGCACAAGGGCCTAGAGGGCGCAATTATATTCCCGACTCCGACATATAATGCTGTTGCGTGCTATGGAAAGAAAAAATTGCAAGCTGTCTTCGCCTCTTCAAAGAAAGGATAATCCCACTGAATTTATGGCGGTTCTGAGGAATTGTGTTCAATGATGCCTCATATTGCAGGATATAATAATTGGCCGGGCAGTCCCAAACAATTCATGCCGAAAATGTGAAATTTTGTCTGCGCAGTGCACGCTTTTCTTTTATCTCATTTCATGTCATTCGCAACGGAAATCTTTGCCGCTTTAGGCATGTATTTGCCATTGGCCCTGGGTCTCGGTGCTTTCTTCCATTTCCTTCTCTATGGTTCTCAGATCTGGGTGCCATCCCACCTTATTGAGTTGTCCAAGAAAACAGACACCAGGAAAAAAAAAATAAGGTAACGATTTCCTGGATCAATATCATGTTCACTCTTCGTTCCCATTTTCTATTTGCCAAATTTCTTTGGGTTGTTCCATTCACTTTAGAATAGGCATACCCACGTTTATCAGATTTGGTGCCTCTATTGCGTTTGCCGGCACGCAATCCTTGCTTTCACCGTGCGCCCAGAACTTATACCCAGGAATGCGGCCCGAATTAAAAAACTTGAGATCAGACAGGGTTTCAAGATGTGAAGAAATCATGGCGAAAGCGAATATTATTTTTCGAAAAGTGCAGTTTGAAAAACATTAAGCTGTCATAGAATGATAGATTGCGTTAGGGAAAAAAATTAGCCCCAATTTCTCTGGTTTTCTTGGAACAGGCGACGCATCAGCTTGAACAAGAAGCGAGCGAAAGTAGCACACCCCCGGCACCGGAATTGACGTAACTTTGCGTTGCCGACTCTTCGCCGCAGCCTATATAAGGGACCGAGTAGCCAGTGCTTTGATGGGTTTTGTTTCATCATTAAACATAAATCATAATGACTTCAACTATCCCAGACACTTTTAAAGGATTCGCTGTTTCTTCTGCTGACAACTGGAACAAGCCAAAGTTGGTCTCTTTCGAGCGTAAAAAGCTTAACCCTAACGATGTTGTCATCAAGAACATTTGTTGCGGTCTTTGCGGTACCGATGTTCACACTGTCAAAGAGAACTGGGGCCCATTGGGTAGAAAGGATGCCGTTGTTGGACACGAAATTATCGGACATGTCATTGCTGTTGGTGACGACGTCAAGTCCATCAAGATCGGCGACAGAGTTGGTATTGGTGCTGCCTCTAACGCTTGTAATGAATGTTCCAGATGTAAATCTGACAACGAGCAATACTGTAACCAGGGTGTTGCCACTTACAACTCCGTCGATGTCCACTCGGACAACTATGTGACCCAAGGTGGATACTCATCCCACTCCATTGCCAACGAGAAATTCTGTTTCCCAATTCCAGAAAAGATGGAGTCCACCGTCGCTGCGCCAATGATGTGTGCCGGTTTGACGGTGTACTCTCCATTGGTCAGAAACATTGGTAAGATCGAGAAGCCAGTTGTTGCCATCATCGGTATTGGTGGTTTGGGACACTTGGCCCTTCAATTCGCCAAGGCCTTGGGTGCTGAGGTTTATGCCTTCTCGAGAGGTTCCTCCAAGAAGAAGGAGGCCCTTTCTTTCGGTGCTGATGGTTTCATTGCCACCCAAGAAGAAGAGGGCTGGGAAAAGAAGTACCACGACAAGTTCCACTTGATTTTGAACTGTGCCTCCGGTGTGGATGACTTTTCCTTGGACAAGTACTTGCTGACTTTGGTTGTGGACGGTAGATTCGTCAGTGTTGGTTTGCCTCCATCTGGGGACACTTTCGCTGTTCACCCATTCACCTTTGTTCGTAACGCCACTTCTTTCGGATCGTCTCTTTTGGGCTCCAAGGTCGAGGCCGCTGAAATGTTGGAGTTGGCTGCTGAGAAGGGTATCAAGCCAATGATTGAGGAAGTCCCAATTAACGAGAAGAGCTGCGGTGAAGCATTGACCAGATGTGAAAACGGTGATGTCAGGTACAGATTTGTTTTCACCAAGTTCGACGAGGCTTTCGCTTAATTTATTTTATAGACATCGCATTATATTTAAATGCTCAATGAATAACCACTAGGGTATTATGACGTGTAGAAAGTACTTATGCAGTCGTGCAATTCCAGGCACCCGGCAGATTGGGCCCCATTTCTTTTCAATTTCCGGTATTTTAAACTGTTGTCAGGCTGGGTGTTTCTTCATGTTGTTATCGAAGAATGGTGAAAACGTCTGACATTTGAAATCAATCCAGACGGCCTTGTCTTCGAGGATGAACTTTGTAGAACCCCGGATTTATTAGATTTTTTTGAAACCACACATATTTTCGAAGTTTCAATTAAATTTAGAGAGACGATTCTAACTCATCAATGGTTTGATTTTTTTTTCCTTTTTCCTTTTTTTTTTTACTTCTGCTTTTCGAATTTCAAAGATATTTTTTCTGGTTAATTTATCATCATGGTTGATTATGCTCGCAGGCGGTGTGCGGGAGGGCATACATTGGTTTCTCTTTTGTTTTCACCATCACATAAACATGTGCAAAAAAAACATTAATCATACAATTCTGCAAGTTATGGTTTTAAATTACAAAACTATCGAATTCACTGTAAAAGTCATTTATGCAGAAAGTTGATAAACTGGTGGTGGTGGGGGCAAGCACATAACGAAGCTTAGGTCAGACATAACAGTATGCCCAAGTGTTTAGTACGTTTCTTCAGATTAAAGCATATTCCGATATTTTCAATTTCCAGCCTTTTTGATTTTATATATATAATTAGGGATACTTCAGACTGTTGTTTGATTTTTGTATAGTTGGAGTTGTCTTGGCACCGTTGTTCGTAGTGGATCGATGTTTCCATTACAAATCCAACACCAATCATAAAGAAGGGAATCCTTTTATTTTACCGCATCAATGAAAAAGACCTTCATTGTAGAACAAAAATTGCCTGAAATACCAAAAATGTCTCCACACCTGCTTCTCGCGACATGTTTGCAACCAGTTGAACCTTCTCGGTTCTACCTAATACCATCGATACGGAATACTTTCCTTCTTTATAGGCATCTTCTTCTTGTTCTCATTTGGAAACTTCTTCAGTACAAAGTCGGGTGCGTTACCTTGGTTCTTAAATGCTCTTGAACTTCACACTTTCATGCTAGAAACGTTGACGCCTTTCTCACGGGTATATAAGTCTTATCAATTTGTTTAAACATGTGCAAGCCCGCATTTTCGAACCCCGGCTGAATATTATCATCTAATAACCATGAATAAAACAATTCATTGTGGATCAAAAGAATCTTGAACCTTCCAGTCAAATATCAAATCTATCTCGCCTCTTTCTGTAAATTGCTTCATGACATTTCATCGGCCCCTACTGGTTCCCTCGATGGGCACGCACAGGAAAATGGTGCGACACTACTAACGCTTCCGAAAAAAAAACTTGAATACCCCTTCTGGGAATTTGTCAAACATATTCATTTCTAACCACATACACATTAAAGATGTTGCCCCAGCTGCGTCGAGTTGCCCCTTTTCTCAAGGCCAGACCAGCTTCTAGTCTTGCTCGCTCCTTTCATAATGGGCCCTCGGCTCTCCGTAAAGAGGAGATGTCTCCCCCACATCAAGTGGCCAAAGACTCTAATCTTCCGAAAATAGAACATGACTTGAAGATTAACCCGCGTCAAGCAAAGGCCAAGATTCCATTTTTGTCCGACCACAAGATTGAAAACGACGCCTCCTATAAGATGTCTGGTTTTGCCCAGGGGTTGGGCCAGGCCATTGTTCGTGTGTTCAATATTGATATGGACAAGACTCGTGCTGGCCCTGTGGCGGGATCGTTTTACTTTGGTGAATGTAAGAAGCAGGGAATGTTTTATCCTAACGAGCCTCTTTCTGATACTGCCAAATTCTACTACGAAACTTTGCGTCTACCCATGAGTTTCTCGCAGTGGTTTCAAATCACCGCATTGCACTACTGGATTTTGTCCGTGCGTATGAGAGCCATGCCATTCAAGTACGGCAGAAACTACCAGCAGAAGTTGGTGGACAGAATCTTCAAGGACATGGAGCTCCGTATGGCCGGCGAGTTGGGTATCTCCTCTAACAGAATTATTGAGGGTTACTTGAAAGACTACCATACTCAACTCTTGGGTTGTGTAGTGTCGTATGACGAGGGACTTGTTACCGACGATATCACATTTGCCGGAGCAGTGTGGAGAAACATTTTCAACGGTGACCCTAATGCGGATTTGAGACATGTCGAGGCTCTTGTGGGTTACATCAGACAGCAATTGTATGTCTTGAACAAGATGAGTGACCGTGAGTTTGGTTTTGGCCTGTTCACTTTCGTTCCCCCTGACCAGGTGGTCAAGCCTTTAACCAAGGCCCAGGAGGAAAGATTAAGAGAAGCGGCCAAGGAGCTGTTTGCCAAGAAGACATTGCCCTCTGAGAGAAGCAGTCTTTCCTTGGACGAGTAAATTCCAACAAATGTATATAGTCAATAGCGGGATTCGATAAAACATTTTTCAGTGAGTAGTAGTGTTGACTCCCTTTTCACGTTTGTCTAGGTGCTCCGTCTTTCAAGTCTAGTGAGGATGTGCCAACATTGGAATTCCCCGGTGCTTTCTTGCTTGAGAACCTTTGGTCTACAATATCGCCGCAGATAAATTTATTTGTTTGAAGTCTTATTTATTATTTTTCCTTCAATTTGAGAACACGCAGGATCCCAATCTCGGTTATGCAAAATCACAACTTTGCGTCTTTTCCGGTATCCCATGGTTCTCCGTTGGTGCCACGGATCATCACATTCATCACGGCGAAATCGTCCCCCTCCTTTGCATCAGGCAGGTCTTTGGAACCTAGCACAATGTTCTCGTAAAAGTAGAAGCCAAACTTATTGTAAATAGGAATGTTATCGGCAGAAGAGCTCTCTAAGTAGGCGATATTGTTGTTTCCCGGAACGTCAACGTACTTCTCATACATATAGTCGAACATGGTTCTTACATTGCCTTTCCCGCGGGCTCTTTCTTCAGATCCTAAATAAACCAAGGTGTAGACTCCCTTATCTTTAAACCTCTCGTCCGTACTAAGAATCCGCTCACATGTATCATGCAATAAGGGTAACATGCCTTTAAAGATTTTATCCTGGCCTTCCTTGCCTGACATTTCCCAGAGGTCACCGTAGCCTGCCTCCATAAGATTTGCAAAGCTGTCTAAACCATCCTCCAAAGAAGATGGGTGTGACCATACAGCCACGGTTTCAAACCCATCTTCGGACTCGCCAATGCCTAAGCAAATGCCTTTGGTGATATGTTGTCTGAGATAACATTCGTAGAGTTTGTGGTCAACCAACTCTCTATCCGTTGGGTCTTCGATATGTACAGTCAACAACTTGGCAAGAGCATCAGTTCCGAAAGATGCTTGTAAAGTACGAGCAGCCAGTGGGGCATCATCCAAGGTCAATTTTCTGACGCGAGAAAACCTGGACTCTTTTTTGGTGGTGGTAGACGTGGCGGGTGTTGGATGCATGATTATTCAAGTGTTATTTTTTTTTTTTTTCGTTTTTGTTTTTCAATGAGTTTGATGGTATTTTGTCGTTTTGGTGGTTTGATAAGAATCAAAAAGATAAGACGTATTTATATTGGTAGCTGAGTTTAACGAACATAACCAGGCTCTTGAGCATAGATCAGGAGTGTTTCTATGGGAAAAGATAAAATATGAATAGCTTTTTAAAGATGGGAAAAAGCAAAGACTTTATATTTGTGTCTTGTTTGAGTTTATTTCTCGTTCTCTTTTCAAATTATTGTGCTATGTTAAGTGGAGCTAAGGTACACCAGAGCGATGCGGCCTCCATCTTATACCCACTGGAATCCAGAGCCGACCATTGCCGGAACAGGCAACCGCATACGGCTATCGTACTGCACCCGCTTATCTCGGGCCCTTCACCGCCAAGATGGACGCGACAATAATCAGCACGGAAAATTCTTGCAAATATTGACAACTGATTATTGATGAATTTTCACAATCTGATTTACCACCAAACCTTAGCTATCAGACTTCCAATAAATTCGGGAAATTCTCGGTCTAAGAAAATGACTCTTTTGTTGTTTCCTTGTTTTCGTTATTTATCCCTTCGAAAAAAATTATCACGTGTGGCCTTTTTCCAATCCGCCAACGCTCGCATAAAAGGACCCGATAATCTAGAGTCCATGCCACGCCGGGTGGCCGCGGAATCGTGGTTACTTCCATTTCGGGGGTATTCGAAGCGGTGCGCGCGGATGTCCCCACTGGCCTCGGCTGGTAGGGCTTCCATAACACATTCATAACCAAGCATGCCACAAAAAGTTATGGAAATGATGAATTTGGAAAGCATCCAACTCGGTTGAAAATTCATTGATCTTTTCAAAAAAAAAAAAATACCACGGGAGTATCTCCCAGCATACTCACTGACGACACCTCGATACATGCTGTCGTACAGAAGTCCAAGCGCAAACGTTCCTGCACTTGCAATGTAATTTGCGGTACCCTAATTGGTGTCCGGGTGTCTTGTGCATGAGACACCAAGCAACCGTAAATCTTTCCGACGGGCACGACTTCCGAACGTTTTTGGTACGGGACTCATGCCTCGGCATCCGATGTAAGCTTTGACTAAACGTACAGAATATTCCTTTGTTTCGAACCAGTACGCACCAAGGTGTCTTTGTATCGCATAGAGAATAGTTACTGACAAAAACGGGATCTTCCGGTATCTCCACTCTGACGTTGTGCGCTCGTGTTTAAATGTGTGTATCAACTTTGGCATCAAGGAGGTTTCAAAGGCGGGGGTCTTAGTGCCCGGGGTTATGAGATTAAAATACTTATTAAGGCACGATTGCAGTAATTGCACATAGGGGAACAACACCATATACTTGATTGCCAACTCCAAGTCCGGGTGTGTCAGTATGGTAGTTCCAGTAATGGGTATATCAATAGGGGACATATGCTCATTACTGTGGGTAATACGTGATTCGCCCGTACCCAGAAGACCGAAACACCATAAACTATATAGCACCTTACGCCATCCCCAATAATGCGAACACCCCACAGGCACTGAGGGTGCGGGGTAAGCACCGAGACGGATGAGAATAATAGCTCTTTAACATAGGCCGTCCGGTATCGACCCAGCACAAGTATACATAACTAGAGGCCTAACCCGATGGGCCAGGGCCGTTACAATAATCACGTGAGATCCATAATATGTCTGGCATGCTGTCCTCTGCATAAGCGACCCGCATCTAATACTGTGGTGGTAACTTCAAACAAATATGTGCAGTTGTTTTCACTATATTATGGAGCTGTAACTTTATGTGCGTGTGTGTGAATATACTACTTCTTTCCCTTCTTCTTCTTTTTGTTTTTGTTCTTGCTCTTGCTAGACCCGCTGCTTGTAGTTGTTTGCGTCGCTGCAGGGACTGGCGCAGGTGCCGCCTCCACGGCACCCTGGTGTCCACCAACCTTCTTCTTCAAGTCTTTCTTCGATGGTTTGTAGTATGAGCGAAGTTTCAATGGGAGCCACCTCTCCTTGTCGAGGTCCTTCTCCGCGTTAAACTCGCTTGTAGGCTTAATCGCCTTATTCTTAGAGAATTTCGGCTTGTGAGACTTCTTTGTCACCTTGTATGGACCTGCCGATTCTCTTGCCAGCGATGGAAGGTTAGCAGTTGATTGTCTTGGAATCAACTCCTCAATGTTGACCGCCAAGAGGTCCTCGACTTCTTCAGAAGATGCAAGCTCCTCTGCTGGGACGAGCCCAGAGTGGTCACCAGTCAATACACTAGATACAAGGCCATCCTTCGGGTTGGCCTCGTTCAATAACTTCAAAAGCGAGGCCGTGTCCTGAGAAGTGTTTGCTGCTAAGAGTTTGAACGCAAATGCGCGAACGAACCCGTACAACGTTTGGTTTTGTGCCAAAGTTTCTGGCGACAAGGTCCCAAACTTGTCGATCAATGACTTATACAATGCTTGGGGCTTCTTTGTTCCAGACTGGGTCTCGTAGATACTGATGAGGGCTCCGAAAATAGATGCATGTAGCTTTTCAGGCTCGGCATTGAGCTCGACCGCTACAAGTTTCTCCAACACCAAAATAGCTTGTTCGTATTTTGCCGCCTTGGAATTCATGTGCACCAAAAGCAATGCCGCAGCAACTGTCTCGTCATCGTGACTGTTCAATTCTAGCCTCTGAAGACAGAATTTGTACAATTTTCTGTTGATGGATCTTGTCTCATGAGGAGACTGCAAGTCACGCAAGGAAACTTCTAACTTTAAAAGAACCTTAAAGAGAATAGGCGTGATATCTCCCACAAAGTCTTCCGCGTACTGGTTATAGAACTTAGACCGGAAGTAGCTCGAAGTTTTAGGTAAGGTACCGGTCTGGTAGGCCAACAACAAGTTGTTTCTCACCAAAACCTGGAACTGGGGTTTCGTGAGCTTATGTCTCAAACGGTGCAAGTTATCCTTGTAACTCAACTCCCTAGAGAGAAAGTTGACGTTTTCGGGCGTATCACATAAGGAAAGATAGTTATTTCTGAACGTCAATCTCGTCATGAGGTCGGTGACACCAACCAAGTCGGTATCCTCCAAAACCCCGAGCGCCTGGCGTGTGTTGCCATTGATCTGGTGGATATAAGCCACGGTCAACTTAATTGGGGCGATTTCCAAAGCCAAATCTGCTGGGTCCAAGTCCATGTTTTGGTCGAGACACATGGAAGATGCAGTGTTTAACAAGGTCAAAGAGGCAGAAGTGTTTCCCTTCGCGAGCTCAGTCAATGCCTCGTTGAAAACAATGTCGTAGGTTTTCTCTGCATCAGAAACGGAGGAAACTGGTTTCTCAGTAGCACTGCCCTTGGAAGCAAGTTGCGATAAAATGGCCCGTTCGTTACAGGCAACATCCAATTCGTTATCTACAGAATTGGTCGAGATAAGCTCCCGGTATAAAGACAAGGCCTCGGTAATGTGACCGTTTTGGTAAAAGCTCTGTGCCATAACGTGCTTCAATGCTCTCCTGCTGATGTTGCTGATTTCGATGTTGCTTGCAGACGTTGTGGTTTCGTAAAGGGCCTTCAACCGGTCGAAATGGCCCGTTTTGTAGTACACGTAGGCCTTCTCCACGGGGAACTCGGAGTGCACTTCTTCAGGAACTTGGTCCAAGAGTTGTAAAGCACGGTAGTATTTGTCATAGTTGATCAAAGAGACAATACAGTTGTGGAAGGAGTTGATATCGTTGAAATTTTTCACCATAGACAAGTACTGGTATGAGATGTCAAAGACGGCCTCGTGATCGGACAGATCTTGTGCTGTCGACAAGTTGAGGGTCTTGAAAGCGTCGATCAAGTAGCCCAGCATTTTTTTATGTGGTGTAGTGGTACTGAAAAGTTGTCACCTTTTTTATGGTGCTTTTTTATGTTGGAGTTTAACCCAGTCACCTCTATTCTCTGAGTTTTTTTCTTCGTCGCCAGTGGTAATATGCACATCCAGGCCCGTGAGAATTACATGGGCAGTTTTGGGAGAAAGGTCGGACCTATAGGACCAGCATACTTCCCTGCTCAAGAAAAAAATCCTTACATATAGAACTGTTTTGGAGCTATAAATGTTTCTTGGTCTATCTTTTTTTTTTTAATCTTACAATTCGAAAAAATCAATGCATCTGTGATTTCTTTCTTACTCCTAAAATATGTGGCACTAGAGTTCCCGAAAGATTTCGCAGCAAATCGTGACACCATTATGTAATGGACTGGAATTTTCACAGCACAAGAGTAATCAATTCAGGCACTACAACCCTTACCGGAGGGACTCAAAACTTCGCAAAACTTTCGATACTTTTGTGTAAGATTTCTGGGGTGTTTCTTTTTTCCTCAAATTTGGACCAGTTTTGGTTCCTTTTTTGATGTCGCTATGTTTCGTTACGGAAAATTACGCTCGCGTGAGCGATCAAAGTTGTACCACCAATATCACACCCTTCAAAGTGACTCAGTTTAATGGAAAAATATATTCAGGAGTTCAAATTGGTATTGTCTCTCTGGAAACTCGTTATACAATATGAGATTGTGTTTATGCGTATAATGTTTATTGGGTATCCTTGTGCATATGAATGCAAATAATTAGTGAACAAAGTCAGGGGAAAGAAATGAAAAGAATGAAAAAAATAAAGGTGCTAAAGTCCCAAAAAGTTGAGCCTCGCTCAGTTGGTATAGATCTGGAATCTGTTTCTCTGGACCAAATGCTTCTTGCCCTTGTTGACCCCAACAGACATGGCCCTCTTGTGTCTGGCCATCTCCTGCAGCTTGGCAATCAATCGAAGCTCCAAGTCATCATCTTCTGTCAATGAGTCTTGGCTTCTATGCAAAATCTGTTTGGTGGCATTTCTAGGTGGAGTCACAAAACTGGGCAAAGCAGAAAACTTGTGTGCTGTTTTTGACTCATTGTCATAGTTGCGAGGCTGATATAACTGGTCAAGCTCTATTGGACGGCGCAGTACTTGACCCATTGAGATGAGCGAACCTGTGAATTTGCGAATATCCAAATTAGCCAATGGTCTTCTTGTGTGGGTATAATTGTTCTGGGCTAAAGCCAAGACCTTGGGCTGCAAAATGTTCTCCTTGTCGTCGTTCACATCACTGGCGTCGCTGTCGGATGTGTCACGTGACTTGTGATAAAGTTCGTGTTCCTCTGGCTTATCCTCGTAGATGTGGAACCCAGGCAGAGTTTGTTTTTTTCCTGGAGTCAAATTGACCCCTAGTTTGGGGAGTTTTCTCAATGTTTGTGCCTGTGCCTTGGCTGGTGTGGCCAGCTTGGGCTTCAATGGTGAAGATGAACGAGAGTTGAACATGCTGTCTCTCTTAGGAGACAACGGTCTGGCTGGAGAAGACATGACAGATATAAAAGAAGGATGTGTGAGGGGATGTGAAACAAATATCCAATAAAGTAAAGTATTGATATAAAATAAAAGTAAAAGAAAGTCTTTGGGTTATAAGGTCGTATATAAGTTTGTTTTTTCTTCTCTTGTTTCGTGAAAGAATTTTATCTTGTTGGCATATGGAGGACTCTTTATGCAATTGGAACCAGGTTCCTTCGTGCGTAATTACGCGTACGCGAGGTCGCGGCCGGGCGCGGTTGCGCTGTGGAAAACACGCTCGTTCGTGTGGCCCCGCTCGCGAAAAAGACTTTGAGCCTGCAAATGGCACGAAAATCTCGAAATGCGTTCAGCCACCCCCGTTGCGGCAACTAGCCAACAGTGGAATTCTTAAAAAACTAAATTGAAGAGGATAACAAATGACTTAATACAGCACTGTACTTCACTGTTTCGATGGACATTTGAGCAGTTTATTAGTTGTTGTTTTTTTTTTGCTTCTCTTTTTCCGATGAGTCTTTAGTAAAATGCTCAAAGGGCTAATCTCTGGCCGTGGCAGGGTTGAGGCCCGATCGCGAAGAAAATGTGACTCGCTCTTTTTCGTGACTTTTTTTTTTTGCCTTAATTCCACGTGTCGTGTTCGATGACGTTTTTCCATGACCTCCTTTCCCAAAAGAGTAAAAATAGCAATCTATTGCTTGCTCGTATATTCACGATTTCATGTGAAGCATTTGCGGCCAGAAAATCCACGGAATTCATTTTCCATCTGAGGAGCCATGTTTTTTTTTCCTGGAGCAAGGCCAGGGGCTTTTGTTGGCAGTGTTCCAAATATGGGGCCGGTTATCCGCAGGCCCAAAGTTGTTTTCGTAGATGGTTTTATATCTACCCCCAGCATGGTTATTTTCCATATTAAAATTGCTTATGTAAAATAAAATTACTCTAGTGAAATGGATTATCTTTTCTTTGGATCTTTTAGGTAGATGGGGTAATTTTTTTGCTCCCTTTTTCTGTCATTTACTAATACATGTTCACTCGATAAATTTGTCAGTGCGCATTTTGCACCCATTTCTCAGTTGGGGCCTCAGATTAAAAAGTGTGCAATATGTCCAAATTCCATTAGCAAAGATCCAAAACTAGAAACCAAAGGGTGTGAAAATACACTTTCTTTAAATAAATTTCAATTAATATAGTAAATTCATGTCTCATAATATATACCAATATTTAAAATTCTTTTTCTTTTCGTTTTTTTGATTCTTTTTCGTTCTACACCTAGCATATGTATGGATGTATGCATGCATGTGGCCTATTACCCTAACCTCTGTAGAAGTTGTTCTCCACAAAAGGCAACTTGACCACCTTACCTGGCCTCAACTTGCCACGTACTTCGATCTTCACATCTTCGCCGACTTTAACGTCCTTAGAGATGTAGCATTGAGCGATGTTTTTGCCAAGAGTAGGCGAGAGAGATCCAGAAGTGCTTTCACCCACCAACACGTCTCCGGAGCTATTGAAAACCTTACCACCAGTACGGACGGCTGGTCCTTGGGACACAACACCAATACGACGCTTGGTAACAAGGCTCTTATCCTGGAGCTGCTTCAAAATCTTCGAGCTTCCGTTGAAGCTTGCATCAGCAGTGCGTCTCGTCTTTGGAATCAACCACAGCAACGTAGCATCAACAGGGGTAATCTGCTCATTGAGCTCGTTTCCATAAAGACACATTCCTGCCTCAAGACGCAAAGAGTCCCTGGCTGCAAGACCAATAGGCTTAACCAAGTCAGGGTATTCGTCAATCAAGTGTTCGAAAAAGTCACGTGCCTGAGCGGCCTCGGCGTCGTTGGATGATGGAATCGACAACTCAAAGCCATCTTCGCCAGTGTATCCGGTTCTCAGAAGATGGATTTCGCCATCGATGAGACTGCTGAGGTTCACAAAGCGAGTGGAACCGAAAACAACCTTGGACAAGTCGGTGTTGGTGAATTTTTGCATCAATTCGCCTGCACCTGGGCCCTGGACGGCCAACAACGTACTCTCAAAGTTTTCGTGCTTTACGTCCAGGAAGCCGGCCAATTCTGCCTTCAAGAACTCAGTGTCCTTGGATCTGCATCCAGCATTTGTCACCATGTAGTACTGGTCGTCAGCGTGTTTTGTGATGATGGTGTCGTCGATGATACCTCCTTCCGCATTAAGTAATACTGATAAGCTGCAGGTATTTGGCTGGAGGAGATCGAGGTCGATGGGGGTGATTTTCTGCAAGAACTCCTTGGCATTGCGTCCCAGCACACGGTGCTGTAACATATGACTAACGTCAAAAAGTCCCACCTTATTTCTGACCCAGTGGTGGGATTCGATGTGGCTCTGACCTTTATAAAGGAGGGGCATGTGGAAACCAGCATATGCTGCAAACTTAGCTCCGTATTTCACGTGGCTCTCAAAAAGAGGAGTCTTGGTCAAAGCGGCAGACAGCATAATGTGTGAAGAATAATATTGATGTAGTTAATGCTCAAGCTGAAGTTTTTGAAAATCTTTGTCTAGATTGGGTTTCGCAGTGTGGAGATGATATACTATTTGTAGTATGCAGCCGTGGGCCGAGTCAGTGTGCGCAGTCAGAGATATCGCAGTCAGTAGTCGACGAGTCAGGACATAATACATCAAAAATAAGAGGGTTCTCAGTCCCTTTTGGATTCTCTCAAATCCCTTTTATTCGACTAAAAGAATTATAAACAAATTTAATGTCTTATTTTAATGTTAACCAAATGTAATGTACCTTTTTCGAATAGAATAAATGTATAACCCCCCCCCCCAAACATGTTCAGTGCACGACTCGCCAGACCACGGCGCCCGCTCCGAGCACGAGCATAATCACGAGACCAAGCAAAACGTAGCCCAAGCGCGTCAAGAGCGTCTGGCGCACATGCCGGTGGGTGAGGTTCGAGCACGGCTCTGCGTGTGTGCGGAAGACTATGGCGTATGTAATTAGGAAACAATTCAAAAGTAACAAGTTGGGTGAAAGAATTCCCACAACCATGTTATAGTCGACAATGCGGCCCCATTTGCGGTAAAACTCACAGAGCTGGCAGTGGTAGCGTGATGTGGAGTCTGCATCGAAAAACGACACCGGCAACTCGAGAGCTTTTTCAAGCATTGGGCCAGGGTTAAGATTCTTCACTTCCAAACCAAAAAAAAGTCTTTGGCTATTGGAGTTGATTTCTGCCAAAAACAAAATATCTGCTATATAGATTAGCGGTTTGCTTGCTTGATTTCTTGCTTCCCTGGCACAAAACTTTGTATATATATTTGTTTGCATGTGTTTCACTAGGGCTTCTGGCGTGTTGCCGGGTCCTGGGACCCACCTGGGCCTGGCTTGATTAGAGCTTCAGCTACCTGCCCGATTGGGTACCCGCAATGGCGCGAGCCTGTCACACGATGTTCGAACACACAAACTGGTAAAGAAAGCATAGAAAACTGGTCCAAAGAATTAAAGAGTCCTGGTTTTGTTTCAGGAGCGCCACCACTATATAAATACGTCTTATTTTGTAAAAGATTTTATTTCTGGATGTAGAAGTCCGCATTGTGGGGTATCCTCAGTCACATCATGTATCGCCGTAATATAAAGCGCGGGGCCGGACTTGCTTTGCACCCAAGGGCGGGCCCACAAATAAATGTGTGCAATGCCATAATATGGAGAAGTGAGGTGATGGTTAGGGGCTACTACCCCAGGGTCCACAGTGTAATGCAAAGTAGAAAAAGGAAATCATTTTTTTATCATGCCTGAGTTTTTAAGGTTTACATCGAAAGAATAAGTGACTTTCGCCCTTGTAGGAATCAGTGTTTTATTGGTAATTTTTTGTTTTGCCACGTCCTTCAGATTGCACCAGCTCTCTCCACAAAATAAGATGGATAGATGGGTGTTTTATGTTTCGATAAGGTGACAGTGATATTATTTGAGAGGTAAACCCGAGAGACTGCAAAAGCTTTTGTTTTACTGAGAAGATTGGCTACGTATCTTTGTATTAATTTCGGGATTCCATATGATTACTAGTGAATAATGGTCCACGGGGCCTCTGTGGGTTGCTTGTCATATATTATATTTTAATCAGAAATGAATGACAGAAGGGGACACACGAAACGTAAGAATTTGGCGAAGTGGTTTCCAGAAACGAACACTATTCTGAGTTCTGTTGCGTAAGTCACCCAAGTAAGCGGTCGCATTATCCAGCAGACTACCAGGCCACATTGGAAACAGCAAAGAAAATAATGCACAAGAAGAAAGAAACCCTATCAATGAAAAAAAAAAAAATAAACATCTACACTTTATTTAAAAATCATAAAATCAAACCCTATCTTTACCTTCGAAAGCAAGATTTTTTGTCGTCCTCAAATAGCTCTCACCCTCTCGTGCTCATTCTCTGGTGCTCGCTCCGGCTAGGCAGCAGCAGAGCGCGGCTACAGCCAAGCTAGCCCGCACACGAGATTGGAATTTTGGCCCTTCAAGAAATAATACTAAAACAACACCTCCAAACATTTATGCTACATGACTTCGTTCGATCTCTCGCGGATCGTAGAGTCGCTCGAATCGACTAAAACCAGAAGCCGCAATGACGCGCTAGCGCTCCTTGATGGGTTTGCCGTGTCAAAACTCCGACTTACGGCTCTGCAGCTGGCCTCGCTCATTGGTTCTTTAGTTAGGGCCATCGAGATCGAGCGGGACGCGTGTGCCAAAGCAGCCGCCAAAACCAGTGCAAAAAACACGACAAACCTGGCAATTGCTCGTGCTACAAGTGCCTCTGTGTTTCTCCGGGACTTTATCCAGGAGTTTGTGAAAAAACCCCCGGGGTCTAGGGAACGGCCCCGGCTTAAAACCTGTGTTTCTTTAATTAACAGTATCGTGTCAATCTACCATGAGCCTTCATCAATACACCCTTTTCTGCCGTGCGTGGGTAACTTTGCCAAGACCCTCTACTCCTTATTTGAAGCACCCTATGTGCTCACACACCTCACGACAGAAACTTGGCTGAAATGCTATCATTTTCTTTTGCGTGCAATAGCATACGAGCTAGAATTTGTAGATTCACGAGGAATCAACGAGAATCTTCTTAGTGACTTATACGCGGCGATATTTCTTCTCATTGGCGGCCCGCTGACCTATGGCTCCCTTCCTCTTCTTAGGGAAAACACGTACTTTCCCATGCTCCATCTTCTCACCAAGACGCTCGCGTATTTTAACAAACGAGAATCTCCTGTGTTGGTGACTGCGTTCAAGATCATGAACAACTTACTTATATCTTCAGCCACGGAAGACTCTAGCTTTCTGCATGAACTTATCCGAATTGGAATCTCGGCTGCACTTCAGTTTGCAGCTACTCCCGTATCAAATTTGCTGGACCAGATTTTTGTCTTCTTGAACTTAGACTCCTTCCATCGCTACTTGTCGTTGTCAAAACTACCGAAACTCATCTCTGCACCACCAATAGAACATTCTCACGAGTCCAATGATACTTCACGCTTGGGCGAAAATGATGCAATTATTACCTACAACTTGGAAATGCCATATATATGCCCTAATTAACCGTTTCACAATGCTGGCACTGAGCTTAGGCCCAGAAGATCTAGGCCTCTGCGATTTTACGGAAATCCGGGATTGGTATCACCTTCGTAAAATTTACTTGGCATCACAAAAAACACCACGCCGTGGCTTCTTGCATCTGCATTATCGAGGCTAATTTCATCATACTACGCCATCTCCCTGCTTCAACCAAGTATAGAGACACAGGATTGCCAAGATGTGGTTTCAGTGGCAAATTCATACCTGCAAAACTCCTACAAGAGACAAAAAAAACTTCACGATAGACAAATGGATTTGCATCGCGCAAGCACACCGGCGCAGTTCTATAACTCGTTGATATCTTTGAGGAAAGCAAACTTCAAAAAAATGTGGTTTGCAGCTTTTATCATTCTACTATGAGTTACACCAAAACAGGGTAGCTCCAAATCTTAAGGAGCACGCGCATATCCTGAAACAGTCATCATTTGCATTTAATGAGCCCACAGTATTTGATGAGGATTTCCAAAGCAACGTAAACAATCACCCAGAAACACTCTCCATCTTATCCAATGCTGTCCGGTTAGTAGCTAATGGAAATCACTCATTCTGGGGGCTCGTGGTATGTCGCGGGCTTTTGGGCACTTCCGACTTTCAAGCTAGACCAGAAAGACCCACCTTGACTAGAGGAATATATCAATTGACCAAACTACTGCTTGACCTTCTCAAGGATGTGGACGTTTGCCAATTGGCATGTTCGGTGTTTGACAGTATTGTTTTCTCCCAATCTCCCGCTAGCTTGAAGAATCTGCATAGACAGTACCATGATGAACCAGCTCGAAAACATTGCCGAACTTTCCGAGCTTTTAGGACCAGCATCAATCAACTTGTTTGCCATGGGATTTTGGCAAGCTTTAGCTCATACTTACGTGATTCTTGGCTCCCGTAAAAGATCTAAATTATCCAAAGACATTGCTAAATGGCTCATAGAGAAGTGGAATACGACTTCAGAAAAGCTTTCGGTAAACCAATTGGAAGAAGTCTCAACATCTATTCCTCAGATTCTCATGTGGCTTGGAGGGTACGATGAACCATCATCTTCCAGATGTTTTACACTGTTTCTGGGGGATCCCATTTACAAAGCAATGAAAGACTGCGGGGAACTCCAGAAGTTTATTGTATTGGAAGAAGAACGATCCCAGGAACACCCGCGGGGTAGCTTGGGACTGATCAAGTTAGAATACTCTCCAATTGTCATCGAATCTGTGATTAGCTCTATCTGCAAAAACGCTCAATCTGAAAACATAGACGAGAATCTCGAGCATGCCTTATCATTATCAATGATGTATGCAAAAGTATCCGAATTAATTCGCCCGAACTTCATGGAATATTCAACTATTTTCGAGGAAAAATCGAGAGATCTCATACTGTCACTCACCCCATATATTCGACTGAAAGAACAAGCGACAACAGTTCTTTCTGTATTGTTACAATTTAATCCCAATGAGGATATTTTGCATGAAGTGGCTTTTCCCTTCGAAATCATGGATTATCATTTTAGATTCTTGCCGACAACCCCAGGGCCGAAAAGTGCTGCGACATCGGAACTTGAAGTTGAATTCTCAAGCAATGATTATAAGCAAGATCTGTCATCAATTAACGAGTCTGGCGAATTCATTGACCAATTTGCCTACTTTAAGTTTCTTGCGAAATACGAAAGTTCGAAACCAGACTCTTGTATCAGGTATATGAGCAACCTATCACCAGAATGTATTTTGGCATGCTTGTTGTTCTACGAGGAATCAGGGTTACTAGAGTACCATAAATCAAATATGACCATCACCGCCGGTATAGTCCGTTTGATAGGGGAAAAACTATTGTCCATCCAGGATTTCGATAGACTGGAGTCTACCATATTCGTATCCTGTCGTCTACTCGAGATTTTGATGCCAACTATGAATGCATTAATGGGGGAAGAGCTCCGCAAAGATAGCCTTGACTTGATTTCCTATTTTTATCAATGTGCAGAAAAAGATATTTTGACGAGTGAACGAGCCACGGCAAAGGTCTGGAATTTGTTGTTACGTTTCACGAAGTACAACGAGGAAGTGTTTCTTGTTAACGCCGATATCGTATCGACTCTTTTAAGACGCTTGCCTGAGTTTTCAAATAGGATGAGAATTTCTGTTTGCGAAAGTCTTCATCATTATATTGACTCGTTGGACTCGCAATCTCAGCGTCTTGTTTTCCAAAAAGCCATCGAAACTTTTATTACTCCACAGTCTTCGGTAGAAAGCTGTGCCACATATTGCTTGTTTCTCACCAATCTATCTGCTGAACTTGTTATGGATACATCTGTGTTAATCTGCTTGATGAAGTATTCTCGATTTCCATTCTTCATTCCTTATTTAAGGAGATGCATAGGAATCATGGCATTGAACAAAGATTTTGGTGACTCCAAAGTGTACTTTAAGAACTTAAGATTGGACATATTAAAGTACTGGTGGATGGAAGGATTCGAATTCTCAGAGTTTCCTTTCACCATCTTTGGATACTCTGATAGTAAAGAATTTATATCAGACAACTCCAAACAGATGACGTCCATCCTTTTAGCGTTGAGATGCAAGCCCGAAAGAATCGCGAAAAACCGAGGTTTTATGAATACAATCAAAGAAGTCAAATCGACAGACTCTTCGAACTTGATCCGTGAAAGTTTGCCTAGCATCATCGCCTTATCATATACCTCTAACGGTGTTCGCAGTGAAGTCTTTGCATCATTGAAGAAACTTCTTGATATTCATTACAAAGAATACGTCAGAGAAAAACTTCCCTTAATAGTTTTGGAAGTGGTCCAATTCACTGACGTGACAAGCGAAATATTATTAAGAGCAGCTGTTAGGAGTGCTGTTTCAAAACAATATTTGAAGTCTTCGGAGATCATCAACTCGGACAACCAAGAGAATGTGGATCCCTCTTCTAGTGTTGAACTAATTTCAGCACTTATTAAAATATTCTGGGATGGCGAGGCTGAAGAGTTTTGGTCATTACAGACAGTATATTTTCTATTCAGACGTATTGGGATTGAAAATACCCAGAGAAGCTCTGGAAAATCGAGAAGTATATTGAGGAGACTACAGTATGTTCTAAGTTTAAGCAAGATTGAGCTTCTGGATTTGTCTCTTGTGAAGTTAACCATATCGATTTGTCTTCCGATGATTAGGAGCGGTATCATTTGTGAAACTCTTCCTATTTTGAATTCGATAGACTTTGAGTTATGTCATTCTGTCCCCGTCGATCAACTGTTGCCTATGATCTTTGAAATACTTGCTGCCATGTTGTCGATTAGCGAGGAAGAGAGTGAACCTTTGAAAGAGATATGCGAGAAGCTAGATCATCTTGTTGATCTGGAAAGTGATTATTTCGGCACTTCGAAAATCATTGTCAAATCTGCTATTCATAGTGTCAGAAATCAGATATTTGAGCTTGACTTGGTTGACGTGGAAGCATTTCTTGACGATAAAACCAATCACGGTCTTGTTTCAACATCTGGAGGTGAGATTTTTCGTATCATATCAAAGTTGCTGGCAAATATAACCATCAAGTCTAAAGAAGCAACCACATCTCAATTTGCTTCGATGTGCTTGAAATATCAATCTGATGCTCAAGTAGATGACAGATTTCGCCTCTGGATATCCGAGTATTTGGCCGAGTTTCATTTGTCAGGATTGGCATACACCTCTCTAGAAGACATAATTTTGTTTAAAGAGTACTCTGGGTTAGAAAAGGCCGACTTTCTTGGAACATACAAAACCCTCAACCCTTTCTTAGACCACTTGATAAAACAGCTTGAATTTGGTTCTTATGAGGAGGGGGCCTTCTTGGAAAACATTCTCGGTGCATTGATTCACAAGTTCACGATGAAAAAGAGGGATGTTTCTAAGTTCATCGACTTCAATCAATGCTACGAAAGGTTTAGTCCGTACATCTTGCCTTTAGACTTCCACTCATGCACACTTCTTAACGGCGAGAAAACCGATAGTTTGAAAGCGACTACATCAGCGGAGGAATTTGTAAATGACTTTGAAAGCATCATTCAAAACCTTCCTTTTGAAACTTGGGCTTGTCAACTTCTTTTGTCTTTGTTCCAAGAAATTTCATCCTACACAAGCATTGTGCCAATACTTGTTGATTGCGTTTTTAAAATACCAAGGATAGCGGAGGAAACGTTGCCCAGCTTGATCTGTTTCTATGCATGTATTGCAGGAGAAACTGCGATTGAATCTATCTTGAAACTTTTTCAAGGATATTGGAAATCTTTTCGAAAGCCATTCTGTCAAAAAAGTATTGAGTTGATGAAAAACATTGCGATAGCTTTGCGTATTGGTGCCATGCAAAACATCGAAATTTTCAAAAAGGTATATGGATCCTTGGATCATAAGCACTTGTTTATTATAGTGAGGGAAAGTAACCTGCCTAAGTCATCCCTTTTGTTTTTTGAAGACTCGCTTATCAGAAGAGACGAGAGTTTGGATTGGACCGCATACCGGGATTCATTAGCAAAGTTGTACAGTTCAATCAATGACGAGGATCTGCTTCTGGGAATACCTGGGGATGTAACGCTTGAGAATTCTTTAAATCTAAGATATGAATTCGTTCCTTCTGCAGAAAAATTAAGATATAATAGTGGTTTTCTTGACGCTGATTTCATCTTGAACTCTCTGCCTCTGCCAAGCAATTTACTTCAATCTCTACAGAACGAAGGCTACATTGGTGCTTCGAGCTTGCTCAACAGACAATCCGACGTTAATTCTATGTCTGAATGGTCTTGGAAATTAAACCAATGGGACTTGCCTGCTGACAATACTTCAAACGATAGGCACGATGTCACCTATTCGTATTTCAAACAAATAAAGGAAAATCGGCTTGAGCTGAGGGACATTTATGAATCGTCCATGCTAAAGCTTGTTTCAGGAATGCCGGAATTAGTTTCTTCTAGCTTGTGCCCGCGAGAAACAATTTTAGCTACCGAAAATTGGCTCGAGAGTCTTGCGTTGATAAAGAGCGCAAATGTTATTTTTGATTCAATGCCATCAGCGTTTCTGGTCGAAGTATCATCGTTTGAAAAGCTAACGAAATGGTTCGAGGTTGCTGAAACACGTCATTTCGAGGATATTCTTTGGGCAAGAAGACTTGCATTTTCCCTTCATGAATCTAAAACCTTGACAAATGATCAGCATATTTCACTCATGGAAATCACTTCTGAACTCCAAAGTTACTGCCAACAAGGAGAAATAAACGAGATTGTTAGGTACAATAATCTTCTTCGCCGCGGAGAAATGCTTCAAAAGACCATCAGCTCTTGTATTCTTCTCGAAAAGGTGGTGAAGAGAACGGAGGCTGATGATCCTCATCTATATCGCGAATTACAAAGACTTTCATCTTTTCAAACGGCGCACACCTTGTGGTTGGAAGGGAAAACCGATGTTTCTGTGGCTTTACTACGAAGTTTGACAGATCAAGGTGATATTTCTCTTACAATGCCGACGTTAAACGTCAGCCAAACCACGATTAACGCTCAGCTAGCTGTCTGGCTAGCCGAATCTCGACTGGATCTTGGATCTAACATTTTGGAGAGAGTTGTTGATCCCATTAAAGTTGATATTGACCTGGTGGATAATATCCGACAAAGGTCACAAATCTATCACCTCTTAGCTCATTTTTGTGAGCTGCAATTCAAGTCGAGGGTACTCAAAGAGCAAATAATGCTGTTAGAAGCAAGGCTCAAATCAAGGAAAGATGAGGTTCAAGAAATAAAAAGTCACTATGGGAGAAGTGAAGTTCTGGTTTCCGAACGAAATGCCGCCCGAATTTACTACGATGAACTTAAAAGCCTGATCAAATCGGCGAACAACGAACTAGTTACCTTAAAAGAATTGAGGATGAGGTTTGCCCACAATGCAGTCAGTTTTTATTTGAAGACTCTTCTTCTCGGAGAAGCTAGTGACGAGGACTTGGACAAGTTTTTCTCTCTCTTCTTAGAACTTTCAGGAGACGAAGTTCTACAGTCTGCCATCAAGGGAGAAGTCTTGAATCTTCCGTCGTATAGACCTCTCACGTGGTGCACACAAATCTTGTCCAGGGTATCCAAAGAGGTATCGAGCTTTCAGGAGTCTATACAAAGCTTGATCTTCAAGATATGTCACGACCATCCGTTCCACTCGTTATATTATCTCACCTCGTTGCTTTATCACGAGAGGTTGGCCAAAGAAACATCTAATGCTTCTATGATATCTCGAGTGGCAGCGGCAACTTATATTAGAAACAAGTTACACGGATCGAGCCTGGCTTACGCCTCAGAAGTGCTATTGCCCATCGAGAGGTTATGCATGGAAAGCGTATCGTTAGCAGAAATCAAAAGCTCCAAGGGTCGGACTTTTCAGTTGGACAAGTTGAGAGTTGGTAACTTCTGGCTAATGGAGCTTCCGCGCATCCCCCCTCCTACGCTAGAGATCCCCGTTAGCAATTCGGGATATTCAAAAGTGCCCACAATGGTCAAAATTGACCCCAAAGTTGCGATTGCTTCATCTGGTATCAGCTTGCCAAAGGTTGTCACCATTTTTCCTCTCAAATGGTAAAAGACATAAAATGCTTTTGAAGCACGGTACAGACGACTTAAGGCAAGACGCTATCATGGAGCAGGTTTTTGATAAGGTAAATAAGATCTTCCAAGAAGACAAGGAGACCCGGAAGAGAAAGTTGCGCGTCCGAACATACAGCGCCGTGCCCTTGGGGCCCAAAGCTGGTGTCATTGAATTTGTGCCGGACTCCAAGGCATTATTTGAGGTAATACTGCCATACCATCAGGCTATGGATACCATGAAACTTGACAAGGCTAGAGAGATGATGAAGAACTGCCAGACAAAAGAACAAAAGGAAAGACTAAAGGTTTACCGGGCGATTGAGGCGAAAATTAAGCCCGTCCTCAAGTATTTTTTCTTGAACAACTTTTCCACACCTGAGTCTTGGTTTGCAAGCAGGCAAATATACATACGCGGTGTTGCAACCACCTCTATAGTTGGGCATATTCTTGGGCTAGGTGATCGTCATTGCAATAATATCTTGTTGGACGAGTTCACTGGCGAGCCAATCCACATTGATCTTGGTGTCGCGTTCGACCAAGGTAAACGGTTGAAGATTCCCGAGACTATACCGTTCCGATTGACACGGGATATCGTGGATGGGTTTGGATACATGGGAACTACGGGGTCGTTCAGTAAAGTGAGCGAGCATACTTTCCGTGTACTACGGGCCAGCAAGGACCACATTTTGGCTATATTAGATGTGTTGAGATGGGATCCGTTATACTCTTGGTCGATTTCGCCCATTAGAAAAAGAAAGCTACAAGAGGAAAACACTGATATTCTTGATCCAGAAGCTAATCAGGATGGGTCTGCAGCAGGAAAGGCCATTCTTGGGGTGTCTGATAAACTCAGTGCTGGGGGTCTTAGTGTAGAAGCAGCCGTGCGCGAGCTAATACGTGAGGCGTCGAGCGAACAGAACTTGGCAGTGGTATACTGTGGATGGTGTCCATTCTATTAACGGCACGGAAAAATCAGAAGAAACAAGAAATGTAACGATATGTAGTTCAAGGAGAGAAACAACAGGGTTGATTGTTTTATTTCCTTTTTTTTTTTTTTTTGTATTGCCCCTTTCATTCTTTTACGCTTACATTACGCTTATGAAATGTTATCTATGGGCCAGAGAGGCGAGAGAGTGAGCACGGCAATTTCCGCTGCATATTCGCGTTCGCAACTTCTCCCCACACATGACGAAGCTTTAGAGTGTATCCAATTTATCTTAGGGCAAGAAAGAAAATGCCATGCTGAACGGAAAAGTCATTTCGATTTCGTTGGATGTTTTCAGTAGAAGCACCGAGCGTAAGGTCAAAACGGCGCTGGCTCAGGTGAAAGTTGTATGGGAAAATGAAGGCCAGGTGCTTTACTTGCTTGCGGCGTGCGAGGAAGGCATGTTCGAGGGGAGGTTCACGCTGTCGAAAATAAAAAAGGCAAAGGTGAAACAGGATCTCCGCAATGATGACTGGGAAGATATTATGTCCTACTTATTCAATTCCAATTTAATGGAGGAGAAATGTGCTCCTGCTGGCTTCGATAATGTCACCTTGAAGGGCCGCCTCACATCCCTGGAGGAGTATGATGCAGCAACTGGAGAACTAATTGGCGACGATTTATCGAGCTTGCCCCCAGATTTCGAGCTATCCGTTAGAACGGACGATTTACTTGCGGTAGAGTATGGCTCCATGATGCTACGATACAAGGATGTAGAGGAGCTGCCCGACAGTGACCGTGCAAGCATGAATTTGCTTAACTGGATCCTGGAAATTACTCAACAGATGCAAGTTCTTCAAGGGGAGTTCTTTGAAAGAAAACGCCGGCTCGAGGAAGCCGAGGCTATCATCATAGAGAAAAACAGGGCCATCGAGGAGATGGAAAGCGATTATAAGACTATCTTACACGATATTGAGGATCGTTTCTTCCAGGTATTGCAAAGCAAGAAACGTAAAATTGCGCAGCTCGAGGGGGACAGCCCCGAAAGATTCGATATGTTGAATGAGAATTACAAGGATAGGCAAAAGTCCAACTTGAGGATTTTGAAGTTGGAGGATATCGTTATAGGAGAGGGCAACAAGAATTCTACCGGAAGCGGGCAGAAGCGCAAGCGCGGGCCACGACAGGTGCGAGCAAAATCAGAAACTCGTGCTGAAGACTTTGGCATGGCATTGAAGCAAGAACCTGTATCCGCGGAAGTCAAGAGAGAAAGTATTGATATCAAAGACGAAAATGATGGCGGTCTTTTTATGGACGAGGCTAATATGGAGATGTTAGATACATCCATTTACAACCTGCCTGATTTCAACGCAGACCCCGGTATGGTGCCCAATGGGCTGAAATCGCCGAGCCCAGTCCCTGCTTCAGAGTCAGGTACTGATTCCGCATCCGCACACGATCTGACAGACTACAGTGGATCAGACGACGATGAAGATGACGCGGAGACAGATCACGTGCGCGAACGTGCAAGCGACAAGAGTGCGTCAGCTGACAGTGGAGAAGACGGCAACGAAACGGAATATTCCGATTGATAAGTATTTTCGCCGCATTTGCGTCTGTTATTGTGATTTTAGTTCTTTTTTGCAAAGGCTGAGCTTTTTTTTTTGTCTTGAAATATCACCTCAAGTGTGGCAACAGAGGACGAGAGTCAATTGCAAAAAAAATCTCATCAAAGCGCTGGCGAGTTGTGTGAAGTTCAAATCCCGCAGTGACTGCAGCGGGCCGGTTAGGCTCGCGCAGAGATCTGGAAAAAAAATCCATCATTCTGACTGGGGTACCAGACGCCTTTTCTCTTCTACCCATTATACCAGAAGTCAGCTCGGAGTAACGTTAAACTTAAAAAGTGCGACGAATCCCTGCTAATTCGACTCTTTACATTCGTTTGGTTGCCAGGACTCTTATTAAGTCTTTTGTTTTTTGTTGTTGTCACTTTTATTCACGACACATAACACTACGTCTGGCCAACCTCATCTTGCATTCAGTTCACTTCCCACTGCACTTTCATTTTCCGGTCATCGTTATCAGCAACAGTCCCTTTTGATCGCTGAATAGGTTCTCATTTGTTTTCGCCAGCATTTCCTTTATTTCTTGTTGCTGTGTTACCAAAAGTTTAGAGAGTAACATTTTCAGTTGGCATTTCCTCTTGAGTATTGGGGGAGACTTTCATTTCTCAATCAAACTCGTTAATTTATTGTTCATTTCCAGTTATGTCCTACTACGATCAATACCAAACCACGTCTCAGCACTCGATGGATCATCCTTTCCGTCAGTATTATGCAAACGAGCCTTCGCGGGATTTTTTGGAGACCCAATTCCAGCCTGATCCCAGACCAAGTTTCGATTATTATACACAGATTAATGGTGATCTTAATACTGATCTCAACGGTGGCGGGTTCTTCCTTCCGAATGAAGCTCCTAGTCCCTACTTTAACGAGAGGGCCTTTCATGAAGGTAGAACCTCTCCTCAGTCTAACCAGGCTTTCTATGCATCTAACCAACCCGTTGAACAGCCCCAGCAGCCTCAATGGAATACTTTCCATGAATCAACCCCAAATTTTGCCCAAAACCCATTTGGGGCTCCTGCGCAAACATCCCCAGGTGTGGATTTTATGTATGGTGCAACCAGCCAACCGGCCATAGCTCCACAACATTCTGGCCCTCCAGTAGACCCTGCTGCTCCCTCGCGCACTGTCTATTTGGGAAACATCCCTAATGATGTGGAGCCCAACGAGTTGTTAGACTACGTCCGGAGTGGAATCTTGGAGAACGTCAAGATCTTACCCTCGAAAAACTGTGCGTTCATTTCATTTATTGATCTGCAATCAGCTTTGTTGTTCCACTCGGACTGTATTTTGAAGAAATTGAGTATCAAGGGTAATGACATTCGTGTAGGCTGGGGTAAAAACACCCCCATTCTCCCTGCGGTCAAAGAGGCCATCCAAAAGGACGGTGCCACTAGGAACGTCTATTTGGGAAACTTACATAACCCCGCAACGGGCGAGATGATCACCGAAGAGGAGTTAAGAGCAGACTTATCCAACTATGGTGTCATCGATTGCATTAAAATCATCCATGAAAAAGGAATTGCATTTATTCATTTCTTGTCCATCTTAAGTGCCATCAGATGTGTGTCGAATTTACCTATGGAGGAAAAATACTTAGATAAAAAATGTTTCTACGGCAAGGACAGATGTGCTTTCATCACGAAAACCCAGCAGCACAATGCTGCCCAGTATTTGGGCCTTGCTCCAGGTATGGAGCATGTGGTGACTGCTGCTGATAGGGAGTTTATTTCTTCTGCTTTGGTGCAACAGTCTGCTGCCGCGGCGCAAATTGCTACTCAGGCTGGTGGTGCTAATAACCTAGGAAACAGAACCGTATACCTTGGCAACTTGCACCAGGAGTCCTCGGTCGAAGAGATCTGTAATGTTGTTCGTGGAGGTCTTTTGCAAAGCATCAGATTCTTGAAGGAAAGACACGTGTGTTTCATCACTTTTATCGATCCAATTGCCGCCGCTCAGTTCTTTGCCATGTGCCAGTTGCACGGTTTGACGATCCATAACAGGAGAATTAAGGTCGGATGGGGCAAGCACTCGGGGCCATTGTCGAACGCATTGTCATTGGCAGTATCCAATGGTGCATCGCGTAACATTTATATTGGAAACATCAACGACTTTGAATATTTCAATGCGCAGAAGTTGAGGGAAGACTTCTCCACGTTTGGCGAGATTGAGCAGATCAACTACCTTGAAGCTAAGAATTGTGCGTTCATCAATTTCGTCAATATTGCGAATGCGATCAAGGCCATCGACGGAATTAAATCATTCAAGGACTACAAGACTTTGAAGATCAACTTTGGCAAGGATAGATGCGGGAACTTGCCAAGGCAGTTCCAGAACCAGCCTCAAAACTTGTTGGCCGAGGCCCTCGACTCGCGTCAGTTCAGTAATGGCAATCAGGAACCATTTAGTCGCGAAGCTTCTGCATCTTCTGACCGTGAGTTCAGAGAGGATTTGCAATGAAACTAGTAGTGACAGATCAAACCAAAAAGACCAAACCGAGAGCAAGAAAAAAAAAGCAGAACCAAAAAATCTCAATAAGGAAACGATGCTACGTATTGACAGTCTAAAAAAGTTATAAATTTGTACATAGATCCAAATAGGACATCCCATGCATATTTTTAACCCTCTCATAGGTTACATCTTCGGAAGAATCTTGGTGAGCACCACCATTACGAAAAACAATACAAACACAAAGGCCATGGTCTTGATCATAAAAAAGATGGTGATTTTCCCGCCAGTCTTTGAACCCAAGTACGTGTTGAGATTTGTGCCCACGCTCTGCATCAATGTCAGACTACGCATCATGTTTTCGCTTGTCTCTGACACCAAGGTTCCATCGTCGATGATTTTTGCAGATAGATTGCGTGCCGAGGTTTTAAGTGAGGATGCCAATTCTGATAAGTCGCTGAGCAAGTCTTCTTGAAACGTCTCGTGATAATTGTTCATCTGCTCACTCGTTGCATTTTTATCTTGGTCCAAAGACGTGGCTGCGCCATCAGCGAGCAAGCGTTTGCGTAAAGAGGCATAGTTTTCATTGGAAATATCATCAGACCCATTTACGGGTGTTTCATGTGACGTTTCATTGCCAGATTCGGAAGATGGTGTCTTTTCCTCGACGTATCGTTCTAGATAACCTTTATGTGCCTGTTCATAGATGTAGAAGCCCTCATCTACGGAATCCGATAGCTTTTGTAATCTGGTATGAAGCAGAGCATACATCTTGCTGGATTTATGAGCATTGGCTGTTCGTAGTAGGCGAGGAATATCGTGTTGGATTTTCTGTAGTGTTAGTTTTTGGAGAAACGGGCTGGACTTCGGGCTTGTTTGGCTGATCTGTGCACAAGAAGCAACCTCGTTTTCGTACTGGGTTAGGATTGTGGAAACATTTCCAAGACTCAATGACATATTGAAAAGAAAAAACTGCTCCTTGCTTTGTTTTCACTGATTGTTTGTGGTGGTATGGGGTGAGAGAAAACAGATTATGTGGAGATTACTGAGTAAACGGTCCTGGTGAGGTGTTTCACGTGACAAGACTAATCTTGAACAAATGTTGCGAGCCTCGCCTGCTCCTGGCAGCTTGGCACCAGTTTGGGCTCATCAAATCAAATGTGACACGCTAGATTTCTAAAGGCCTTTATTTGTTTCCACGATATTGGTTTTTTCATTTATTCGATTTGAACTTCTAATTGTTTTTTTTAAAAAAGAGACAATTACATGGTGAGACTAATCGTCCCAACGAGATTTGGGAATATATCGCTATAATAGGTGATCAAACTAATGTTATATAACGATTTCCATCGAAGACGTATCGCCATCGATCAAAGTACGACTCCAGTTGATTTTTCGGAAAAATCACAGGTAGAAACATGGCTTTTCATTTCAGCAATCCTACTGAACCCCCAGGAGGCTATTCATAACCATTAACAAAGCCGATTTTTAGGCTGAGCCTGCGTGAGTACTGGAAATTTTCTCTGCCTCTTTTTTTAGTAACCACATCTTGAAATGCTGTCGACAAAGCCTCGTCACAGAGAACTGGATAAAATATTAATTTTGTTGGATTTTTCCAGTTGGTTTGCGTTTCTCAAGTCCAGTGGATCAAGAAGCAACATGAATACAATTAAAGACACGGAAGATAAGAAAAAAAAAATAGAGAAATACGGATGTAAGCCCCACTACTATCAAACTACGATCGGTGGGATAAGATCGTTGTTAGCGAAAAAGGGCAGGTGATTTTTCTGAGCAGCACGCACAAGTTCTCAAGAAAGACCAATTTTGGAGAAACCCCAATGAGTCTGACCGTAAGAGAAGGAACCGCTTGAAGAAAAAAAAGAAAATTTTTTTAGAAACGAGGCGAGAAAATGTGCTTTATATAAATGGTGCACGGGTGTTTGGCGCCATTCCAGCTCCAGCCCTAAACAAAAGAAAAGCCCGCACACCTGACACCAGTGGTGCTCAAACCCGCGTAAATTACGTACCGCTACGCAATTACGCACGTATTTACGTGGCGAGGCTGCGTAATCGTAATTTACGTGGCGTAAAGGCACGTAACATTACGCAGAGTTGAGTAGCGTTACGCAAAGTCATACAGAGCCCCACCTTAGCTGCTAGCACCCACATCCGTGAAAAAGAACATTGAATTACTCACCAAAATAATGCTACAGCGGACGAATTATATTTCTTGACGTTTCAGGAAGAAAGTTTCTTCAGACAAGTCACATTGTCTCCAAGCTGTCTCTATTTAGATATAACTGCAGAATACCTGTCATGAGTGTAATTTCGACGGTTTTCTCAACTTCGTTTCTATCATGGACCACAAGGAACAGCTCTTCATATATATTCTTTTTTCTGCTTTATTGCTTACCTCATCGGTCATGAAACTTGGTCTATACACTTGGAAAATCGAGAATTACCAGGAGAATCAATCTAGTGGTATAATATCTCCCAGTTCGAAGTGCTCCAAAGAAATTACCCTTCCTTGACTGATCAACCGGCCAACACTCAAGCGTCACTTTACCGGTTGTTACCACCGGTAATCATTCCCTCTTATAATTTGTTTCAAGAGGCACAATTATTCCGTGGGTTGTAATTTAATTATCATAAACATACCGACTTGCGTCATAATTGACCCAAATAAAACAAGGCTATTCATGTGTGATAAATTCCTAGTTATAAAACATTTGTTTTAATTTTTTACTAGCTGTGACTTTAAAACCGAGATGTACTACTATCACAGGCCATTACTATCATCCTGCATATATACGACAGCGTATCGTTACGCGTAGTTTACGCTACGCTACGTGGGAGCATTGCGTATTCGTATGCGTATTTTGGCGTAGCGTAATGACGTAAGTTACGCGTAGCATTACGCAACGCTACGCTCGCGCATTTTGAGCAACACTGCCTGACACAGCGGGTTATCACCGGACATGAAGTCGCGGATGTAAATTGTAGACACGAATCAATCAAAATAATATTGTCTGAGTGTTTATGAAAACAACTTGTCCAGTTAACTTTCACAGACTATCCCCAGACATATATCCCAAGAAGGGCTACATGTAAAGAAAATTACAGAACGAAAAAAAGACAGGCGCCGCAAACTGCCTTAGAAACATAGGATATCAAAGATACGTAGTTAATGTCGTGCTTCCCCTCAAGTGGCCTTTTGTTTATCTTCTTTATTGGTTTTTTTCTTGCATGTCATTCGTGAATTTCCCATAAAATACTCAGAAGGGATCTGAATTGTCGTGAGCGTTGTGAAACGGGTGAGCGTTCAAATTACGTCACACATGGGGATGACATCACTGTCGTGAAAAGTTTGCCCGTGACGCACTTTCCGAACCCAGTTCCGGTTTTACGTTTTCATCTTAATTTTTTTTTCTTTTTCTTTATCTATTTTTTTTTGTCGTTGGTTAGTTTAAGAAAGCCGCCAAGCCGTTAACTCAATAAATGGCGTTAGTGTAGCCCCGTGAAAATAATCGAGAATCAGTTAAACTTATAGTATATGGCCCATCCTTGGTGCGAGCACGTGCATTTTCCCCCCTTAGTCGCTGTTGCAATTTATTCATACAAAGCGACGGATATTGCAAACTTACTAATTCGGGGGTTCACGCTCTTGGCAATTACATGGGCCTTTTCTCTATATTGGAGCCTTTAATTCTCCCATAAAAGAGCATGCCTCCAAACGCCCCATCCGTAGTTGAACCAGCGCCTGGTTGTGCATGTAATTATTGCGGCAGGAGAGAAAGAAACGCAGGAGCGTGAATATCCAATAATAGAACCGCCTCACCAGTAAAAGTGCCAAGAGAACGTAATGAAACAATTCCTGATAAGAAAATTTACTTATTACGAGCCAAACAATGACAAAAGCAATGAAATGATAGATTAACACAAACCACAACATTGAGAACCTCAGGAAGCAAAAAAATGCTTCTGGTTTCATAGCAGAATGGATATCACCCCATCTGTCTGAATCAGCCCCAATCTGGGTGAGCCCCAACCCAGAGCACGAAAAACTTCATCGGCATGGGCCTGGCCCAGGGACATACCTGTGAACGTCCGCGTGGAGGTGTGCCTGATTTCTCAAATGCAGCACAAAAACGTATAGAATATAGTATGTGCAGTATTGTACTACGTATACTTCTCCTAATATTATCATTTTTCGCGGAGACTTTTCTCGTGGTTGTGCGTATACGTATGATGCAGGACAGTGTCATCGCGATCACAGAGTTCTCAGATCTGTGAAAAGGTCAGGAGCGTTCTTCACAACAGGACAATCAAACTTATAATTACATGTGCAATGCAAACGTAAGCTTCCGAATTACAAAAAAAGAAAGCGCCTTCTTCAATAAATATCCCACTTTGATTGTAGAACCTTATTTCTCAGCATGTCCCATATTTGGCCCCTTTCCTCATCACCATTACCCTATTAGTATGCCCTACTGCGGAATCGTCTTGCTCGAATATCCTCTGTGTGCGTTACGCAGCCCCGTGCTCCACGTTAGTTTTGCGCTAACTGTGCCTGCTTTTTCCCTCTCTTTGGCTTGCTTCGGCAATTTTTTTTTAATGGCCTAAGCTAAGCTTTTCAACTCGTTCAACCAACAACGTCTTTCTCTTTTATCCACAACGCTTGTCAAGGCGCCGGCTAATCTCCTCCGACTTTCGTTTTATACACTTGGAATAATTGCTGCCTTACTGTTCTGTTGTTTGTTCGTTCATCCCCTGGTTATTTTTAGTCAATTCACCACATTGATTTTTTGCCCTTTTTCTATTGTTTGCCCGATCCATCAGTTCATCTCTGACTGACTCACTCATTTGATCATAATGCATTCCCTCAATAGTCTACTACTACTATTGTTAGCGTGTGCTGCTGTCCACGCTGACTCGTTCTCCGATTTCGGATGTTTTGCCCAAACCGACATTCTGTCGGTGCTCACTCTGGAAGGCTCATATATTTACCAGACACCATCTTACTGCCAGCAACTCTGTGCGGGAAGCAAGGTGGCGGCTGTCATGAACGGTAAGTTCTGCTATTGTGGTATGACAGTTCCTGCCTCTTCGTTGCAGGCCGATAGCAGTAAGTGTAATGTCCCATGCCAAGGTTACGGTACAATTACTTGTGGTGGAAGTGGGTTCCTTGAGGTTTTCGTGAACGGTGATGTCGCTGGCTCCACTATGAGTACTTCTTCGTCAACCTCAACTACTTCAAGTTCAACATCCACAAGTACGTCAACGCCGACAACTACATCGACAACGCCCACCTCAACTTCATCTACCTCAACTTCATCAAAAACTACCAATGAGGACACAACAACTTCTTCTACGTCATCTGCATCTTCGACCTCGTCGACCTCTCGTACTGGAGGTGGTTCGTCTTCGTTTTCAACGGCGTCGCCGTCGTCCAGCTCCTTCCAATCAGCATCAAAGTCATCTTCGGGCAGTGGCAACGGTGGCCCCACTACCATTGTGTCTACTGTCACTTCGCTGCCTGGTGGCTCTGGGAGCTCGGTAGTGGAGATCACCAAGACAGTAGGTTCTTCGTCGTCGTCGTCGGCAGGATCCAACTCTAACGGTGCTTCTTCCAATCCCAATGGATCTCAGAAATCAACCAAAGTGTCCGGTGGCACCATCGCCGGAGCTGTAGTGGGATCCATCGCCGGTCTTGTGTTTCTCTTTGGTCTCTTCTTCCTTATCTTTCGTTGGAAGAAGAACCGTGATGCCGAAGAAGACGATGAAGACTTTTTTGACGTGGGCAATAAACGGGCTCAGGCTGGTAACTTCGACTCGGTGCCCCCAAATACGTTTACCAGCGGTGGTGGTGCAGCTGGTCAAACCCGTGCTGCGACAGTAGGAGGACATGCACACAATATTTCTGCTACCGATCGGTCTTACTCGTCAAATGCCGAGGATGTATTTTACTACTCCAATGACGCTGACCGCGAAAACTACTTCCCTTCGAACGGTGAAGAATATGGCCGTCGCCGTTTGTCAAATGGCTCTTTGCCGGATATGCTCACAAGAAACCCTGGATCCTTACAGGTGGTTAATAATTGAGTTACCCCTAGAATAGAAATTAAAAGGCCCGCCAAAGTTTTCTCTCTATGGACGAGGAAAAAATTGGAGAGGAGTGCCTTTATGAAATAGAGAATCTTCGAATCGCTCGGGGTAGAAAACTACCCAGGAGCAGATAATAATACATTATTTTTTTGCCTTTAAGAAGCGTATTCTTGCTTGTAAATTCGTGTCTTAAAAGTCTAATCAGGTTTTGAATTACTGCAGAGTGTTTTTTTTATCTTGGCCCCTTGATATCCCAATCCATTTCGGGCGTGTTGTTTTCTTGGCCAAATAGTACGTAAAGGCTCTGATCTAGAGAGTTGTCAATGTGTCTTCATTGATGGACAGGAAAGAAAATACTGCCGAAAGTCATAAAATATATGGAGAGAGAACTTACAGTGAAATGATAGTTATCGAGTATATAGTTATACTGTCTCATGTTCCTCTTGCTGGGTTTCAACACATAAAAACCCCATTTGCAGCCAAGTGGTCTTCGGAGGATGACATATAATACAAGAATGTACAGGGACACGGACAATGAGCCCGGTGACCTGTACTGGCATGGCTCCATCATCGCGGTCTTTTTGGGATTATTAAATTGAAAGAAATTAATTAATTCACTTGGTGAGTCGAATTTGAAGAAACTGGGTTTTTTTCTATTCGATGAGTAATTGTGGTCAAGAAGACAGACATCAAAGAAAGGACACTACATTTTTCTCTTATTTAGTGACATCTTAAACCAGTAGAAAAGTTCGATAATAAATCTCCCTAATTGGTACGTGAAATTATCAATGCACTTTTACAAATACATATACTCAGCACCACCTATGTCATTTTCTAGGGAGAATATATTATCTTATGTGTTTGCTATCTTTCCGACTAAGCCCGAATTATTAAATGGAGGTATTAAGCTTTTCGTTCGGTTGCTGGTCTCTGGTGTGTGTACTCAATCATCTTCGATACAGCGTATTTTCCATTCCTGAGGAACAACATGCGCAATCAGCGGCCACAGCAGAAGAAAAAGAAAAGCAATGTAACCGGTTAACGATGTTATTTTCTTCAATATGAGGATAAGTAAAATTATTATGTTCTACAAAATTGTCGAATTTGCATAAACCTTTCAGTTAAGTCGCTTGTTTATGGAAAAGTTTTCCGTACAAAAACCCTGATAAGTCCAGCCTGAAGCGCACATTTGACCGCAGGCATCCCCTCTGGATAAAGTGTGCTATCTTTTCGAAACAGTAAAAGAGAACTAAGCCTTCTAAAAATGTTTGAAAATCATTAACTAGTTTTGTTTTTACCTTATGCCCGACAATAATAATACCATATGGAACAAATTACGTGACTATTATAAGCTTTTGTCTCTTTGACTGCCGGCTCGATCAAGCCAATGCGATCCGAAATATGATCACGTGCGCGTGTGATTCCTAGGTCTTATACCCTAAACACCGCTTAGCTGCACTCCCCCGCATGTGAGGAAAAATTTTCCCTTTCGCCTACCGCCTGCGCACTCAGTGGAAAAAAAATATAGCCCGTTACTACTTCTCCAACTACACACTATAGAATATCATCATGTCTGGTTCTGGTGCTTCCGGTAACAAGTTCCGTATGTCTGTATGTACCGCCCCTTATGAATCTACCATATCCGTCTTATTGCCCATGTGCCATTCCGCCATTCCGTTGGCGTGACCGTTTTCTCTGGAGATTATAGATCGTGAGACCAGTGATGAGATTTAAGTGCATCTATGGGAAACTCCCCACTTCCAAAATTTATCCATAAATTAAATCAATACTTCTGAGTCGAGACATACCAACGCATCACCTGGATAACCCAGAGTTGAGTCCCATTTTGATTCCAAAATAAAAGAAATTATGATGTTCTGAGATGCATCCAGAGCACTTGGAGACCCCAGTATAAAAAATTTCAAGATCATCACAACCCAAAAAAAAGTCACAAATGAACAACACATAATTCAAAGATTTTCAATTCGAAATCATATCCACTTTTATCACTGCCATATCCGCCGCATGATGCAGAAGACTGATGATTAAAGTAAAAATGTCTACTAACAATTATAGTTGGGTTTGCCAGTCGGCGCCGTCGTCAACTGTTGCGACAACTCTGGTGCTAGAAACCTTTACATCTTGGCCGTCAAGGGTATTGGTGCTAGATTGAATAGATTGCCAGCTGCTTCTGCTGGTGACATGGTCATGGCCACCGTCAAGAAGGGTAAGCCTGAATTGAGAAAGAAGGTCATGCCAGCCATTGTTGTCAGACAATCTAAGCCATGGAGAAGAAAGGATGGTACTTTCTTGTACTTCGAGGACAACGCCGGTGTCATTGTCAACCCTAAGGGTGAGATGAAGGGTTCCGCCATCACTGGTCCAGTCGCCAAGGAGTGTGCTGACTTGTGGCCAAGAATTGCTTCTAACTCTGGTGTTGTTGTCTAAACGCACAATCTTTTGTATATCATACATTAATTCACAATTATATTGAGCTTTCTTTGTAGTTTCAGGTTTGTCGAAGTTTGTTTTGCTTATGTTACTGACGGACGAGTTGTATACGTAATTCATTACCATTACTGTGTGCGTGTGAACTTCTTTCATTACACTTCTATAAATATTTCCTGCTCACTTTTCGTCATTGATAGTGAGCCTTGAAACCCTCCCATCGATACTTGCTTTACGTCCCACAACATGTGGTCCCAATTGCGATGACAATGATGTGCCCTGAAGACCCGTCTCAAAATTGTCTCCGAATTGAACGGGATAAGGGGTACTCCTAGATGTTCCTTCACTAAAGTAGCTAGGAAAGTTGGGAATTTGTTGACTCGATCTTTTCCCGTTCCCGCCTTGTGGTGCAGCCGTTTGGCCTTGTTGCAATTGCGATGAGGGTTGGCTTGTCTGCGGGTGCAAATTTGGTGATCCCGAGGCCAAGTAATTTTGGTTAGACATTGGCGACGAAGGAAAAATTATTGACAGGTCCTTGTTGGCTGGACAGGTCCTTGTTGCTGGTTCAAAGGCCCATTATTAATAGTGGTGGTCGTTGCGGAAGGCACGAGACTTTGCTGGGTGAATTGATCCATTTGGGTAACTTGCAGAGCAGGAATAGCATTGATTGTGAAAAACTGTTGCAGAACCGGATCATAAAATTGCTGAGGTCTCTGGTTGACCTGATTAATGTAGTATTGATAGTTTTGTGGAATTGTTTGTTGTGGTGAAGCCTGGTCTCCGGTACTTGTTTGATCTGCGTATGGACGTGGATAATCAGACACCGGGAGATCAATTCTGTCGGGATGCTTCTGTGGCCGTGTCTCATTTTGTGGAATCTCGTTTCTGTCCAATGAAACCAGTGTTCTTAAAGTCATGTTTCCATTTTGGTCAACAGAGTCGGCATCTTTGGTGTGTTCCTCTAAAGACGCAACAGCCGTACCATCGCTATTGATCAAATTGGACAACTTAGGTGAGCGATGCTTTGTTTGAGACAAACTTCTCCTGTGCAAGGCGGAAGTGGCCATAGACCTATGTGAGGGCATAACTGATGGGTTGGACGAGTTTGTCACTTCATGGGTCAACTTGTTACGCAATCTAGAAGCAGTTGATTGCAATGATTTCGTACCACTATGAGCAGAAAGGACGCTCGACGTTCTTGATAACTTATTATTTGCTGCATTATTTTCCATCAACTTTTTGCTCATTGCTTTTGCGCGTGAAGATGGAGACGGCAATGATGTCAATGTCTTAATATCGTTGTACCACTCGATCATAGTTTGATAAGTGTTACACCTGAAAGACCAGTTGTGACCCCTGTGAATTAAGCCGTTTTGCAGTTTCGAGTACAATACGAATTTGTAAGCCCCGGATAACTTTCCGTCATTCTTTGAATGTTCACTGACCAGGCAATGATCCAAGGATAATGACATAACGGGAGTTTGGTCCTTTTTCCTATCCGCTGTCTTGAACTCATGGAGATAACTGCACGTCAAAACATACCATCCACCGGAATAAGATTTCAAAAACTTCGATCTTCTTTCTAATGTACCCTCTCTGACAGCAACATTAAGCAATGAATCGTAATGTGGTATAGCGATGTCACTTAATTTACGTGTAGGAAACGAAAGATCAATGAACATCCCGGATGTCAAGTTGTGTGAGATGGAAGATGAGCGAGGTAAGTTTCTCTGAATAAATGCCTCCCATTCTAAGTTGGGTTCTTTGGCTAAGAATCCGCTAGTAAAATTTGGTACCAAAAAGTTTGGGACTGAGGAGCTTTCATTTTCGACCAAGTTTAAAAACAATCCCATGTGGTTTTGAATCTCCAAAACAACAATAGATTCTAGCTTTTCGCTGGAGATCTGTAAGTTCTTATATGCTTCATAAAGATAAGCTTCCTCATACAATTGTCTTCTCAACTGGCGCTCCAACTTAATCTTGACCAAAAAAGGGTCTTTTTTGGAAGTATCCGTATCACTGCTGACATCGTGGTGAAGTGATGTCGCAGAACCCAACATCTCGAGATGAGTAGCGACGTCAATGGACTGATTAAAGCTTGTGATCAAAGATTTTGTCTCCAGCATTTCTCTAGATAGGGTGTTTTTGAAATCGTTTTGTAGGTTTTTGATCTCCTTGATTTTCACCAATAAATCTTTACGCAAGTCCTCAAGCTTTGGGATAATAACCTGGGTAATATCCTTAAGGGTTTTGGTACCTGTCTGGATATTCTGTTGGTGGAACTTCGTTAATATAGTCGGAATATCCTGGATTGAACCGTTGCCGATGGGTAAGAAAAACTGGTTGATGGCGCTGAGCTCGTCGGCATTTATCGTGTGTTTATCCTTAGATTTGGCGTTTGTATGCGATTGTTGTTTATCACTGGAAGATATTATACTGGGTACCGACTGACTCGGAGCACCCACGGCTTGCTGAAGCCTCACTTGCTGGCGTATGATCTCCTCTTGCACCGAGGCATATTGTCGGAGGTATGAAATGAGGTCCTTGACTATATCCCGGTATGCTTGGAACCGCTGTGCCACAATCTCGGTGGGAAAGTCCAGGTGGTTGGGGAAATCGTGTGGGATTATCACCGAAAGGGGATTGTGGTAGTCGGTCATTTTTGGTGGGGACTTATAAGCTGAAGTGTTGTGTTAACAAAAAATAAAAATACAAAGTGTGAAAGAACAATGCGTGATCGTCGTAAATGGTCGCGCCCGTCTGTTGTATGGGGAAACTGGCAGCTTCTTTGTGTGTGGGAAGCAGGTAGCTGGGTTTTATTCAGGCTGGCAGTAAAAGAAAGACAATTTAGGGGGAAGTTATACGTCTTGTGGTGTGTGTGGTGTGTGTGTCAGTGGTCTATATTTTCCTCGATAGTGTTTTTTTTTTTTTTTTAACAGGGGCAAGGCTGAACGAAGGTGAGGGTCTTGCTATTATTTTTTTTTCTTTTGCGCTAGGCAGAGAAAAACCCCCTTTTTAATTAGGTCAGCACGACTATCGTTGGAAAAATCGATGAATATCTTAACAAGCAACGATAAAAAAAAAAGTTTTCTGCAAATGTTTGTTTTGTGGTCGGAAGAATTAGAGAGTAGAGAAAGGTGAAAAAAAAAAAAAAAAAATGAGCCCCATTTGGTTCAGGTTAACAACGCTTCGACGGTTTGCTTAGCGTGCAGGCTCAATCATTTTTCTGTGGCAAATACCATTAAAAGGCATTTTATTACCGGCAGGTCTACCGAAAAAAGCTGACGGTCAAGAGAAAAAGTGACACACAGAAATACCAATGAGGGAAGAAGAAAACACTAAGCCATAGCCTACAGAATAAGAAAATCTTAGTAAAAACTTCTCTGCCTCGAAATTTGCGGAGAACAATAGAAGGAAATCTGTATGACGGCTCTTTACATCCATTGTATTCAAAACAGGAAATTTGAAGAGCGTCGGGAGATTAAGACTTTTGACCAAGGACTTCTCATTGTCTGTTCATTTCTCAATTTTGTCTTGGGTGTTTGTTTTTTTTGCTGGTTTTTTTGTTTTTTTTCTTTGCTGGGTGTTTATTTTTGTCGTGTTTTTGTCGTGTTTACGTTTTTTATCTGTTCACTGTTTTCAAATCTTGCTGTTCAGGGAAATGCGTAAATTCCTGCGCCCTGCTGCGCCCTCCTCCCTCTACCGGTGGCTGCCTTCTAGTTGCTGTTCTGACCTGAGGCTGCCGCAGATGCCCAGTGCATGTAATCGACAAACGGCACATATCTGCAGAGCTAAGGAGGTATAGATCCGTAAGTGTTTTCAGTTGATACAAAGAAATCTCAGTGAAAATAAGAAGACTTGAAAAAATCCTTGCAACAGAGTTTCCAGTGGTTTTTGTTCTTTCGTTGTTTGTTCTTTATTCATTTTTTTTTCGTTGCCGTACGCCTGGGGCTCACAAAAATCAGACGCACTAAAGCTGCACAGCTAAGTAGACCCTGAGGATTGGACTGATCGATAAGTCATTCAGTGGAAGATCCCTTCCTAATACCTAGTAAATACAATGTACCATTCCAGAAGGTAAAAATCCCCATAATTTTCTTGAAACAAGAAGAACAGGTTCAAGAGAACCCCCGTAGATGTGTAAACGTAAGTTCTTTATCAGCTCTATAGCCTGGGTCCAGACTCCATACTGAGTGAGTTGCTCGAGTGGGCATACTATCTACATGGCATGTTGGAAAAACAAAAAAAAAGTAAGGCTGGCTGAAAATTTTTGCCTGACGGATTTTTGTTGCATTTTTGTATTCGGCCGCGTCACTAACTTAGCATATTCCATTTTTCTAGATTTTCGTTAGGTAATATCTTGTCCTTCTTAAATAGAGGCATCTGGAATGCTCGCAGAGTATGCAGGCTATTTGTTGTTCCGCTTGCATCAAGAATACCAGTAGTTCCTAGTCTTAGTAAACTACTCAACACTATATGGATCCACCATGTCCCGTCCATATATTATCAACATCTCATCTGATGAAGAAGAGGACGACGATCTTGAAGTACTTGAGTTTCACCAGGCCACACAGAAACTCATTGAGCAGGCCCCTCCAAAAGTGGTGAAGAAGCTATGTGAGGCGGAATGCCCCATCTGCTTTGACACAATCAAGAATGCCACCACAACATTTTGCGGCCATGTATATTGCCTTGAGTGTTTACAGAAGAGTGTTGCTGCATCGCTGGCCCGTGGTCAGACGAAAGGAAAGAAAGGTGTGGGCCTATGTCCGATGTGTCGGAAGACAGTGGCTTTCAAAGAGACCGTGGTGCTACGGTTGAAAAAAGGACAAAAAGTCGTTCCACCAAACACAAAAACTCAGAGTAAAAGTGATGTGGGCAACTCTACAGAAGAATCCCTGAAATCTGATAATCTGGATGACGAGTTTGTCAGTTTTGGGGCGACTCCACTGCATGACAATAACGATGCTTTCTCGCATACTGACGAGGAACTCGCGGGCCTCTTTTGAATGGCAAGTATGGGTACGGAAATAAAACGGGAATATTAGGGCTAGAATAATATACATTCAAAGGTAACATGTATCTATGTGGGTATGAATGTAGAAGGGTTGTATTTAAGAGCAGTGGTCAGACCATTGTCTATGTTTTACCGTAGGGCATAGTAACGAGGGTATAACTTATCTGAATCAAACCCAGGATGGTTTAAAAGGCCTTTTTCATCCAAAATCACATAGCATTTTGAAATGACGAAGACTTTTGGTTTTAAAAGTCGCTCGTTCTTTTTTGAAAGAATACTGATAGTGACAAAAATTACTTAGATTTAGTGCTTTTTACTCTTCAATTGGCAAACAATGTAAAACTCGGATTTTAAAATTTGGCGTATAAAATGTAAAATTGGACATTTTTTAAAAATGAAAGCTCAAATGATTAAAAGACCAGTTTCAAAAGTTCCGTGTATTTAAAGAAGCTTTGGAATCTAGAATGATCTCTTTTAGTGTAAATTATAGATGAATACGGAGATCGACTCTGCTGGAGAATATCCCGCGAGACGTTAAGTAGGCAAAAAATAAGTAAAGTTCAAGGGAATGTTTACGAAAAAACTGAATGATTGATTACAAAAAAATAAAGAAAAAAAAACTAAATATAGGCAGCATAATACTTGAAAGAGGAAAAATAAAATATTGAATCCCCACACATGTTTACCGTTATCATTTTCTCAACTTAATAACCCAGAGACAATTCTTCTGGAAAGTACTCCAGATTTCGCGGCATTGGCCGTGTCACGTGTGTCCGTGTCCGTGACCTCCATATTTGCCTTTCTCACTGCTTCTGCATCCCTGTATTTCCCCTTCGTTTCCCGGGATAATAATCCCCATACTACTACTATTATATAAACAGCTTACTTAAGACACCCGCTTTCCCACACCTGAACATTATTTCTTTTTCTACCATCAGTCAAAAGTCATAAAAGGAAAAATGTCCTACCAACAAGTGCCTACTCAGCCTCCGGCCTACGGCGAAGACCCCGCCACACGTACTGCTGGGGATAATATACCAGATGACTTCAAGTATTCGGTAAACGTCGCCTCTTGCGAGTTGTCTGTACGCCAAATGTTTGTACGCAAAGTGTATGCGCTTCTTTCGGTCCAGATCTTTGCCACGGTGTTTGTGGGCTACTTGATTCGTCTGCACGAGCCTCTCCGTAACTGGTGCCTTAATAACATGTGGTTCTACATCGTGTCAGTTGTGGGAGCGTTTGGGTTTGCGATTGCTGCAAACATAAAGGCGCGGTCGTATCCTATAAACCTCATTCTTCTTGCTGGGTTCACCGTTTGTGAAGCGTACGGCATTGGGCTTGCATGTTCGTTTGTAGAAACCGATGCGGTTGTTCAGGCTCTTTTAATTACATTTGTTCTCTTTATTGGACTTACGGCGTTTGCATTCCAATCAAAATACGACTTCACCAGCTGGCAGGGTGTATTGGGTATTTCTGTCTGGGCACTTATTGCAATCGGATTTGTCAATATGTTTTTCCCGGGCAACTCCAAGGGCTTTGAATTGTTGTACTCCGCAGCGGGTGCGTTGGTGTTTTCTGGGTACATTCTTGTGGACACGCAACACCTCATGAAGACATTCTCTCTTGACGACGAGGTGTCTGCCGCCATTGCGTTGTACTTGGATATCCTTAACCTTTTCCTCTTCATCCTTCGTCTTATGCTGAACAGAAACAACGATTAAGTATCGATGTCGTATCTTACATAGCTTTTTTGTTTTGCTGATGCACTAAATATATGCTATCTTTTTTTTATTATGGTACACACCTGCTCCTACAAGTTGGGAAACTACAAGTAAAGACCCTCGAGGTTCTCCTCAACCTTGTTCTTGAGCACCCGCTCCTTCGCTGTCTTGAAGTCTTCGGCCTTAACTTGCATTCTTCTTTCACGCAACGCCAACAACCCGGCTTCCGTACACATGGCCTTGATGTCTGCACCAGATAAGTCGTCTTTAGATGTAACGAGCTCCTCTAGGTTGACATCGCTTGATAAGTTCATCTTCGATGTGTGGATGGTCAAGATCTTCTTTTTGGTATTGGAGTCAGGGTTCTCGAATAAGATTTTACGGTCGATTCTTCCAGGACGGATCAACGCAGGGTCCAAAGACTCGATCTTGTTGGTGGCCATGATCACTTTGATATCACCGCGGTCGTCGAAACCATCTAGTTGGTTCAACAACTCTAACATGGTTCTTTGAATTTCACGTTCACCACCCGATGACGATTCGTAACGTTTGCTTCCGATAGCATCAATCTCGTCTATGAACACAATCGATGGTGCGAGATCTCCGGCAATCTGGAAGATCTGTCTACACAACCTTGGACCATCACCAAGGTATTTCTGGATCAACTCTGAACCCACAATACGCAAGAAAGTGGCACTGGTCTGGTTCGCCACCGCCTTGGCCAAAAGAGTTTTTCCCGTACCCGGAGCTCCGTATAAAATGACACCCTTGGGGGGCTTGATACCCATTTCCTCATAAAGTTCTGGATGCGTCAACGGCAACTCGACCGCCTCCTTGATTTCCTGGATCTGCAGCTCCAAGCCTCCGATATCTGCATACGACTCTTTCGGAGACTTGTCTAGCTTCATCACTGAAACCATTGGGTCGGCTTCGTCCTGTAACACACCAACAACAGATACCGTTTTATGATGCAAGAGCACAGAGCATCCTGGCTCCAAGAGCCCCTTGTCGACAAATGACATGATCGTCACATAGTACTCGGATCCTGCAGTACTCGACACGATTGCGTGGTCGTCATCGATGATTTCCTCTAACGTACCGATGGACATGGGGTAACCACGTAACTCGTCGATCTTCTCGCGTTCTTCAGCCTGTCTGGCTTCCGTGGGCTGAAGGGCTTCTTGGTTCGCAATAAACTCCTCCTCCAACAACAAGTGATCTTTAATACGCTCCAATTTCAAGAGCTTCAACTTACACCTAGTGCTGGGGTGTACACTGGGCAATTTCACAGCAGTATCGGGTCCCTTTCTGCGCTTTTTGCCGAACTTGGCCTCCACGGGAGGCTCGTACTTAGGCTTTTCCTTTTTCTTGTCATCCTTCTTCTTGCCGAGGTTTCCACCACCGGGCATTCCTGAAGCTCCTTGTCCCTGAATGTGTTAGTAAATTGGCCATGTTGTTTTTTTGGAAAAGAACCATTTGAGGCGGATATTTGCACATACCATTTTGTTTGTCTTAGTATTATATATGAATAGTAGCGGAGTAGTTGTGGTGTTGCGAGATCGCCACTTTAAGCTGGTGGACGTTGTGCAGGCGGGGCAGGCCAGATTCTGGAGCGGAGATTTGGGACATGCGTAAAAGCTAGCACAGAGAAGAGTATTTTTTCTGATTAGTTGTTGAAGCTTTGAGATTTTGGGGCTATAGAAAATTAAATAAGAACAAGATTGAAAATGAAAAGGCGTTAATATATTACAAATCTATGCTTTTGTGGTGAATTCATGGAACGAGGTGTGGTGGACGTCTACCGTCAGCCTGTAATGCGAGAAGTGGGCCTACGTCCAGCCTTGGATACGTTACTGAAAACACCTGGTATTGGAATAGTGATATTTTTCAAACTTAACCGGTTTCAGTTTTTTTCTCCTTGAAGGAATTGCAAAAATTCACAGTCAAACACACACACATATATATATATATATATATATATTGGTTTGTTTGAACGCAGAATTGCAGATAATCTATGGTTTCACAAGTTGTAATAAATTTCTTATCCGTCATTAGCAAACTCGCTCAGTATAAAAAAAAAAAAAAAAAAAACAGATTGTACTATGAAGCGTGTTAAGGTTTTCTCTATGGTATATAGTTTTCGTCTCTGGGTTTGGCTGGCGACTCATTCAATAGATTTTGCTTCTTTAAAAAATAGTGAACACTCACACGACTGCTCATGCGAGTATTAGTCAACCAGACTGGTGATACATTAGCAATGAAACGATTGACACGTTTCGACGATAAGAACAAAAGAAAACACCCCGTCTATATTAATTATTCATTTTCTATAAATTATTTTTCCTGTGGAAGGCCTTAACTAAGGCGCAAAGGCTGACTAGTAGCACCACATTCGCAACCGCAAGAAACTCATTTACACTGCGCTCGCCATTCATCAGGCAAACCCAGAAGACCTTCCTCGAAAAAAAAATGCCATGCACACATAACTCCAACAACAAATCTATCTCAGCTTGACATCTACACCGGAATATTCCTGGATTGATTTGATCAACTGCGGCATGTTGGCACCCACGATGGTGCTGACTTTCTTGCCCTCTTGGAAAAAGAGAATAGTGGGCATTGCAGTAATGCCGTATTCGCGGGCCACATCCTCGGCACGGTCCACGTCGACTCTAGCAAACTCAGCCTCGGGGATTTTTTGGGCCAAGGCATCGAAGATTGGTGCGATAGCCTTACATGGACCACACCACGTGGCGTAGAAATCCACAATCGACACTTTCTTCTTGTTGCCGATGATCTGGTGGAAATGGTCCAAATTGGTGATTTCAGCCACAGCAGACGAAGCCGAGGTCGACGAGTTGAGACGAGTAGCGATGCGTGGTCCGGCCAAGCCAAGTGCCATGGGTCTGGCCTTTAAGCCTATTTGAGCTGTTCTGATTGCAGGACGAAACATTGTGTTTTGGTATGTTTTATAGATGTATGCTTCTTCTTTTAAGGGAGGTTTGTCAGATTTTGAGCACCATAGATGGCGAATGCCGGGGTTCCAGCTGCTGAGTCGCGGTACTGCATTGGTGACTGATGATTCATTCTATGAATCTGATCTTTTTAATTAATCCATGTGAAGAATCAGGTAAGAAGTAGCTTGGCATAAGAGAGTTGGGATTCTTTTGGGTTTCAACTAACACTATCATCATCCTTTCTTTGAATGCCTCTTAGAATCGTCCTTATTTTATGCCATTGTTTTTTTCTTTCTTTTTTTGAGTCTTCTCTGTGCGACCCAGTTAGATGAAATACAACTGTAGTTTTCACTGTCATTAGCTGTACACCAAACACAAAACAAGAAGGTTAGAGATACACTTTTTTTGGTGAAATATATTCATCTGGTTTCGAAAATAATATCCATACCCTTCAATGTTTCTGGAACAATTCCCGCTTTATGTTTACCGTGAGCTAAACCTCTCCATCGATAAGCTTTGGTCCGGGACCACGCGGTTGCGCACGTGACCTCCTTCATCTCATCGCACACGATATTTTCACCTCAGTTAATTTGAGATGCCTTTGTTCTATAACCCAAGCTTTCTTATACATAAACACATACACAAATAAGAAAAAAAAAATGGGTAAGGGAGTCAAGCGTTCTGCCACAAAGGCCAATACTAGTGGCGAGGCCAAAAGAGCCAAGTTCAAGCCACAACCCATTCCTGAGCCTGAGAGCTCTTCGGAAAACGAGGCCACATTCTACCAGTCTGCAGAGGATGAGTCCGAAGACGGATCAGAGTCTGAATCAGACTCCAACTCGTCTAGCTCCGAATCTTCTGGTTCCGACGCGGAATCTTCTGCTGACGAATTGGACTCTGACAACGAAGATGAACAGAAAAAGTCAAAGAAAGACGATGAGGATGAAGAAGAGGCAGATGATTTGGATGAGTTGGACGACTTGAGCGAAGCCGGATCCGACAACGAAGACGAAGACGAAGATAAAGACGGCGAAGAAAAAAAAGCCGCCGACCCAAACAAGAAGACTTCTGCGGAACAACACGCCGAGCAGCGTAAGTTGTTGGCCGAGAGAAAGTTGAGCAGAAAATCTGGTGCCGAGGTTGAGAGAATTAAGTCTCTCTGGGAGAAGTTGCGTGTTACGAAACCACCTCCACCTAAGGAGATCAAGGAGAAGTTGTGTAACGAGATCTGGGAACTTTCGAAGGACATTGTGCACGACTTGGTGTTGAAGCATGACGCCTCGCGTGTTGTGCAAACTTTGATCAAGCACACCACCAAGGAGAGAAGAGACATGATTGTGCAGGCTCTTAAGGGTAACTTCTACAAGTTGGCAACATCGTCCTACGGAAAATACTTGTTGGTGAAGATCTTGCACTACGGTTCCAAGGAATCACGTGCGCTCATCGTGGACGAGCTTCATGGTAACTTGCGTAAGCTTATGCGTCATAAGGAGGGTGCCTACGTTGTGGAGGACTTGTTTGTCTTGTACTCGAGCGCTCAACAGAAGCAACAAATGATCCGTGAATTCTGGGGCTCTGAGTATGCCGTGTTCAAGGACTCCGGTAAGGACAAGTCAATTCTCGACATTGTTCGTGAATCAGCAGAGAAAAAGCAGCTCATCATGGCCAACTTGAGTGGTACCATTATTGCGTCGATCGCCAAGGGATCCACTGGGTTCCAAATCTTGCACGCGGCAATGAAGGATTACGTCACCATTTTGGTCGATGATGTGGAGAAACACGACTCGCAAATCCGTGAGTTTATCGATGCATTGGCCGAGCAATTCGCCGAGTTGGTCCACACGCAAGAGGGTGCCGAGGTGGCATCGTCGCTTATCGCTATTGCCAACGCCAAAGAGAGAAAGGTTATCATCCGGTCTTTGAAGGCCCACGGCAAGGAGTTGATCAAGAACGAATACGGTAATGGTGTATTGATCACTTTGTTCATGACTGTGGACGATACCGTCTTGGTGCACAAGTCCTTCAGTGCGGAGTTGTTCACGCCGGAACTTTTGCCTGAGCTAGTGCAAGATAAGTTTGCCCGTAGGCCATTGTTGTATTTGCTCAAGGGCTTGGCTGGAAAGTACTTTGCCCCAAAGACGAAGCAGGAGCTTCTCCGGTATGAGGCTTTGGCTTACTCCAAGACTACCAAAAAGCCACAGGAACAAAGATTGGCCGAGTTACAAAGTAAGGCGTTGCCTTTGGTTTACAAGTCCCTTTTGGCTACCACCTCCCCAGAGAGCGACCCTACTCTTGCAAAGCTCTTATCGCTGAACATTGCCGCACAGTTTGTTACTGAGCTCTGTCTCACAGTCACCGAGGACGATGAGGTTAACAGTACTTTGAGACCTCAATTGGTGGACGCCATCTTTGAGATCACTTTCGCATCCGATATCTTGGAGGATTTCCACTTGCTCAATAAGACGCCATTTTTCTCCAGAACCTTGAAGGCTTTGATCCAAGGTAACGAGTTCAAGTGGGACAATGAGGCCCGCAAATTGACCGCCGTTGAGGGTGCTGCGATCCCTAAAGTCGGCTCCGAGTTTGCCGGTAGGGTTAGCGACGCCCTTTTACAGGACAAGGCCCTTCTGAAGTGGGTTACTGGCCAAGGCTCGTTCGTTGTTCTTGCTGTGTACGAGGTTTTGCAAATCCAAGACACCGAAAAGGCACAGAGCCTCCACAAGGCATTGAAGAAGTTGAAGAAAGACATGCAACGTGATACTGACAACAAGGGTGCTCAGTTGTTGTTGAAGGCTTTGTAATATATAAAAAAAGGACCAACCGAGAATTTCGACAATTAGAGAGGATATGGACCATTGGTAAAGAAATCGATTTATGCATTTATAATGAATTTGGGTATTCATAAGCTTCCCGTGGCGATGATATGGTTGATTGTACCGTTACGGTAGACTGCACGTATCTGAATCGATATGAGGTCTTTATTAGCATAAATCAATTTCGAAACAGGATATAAATTTTATAAAAGAACGGTTAACAAATATGTGAGGAACCCGATACTGGCATAAATATTACTCTGGATTATCAACATTCCCTTGGCATCTGGCGCCAAGAATATGTACGACGGAACTCCGTGGTCAGTGACTAAGAAAACGTGATGACTAACTCATTACTAAGTCGTCATCATTGTTAGTGGACACAGCCTCTGGATTACCTAATCGTACATATAGCCAAGAAGCCAAGAAAATGTGAGTACTATCGACTCTTCTAGACTTACTCTTAGGAAAATATATATAGTGCCTCTTTCCCGTTTGTTTTGTTGGAGAAAGAGGCTAGTTTGATTTGAATACACGAAAATACTGATTAAGATGTCTTCCGCGTACCGCGAACCTATCAAAATATTGGATTATTGTATATAGTTGATGGTGTAGTTTTCATTATTCCCCAATAATTATTCGTAAACCACGTGAGTTTCCTAGTTAGTAAAACCCAAAATAGGACAAACAGAACATGAATGGGGAGAAAAGTTCTTCAGATTCACCCCAAAGATTGATCTCTTAGAACTGAAAAATTTAGTTCTTTCATCAGATAAGACAAGATTACGTAGTAGAGATACACTCATATGACTACCAGTACAGTAATAGAACGATGATCGAATATTAGTGTCATGTGAAAGATTGCAATATTTGGTGGCTTTACAAAAGCAGAGCTCTCACTGCAACACATTCTAAAACACTAGTCACGTATATTAATGCCCCTGGGTCATACGATGGGACCGATTATAATCACATCACACAATTAGTAATACGTGGATGAAGCCGATCCAAGATATATTTGCAATATTCCCCTATCCCCTTTGAATAAAAGAAGTATGGCAACCGGTTGAGTATCACGCTGTTGGATGCACTATCGTTATATTCATCAGCAATTGTATATACAAGATCATTCTTTGAGTTTGTTCACTTCCTAGGCTTTAAAACTGCGGATTCTATGGGGTTTTCGTTCGCAGTTGAATCTGCTGTGGCCCAAGGATTCTTTTCCGCGTCTTCTGGCGTAGAACCAGCGTCGGGGGTACGTGTTTCGCTAGCGGTTTCCGAGTGGTTGGAAGTTTTGTTAAGATCCGCACGTTGTTGAAGCTCAAACAAGTGTTTTTCGTTCTCAACCTTATCCAACTCGGCCTGGAGACGGAGTGCCTGTTCATTCTCCAAACGCTGTTTTTCCAAGGTCCATTTCTGATCTGCCTGCATTGCCAAGATCTTGATTCGCTGTTGCCGGACCTGGTCGTCCATGAGTTCCTGTAAAGATGGTGGATCTTTTTTGGTCCGGCGAAGCCACTGGAGCCACTGCGGAGGGATTGTGGCAAAGTAGTCGGCCTTAAAGACGGTTTCCTGAAAAGGCTCCAATTTCCGGCGGAGGCGGTGCATGTTACCATCTAGGGTGAACTCCCAGTACGTGTTTCCATGAAGATCGTATCCGACAAAAAACTTCTTGCGGAAGGGAATATCTCTTCGGGCTTGAAATTTATGCACGATTCTTTTCCAGAAAGGGTATTTTGATGCCATAGGATCCATCTTGATATAAAAGGTAATTTCAGGGTGGTTTAGATATGATTGTAGAGGGATGGCTGAAGAAATATGGTTATATTCGTAACCGGTGCGCGATGCATCTGATTAATATTGTGCGCATGGCCTTAAGTTAGGTCCAATAAATGGGCACATTGAAGTATGCATGAAATGGGTAAAGTAAAGGAGTTTTGTTTGGGTTGGTAAGAAGCACGGGTAAGATACTCAAATACTTAATTAAGAGAGAAAAAAAAAAATAGTGGTATGGGTGGAATATTTCAACCATTCCTCATTCAGGTTCTTCTTCACTGATGGGGTCTCGAACTCTTCAGTTGCAGTTGCAGTTTCTCTCTTCTCAGTTCTCCGTTTACTTAAATACAATTATGAATACACATGTAATATAGAAACCTATACATATTACACTTCATTTTGGAGTCACCTTCTTTTTTTCTTTTCCTGCTCGTCTTTCCTTTCCTTTTCTATCATCTTGGACATGCGCCTAATATCCCACCACGTCCATCCGAGCGCCCCTATGACAAGCCCAATATAGATGAAGAAACCGGGCCTGCGGAGTCGGTTCAAGAGCCGATCAAGAGGAGTCACATACATTGCAAATTTTAGTTCTCTTCTAAGCTCTTTAATTTAGACGAACTTTCTTCCATCGATCTTCTGAAAATACCAGAATGACCCGTAAGAGTAAGAAATAAACAACAGGAGATGAATGGTGCACCAAAAATTGACACCGACTTCCGTACAACTTCAGTGCTGCCGAACGCGGCGACCACAGCTCTATATATTGTGCGTGATCTCGGGCGCGGCTTTCTTTCTTGCTATCCTGTAGCCTGCTTCCCAGGTTCTAAAGCCACTGCGGGGCCATAGCCATAGTCGCCACCCCGGGCCCACTCCCCCTTATCTGTGGCTCACTTCACTCGATTCCGCACGCTCACCCCAGATTTTCTGATTAGCCTTTATACTTCTCTTCTTTTGCTTTTCATCCAAATTCTAGTTTAGCAAAAACGCAAAAGGCAAAAAAGCGAAAAGAAAACAAAACAAAAAAGAATAAACAACAATGACTGACGCCAAGAATTATATTGTCACCTTGAAGGACTCGGCTTCTACCGAAGATGTTCATGGCTTGAAGCTGAAGATCTCTGAGCAAGGAGGCAAGGTGCTCGACGAGTTTTCCTTGATCAAGGGCTTCCTGGTGAACTTGCCCGTGCCTGTTGCAGACTTCATCAAGAGTCACCAGTTGGTGAACTCAATTGAGGAGGACAAGGAGGTCAAGATCCAATAAATCCGTTTTAGACTGTGACGTTCGCTTTATATGAAGTGCCCAAAGAAATATATCGAAAGAAATAAACATTTTGCTAGTCAAGTTGGAAAGGTTCATCAATGTTTAAAGGTTGATCAAACTTTGTAGATGTTTGAGATTCTATGTAAGAACTTCTCCAGCATAACGTCGCAAGTCAAGAATACGAAAGACGACTAGGACCCTCCTAGAATTGGCAGATCTTGCTGTTCTATCCTTTAAATCATGATGTGCGCATTCTCGCTCCACGCCCAGTAGTATCATCCCTTTACTTTCTATACGTAGATTACTGTATTTTTTTTTTTTTTTGTAATTCTTTTACTGTTTTTTCAAAAAAAATTAAAACCTTATGCATTGATGGCAGTGTTACTTACATAACCAAACTACCAAATCACCTCTAAAACGGATCTCACATGCCTCTGTCAAAACCACACATCTGCATGGGACGCCGCGGCCGCACCAGACTTTCCTGGCCCGGCCCCGCAGTCCCTAGCCCACATCGTTGCATCAATTTCAATTGCATGATCATATACAAAACGAGGTCAAAGAAAGAAATCCACACCTTTTCCAGGGGGCAGATCGCTTTCTATTTATACTTTTTGAAATACCCCGCACTTTGAGATCTCATGACCTTCCTGATTTTTTTTTCTTTCTAATATTCTTGGCTACTCTCTTCATTCTTTGTGTTCTGGTGCCCGACTTCCCCACTCCATTATCCTTGCCTAAACCAGCTCGCCGCACACATATTAAACCAGACTGCGCCTGAGCGCGGGGTGACCCCGGATTATCTACCCCCTAATAAATATATCTTCACAAATAATTAGGTGGCATATCCTACTTTTTTTATCCCTTTTTTTTTTCATCATCAAAATATTTAGTACACATCAGAAAACACAACAAAGAAACAAACAAACAAACAAAAAAAAAACAGAAAATAACTACACTTACTGAATCACTATAAATACCCAAATCGCGTTTAGTCTTTCTCTCCCATTTTCTTTTCAAAATGAGCTACGATCCTATCAATTTACAACCTGTTCTCAAACCCATTGATAATCTTTTCCTTAATCGCTTGCGCCAGTTTACTGATGAGGGAGCGTATCGCCAGTTGAATTTGCCGAAATTTTACGATCACGAAAGACTTGATGCGCATTCAGGCGCAATCTCGTTGAAGGTGTGGCGCGCACCAGATGAGAATGGGAAGACCGCCCGGCCCCTTTTCAGAGACATCGACTTTGACAGTATTGAGTGGCAGGATGCTAGTGTAGGTGATAATTTCGGACCATCATGGAAAACATTCTGGTTCAGGATTGAATGGTCGATCCCAGATGCTTGGCTAAAGGCCGCCGACGAGATCCATTTCGATTGGGATTGTAGTAACGAGGGTTTAATTTACGATGCTACTGGTATACCCTTACAGGCGTTCACAGGCGGTGAACGGACGCTTTTTAAGTTACCAAAAAAACTAAAGAAAAAGGGAAAGCAGCTCTTTTACTTGGAAATCGCATGTAATGGTATGTTTGGCAACGGCGACGGCGGGTCCCCGGACCCTAACAGATATTTCCGTCTTAACCGCTGTGACTTGGTTTACCCCGATGTGAATGCCCGCAGATTGTTCTGGGACTTCTGGATTATTGGAGATGCAGCAAGAGAATTGGGGCTGGGTGGTAACAAGTATCAGGCTGCACTGGTGGCAACCGAAATCATGGACACGTTCGACCCTAAAGACCGGAAGTCTATCGCAAAATGCAGAAAATTAGCCGCACTGTATTTAGGCGGTGATGTTGATTCAGACAATGTTTTCCATGTGAATCCATTGAAAAAGATCGATGTTTACGGTGTGGGAAATTGCCACATTGACACTGCATGGCTCTGGCCATTTGCCGAAACACGACGCAAAATTGTTCGGTCTTGGACCACCCAACTCAAGATCGCTGACGAATACCCCGAGTATGTTTTTGTTGCTTCTCAGATGCAGCAATTCAAGTGGTTGAAACAAGACCACCCAGAGGTCTTGGAAAAGATTAAACGGAAGTTCACCACCAACCAATTCCTACCAATTGGGGGATCATGGGTGGAAAATGACACCAACATGCCTGGCGGCGAGTCTCTTATTCGCCAGTTCCTCTTGGGGCAAAGGTGGTTAATCGATGAGTTTGGTGCGCCATCAACCGTATTTTGGCTCCCTGACACATTTGGCTACTCATCACAGATACCTCAGATCTGCCAAATTTCAGGAATCGAGAAGTTTCTAACGCAAAAGCTTTCATGGAACAACATCAACACATTTCCATTATCAACTTTTAACTGGAAGGCCATTGACGGCTCTCAGGTATTGGTCCACATGCCTCCCGCTAACACTTATACCGCTGATGCCAATTTTGGAGACGTGGTAAGATCACAGTACCAGCACAAGAACTTGAGAGATGTACCCACAGGCCTCCTTCTCTATGGACATGGCGATGGAGGTGGTGGACCCACAGAAGAGATGATAGAGAAGTTGAGACGGTGCAGGGGTATGTCAAATACCAACGCAGCCATTCCTACCGTACATCTTGGGAATACGGTCGAAGAATTTTATGAAGATGTCTTGGAAAAGTCCGACAACGGTAAAACACTTCCCACATGGACTGGTGAAATATACTTGGAGTTCCACAGGGGAACCTACACCACCCAGGCTGATGTCAAGAAATGGATGAGATTCTCTGAAATTAAGATGCACGACTTGGAACTTCTTGCCACGCTTCTATCTGTAACCAGTGATTACAAATACCCTACCAAAGAAATTCATGAGATTTGGGAAGATATTGCCTTGTGTCAATTCCATGATGTCTTGCCAGGATCTTGCATCGGTATGGTTTACTACGACGAAGTTAAACCAATGCTTACGAATGTATTAAAAAAATTGGATGGGCTTATCCAAGATGCAATTTCTAGTTTTAACACGGAAAAAACAACTCAACTCACAGCGGTGAACACATTGCCATGGAACAGATTTGAATTAGTACCAGTGCCACAAAAAGAACTCACTTCTTTCAAATTCGAAAATAATGTGCTTACGATAAAAGAGGAGAAAGATGTAACTTTTGGATTCAATACGCAATCGCACAGTTTCATAAAAAGAGGTGACCTCAAGTACAGTGCCTCTATTAAAGAGGTAGCGGGAAAAGAGTTTGTTTTGTCTAATGGCCTTCTCGAAGCTAAGATTACCGAAAATGGTGAAGTAAAGTCTTTGTTCGACTTGAAGAATCGCCGCGAAATAATCGACCAAAGAGTGACGAAGCAGACAACTGGGTTCGGGAACCAGTTTGTGCTCTTTGACGACGAGCCCTTGACTTTCCCTGCCTGGGACACTGAAATATACTCGCTCAACAAATTTTCCTTTTTGAGTAAGGGAGAGGTCTTGTCAGTTTTGAATAACCCACTTGAGTCAAAGTTGGTGGTTAAGCACAAGATTTCTGAAGAATCCAGCATAGAGACAACTATTTCTTTACAGGGAGTTTTGGATGATGCCAATGTGCCACAAAACAACTTCTTGAAATTCTCGTGCCATGTGGAATGGCATGAATTTTACAAGTTTTTAAAGGTTCAATTCCCTGTTACCATTCATACCCCACAATACGCTCTGTATGAGACCCAATTTGGTATCACACAAAGGCCCACTCACTACAATACAACCTGGGATGTTGCCAAGTTTGAGGTGTGTCACCATAAGTTCATGGATTTATCCGAGTATAACTATGGCGTGTCAGTGTTGAATAATTCAAAATATGGCGCATCTGTTCATGGTAACTTGATGAGACTTTCTCTCCTTCGTTCCGCGAAGGCACCCGATGACCAGGCAGACATGGGAACACACGATTTCGAGTACGCTTTGTATCCACACAAGGGTGGATTAGGGCCCGATGTTGTGAAATTAGCACACAATTTCAACTACAAACTTTTGCACACTTTTGGGTCAGCAAATGAACTTGATTCTTTGATGGATTCAATATCTCTCTCTGGAGATGAATCTTTAGTATTGTCTACTATAAAGAGGTCAGAGAATGACGAGGATGTAAACATTCACCAAAACATCGAGATAGAAAACAAGGGTCAGAAATCGGCCATTATTCGGGTTTATGAATCTTTAGGGGGTGCGTCTACCGGAAAGCTAATTTTTAAAAACTTGAAAGTGGACAAGGTATTCCGGACGAATGCCATGGAGGAGAAGGAGAAAGAGTTGAAAGTGTTGGACGATAATGTGGATATTACGCTACGTGGGTTCGAGATTGCCACTTTCAAGGTGGTTTTCAAGTAGCTAAGTTACGAGATCCGAATTTTCATTCCTCAGTTGATTTATGCCAAAAAAAAAAAAAAAAAAAAAAAAGAATCAAAAATTGAAGAATAAATATTTATGTTTTGGCCTGCCTCATGTCATGCCTCACTCCGCAGCCCAAGGGCCAGCGACCGCATCAGGTAGTGTATACATGGGATGAGTAGTCATAACCTTCTCCCCCGGAGTAACATCATTCATCTACACACACAACAATGGGCATGATCAACCAGCCCTCAGGGCAGATTAAGTTGACAAATGTTGCACTCGTGAAAATTAAGAAAGGCAAGAAGCGGTTTGAGATTGCTTGCTACCAGAACAAGGTCCAGGACTGGCGACTGCGTGTGGAGAAAGACCTTGACGAGGTGCTCCAAATTCCTCAGGTCTTCACCAACGTTTCCAAGGGACAGGTGGCCAACAATGAGGATCTTTTGAATGCGTTTGGAAAGACAAACCACGACGAGATCATTCTCGAGATCTTGGACAAAGGCGAGATCCAGCTCAATGAAAAAGAGCGGAGTGCCAATTTGCAACAGAAACAGAATGAGTTTTTGAACTTGATCTCGACCAAGTGCATCAACCCTCGTTCGAAGAAGAGGTATCCACCCAGCATGATCCAGAAGGCACTCGGCCAGTTGAAGTACCATCTCAATCCTACAAAAGCAACCAAACTCCAGGCGCTCGATGCGATCAAGCTCTTGATTTCCAAACAGGTGATCCCGATCGCGCGGGCGCAGATGAAGGTGAAGATCACAGTGCTTGCGCGAGTGAAGGAAGCATTTAAGGAGCACATTGAGCCCATGGTGCATAAAATCGAGAGCGAGAACGATAGTGCTAAGTTATACGAGGCAGTGGCGATCATTGACCCATCTAACTATAAGGAGATTGTTGACTTGCTTCTGGGAGAAGACCCTTCAAAAATGAAGAAGGGCGAAGGTTCTGTCGAGGTGCTAGATATGGTGGCATTGCAGGACTAGGAGACTGAGTGTGGTTGAAATAACGGAGGAAGACAAGAGGAATATAGATGACGTAGTATCAGTAGACTTTGGTACAGGCAGGCAATTTTTCAATGTGGAAAGTCTAAAACACGTGCACTTGTTACAATTACCTTACTGTATCTCTATACATAACGATTGCGAAACCCATATATTTGCCACACTACTTTAAAGATATGGATTTGGTGCCAACACTAGGGAATGGAATCTGCGGGCATGAATAAATATATCCTCAAGGAAAGAGGCGATTCTATTATGTACATGAAAAAACAAGCGTACTTTGAAAAAAATATAAACTCAAGAAAATAAGAACAATGCCCCGCTCAAATTATGGTCCCCGTGGGTAATATACATCGCCATTTGAAAATGGGTGGGTGTTTCTGAAATGACAGCGAGTCAGCCGATAGCAGCATCACGAAGTATTACTAAAACCCCACTCAAGACTTTTTAGGCTTTAAATAATGTCCCCCACATATTACTTCAACGAACTTATCTTATATATATAAATACGCCACTTTTCTCATTGTTCCACAGGCCCTAAGCCCTAGGATGTAAAGTACCAATGGAACTACCCCCACGAAACTCTACACTGAGCCATCTAAATAAGGTAGGAGCGCATTTTTAGAGATATCCAATCAAAATGGTTGAAGGGCGTAGAAAAAAAAAATACCGCTTCCTTTCTCATTTCCATGATATGACAACTAATTAATGCCTCTGGTAAATATTGTTATAACCAGGAAGGTTGGGGGTCGCACGATGCGGCCTCTGCTTAGAAGAAGAGACAGAAAAAAAAGTAGGAGTGCGTATTGTGAGTAATAGAGCAGTGCGTTATAATAGGGAAGCTTTTTAGCACCAAAAAAAAAAAGTGATAACGGAAAGCACCACAAAACACGATGCCTCCAAAACATAAAAAGCAGAAGGAGATTGTACAGGATGAAAGATTCCAGGCCATTGTGCTCACGGACTCGTTTGAGACGCGGTTCATGCCGCTTACTCTGGTGAAGCCCCGTTGTCTTCTTCCACTTGCAAATGTGCCTTTGATTGATTATACTTTGGAATTTTTGGCCAAGGCTGGCGTCAACGAAGTGTACTTGATGTGCTCATCGCACGCAGAACAGATCCAAAAGTACATTGAGCTGCTGAGATGGGCGGATAATACTCTCTTCACAGTAACAACGGTGATGAGCTTGGAGCTGAGGTCTGTGGGTGATTCCATGAGAGATTTGGATAACAGAGGCCTCATTACCGGCGACTTTCTCTTGGTTTCGGGAGATGTGGTGACAAACATCGATTTCCTGAAGGTGATGGCATTCCACAAGACCAAAAAAGCCGCCGACAAGGACCACATTGTGACGATGGTTCTTACCGAGGCCAGTCCGGTCCATAGAGCACGGTCTACCATCGATCCCCTGGTGTTTGTGCTCGATACTAGCAGCCTGAGATGCCATTATTTCCAGGGCATTCCTCCTGTAGATGGGAAAAAGTCCAGTATCAGCATCGATCCCGAACTTTTGGATGATATTGAGCACGATTTCGCCATCCGCAACGACCTCATTGACTGCTGCGTTGATATCTGCTCGCCACATGTGCCGCAGATTTTCCAGGAGAATTTCGATTATCAGACGCTCCGTAGCGACTTTGTTCGTGGAGTTTTGACGTCGGATCTCCTCAAAAAGACCATTTACGCATACATTACTGACGAGTCCGAGTACGCGGCCCGTGTAGAGTCTTGGGGCACGTATGCGTCCATCTCCCAGGACGTTCTTGCCCGTTGGTGCTACCCATTGACGCCTGATGCCAACATGGTTGAGAACACCCTGTACAAGTACGAGTTTAACCATATCTATAAGGAGGAAAAGGTCGTTTTGGCACAATCATGCACCATTGGAAACAGTACATGTATCGGAGCAAACACCTCTGTGGGAGCCAGTACTGCGATCAGCAAGTCTGTCATTGGGCGCAACTGTCGCATTGGTGCCAACGTCGTGATCAAAAACTCCTACATTTGGGAAAACGCTGTCATTGAGGATAATGTTATAGTTGACCATGCGATTGTATCGAGCGGAGCCGTGATCCGTGCCAATGCCTCGCTTGCCGCTGGATCTGTAGTTGGCTTTAATGTTGTTGTGGGCGCAGGCCAGCATATTCCGCCATCAACGAGAATCATCGATAAACACTTGGAGAGGGATAGTTTTGGCGACGATTCTTTTGGTAGTGATGACAGCGCAGATGAATCTGGCGATGATGCTGCACTCAGCAATGCCAACGATATCGAGTTGGTGGGCGAGGATGGTACGGGTGTGTTGTACATGTCGGAACGGGAGTTTGACGACGAGTCTGAGCTGGAGAACAACTCTGTGTCAAACTTCTCGGGCGTGCTCTATCAACTTAGTCTGCTCAATGTCTCCGATGACTCTATTGCCTCTTTGACCAAGCGTAAGACCAGACGTACCATGCACCGTAACTCACGCAGCAGCAGAAGAATGTCGGCTACTCTGATGATGTCAACTGACTATGATGGTGGTGTATTTACCGAGGAAGAAGAGGATGAAGAGGATTTCAACAAGGAGGCCATCGCTACAGTGGAGAGAGCCATGGAAAACAACCACGATATTGACACTGCGTTGTTGGAGCTCAACACGTTGAGAATGTCCATCAACGTGACCTACCACGAGGTGAGGATCGCCACCGTCCAGGCCATGTTGAAACGTGTGGTACATTTCATTTCTACCGATACCTTGAATGCCAAGGATGCTACAGCAAAGGTGTTTGGTGATTGGGGTACTTTGTTCCAAAGACAGGTGTTCAACGCGTCAGAGCAGGTCGACTTGGCTCAAATCTTACAGGACACATGTGTCACGCTAGACATTGAGTATGGTGCGGTGTTATTGTTTGTGGCTCTCCGACAACTTTACGAACTCGATATCATTGAGGAAGATAACCTTTTGAAATGGTGGGAGTCTGAAGAGTCGAGTGCGACCGATGCGTTGGTGAAGGTGCGTGAGTTGACCGGACAATTTGTCGAGTGGCTTAGGGATGCCGAGGAGGAGAGTGAAGAAGATGAAGATTAAGGAGAGCTTTTTCGATAGAAAGGACAAGTGTTTCTGAACGAATCGTACAATTTTGCAGTACCAGAAGCACGAATCACGCAATTTATGAAGTCATAGATTAATTATATATAGGTGAATCCAAAGCACGCGGCGAGGTCTAGTCAAATGGTTCAGATAAGCTGGGCGACAATCAGGGTGCACTACATTTTTCTGTGTATGTTAGTCTATATATTGATTTTGAAAAATGTGATACAAAAAGTTACTGGAGAACCCAACCTTTATGAAATAGGAGCTTCTTCTTCACCTCTCGAAGGTATATAGAGATCGATGATAGGGTTGCTACATTAGTTTTGGAACTCTCAAAATTCTTGAAAGTCTGTTTACTGATTAAGACTTTGATGTCAGAGTAAAGATTCTTTTTTAGTATATGCAACATTTTTATTGAGTAGGTCGGAGATTTGAATCGTGGACATTTTGATACACTGGTTACGAAGTAGACCGGGAATCCTTCTGGTATTTTCGTCTATTAATTTGAAGCAAAAGACTAAACTAGCATCGATTACACACATGCTGCTTGAAATTATTGATAAGAAAGCCGGCTTTGTAGAGAAAGGGTCGTTAACACCATCATTGCGGAAATATCGACTACGTGGTTCAGTGGGATATATTCTAATTGAGTAGCTCCAGTCTGTGAATACACCAGGGAGAACACCGCAGTAATATGTGGCTTAATACCACAAGCAGATTTTAAGGTAGATGGGGCGAATGATTTCATCGGATTTCCCATCTTAGTATGTGGTTCTTCATCTCTCGGACATACGGACACATAGTTGTGGTTCTTGTCGCACATTGCAACACACATAACTTTTTGATATACTGGTGCCAGAATCGACCTCTACATAGGCCATTTTCGGGTTTCAGAAGCTATGCCAGAGTCAAGTATACAAGGAAAAGGTTTATCTAATTCATCGAAACAAAAGTATAAACATCACACTCACTTGACTGGACGCCAAACACCGCATGCTTCACGAAAAAGAACATGGAAACAAAGTCCTACGTTTCTCTACACAATAAACATTTCTGGAAACAAGCACTATTTTTTACCCTGAAGCTTCCCAAGGGTATTCTTGAAAACGTAAAGGGAATTCAATAAATGAACTGAATGACAAAGAAGCTTACGCCCAAACAATATCGTTATAAAGAATATCGGAATAAAGCAATTTTGCTGGTTATATCACGACTGGAACCGCATGAAAACACCTGTAACATCCACATATCAGTGTTAAATATCAGTGCCAACAAGATTTACTGCCATTTTAAATACACAGATAGCCCCAAAAGCTTGCAAAACTATACATTATACAAATTTAGCACTGAAAAAACACGTTGAGATGTGGTGGTGCGGCACACGTCGATCCAGTGACTGGATTCCAGTCGAGGCGGTCAAAATCACATGCGTCAAATTCACGTGTGCCTCCTAAGCGTATCTTCATAACGGAAGGGTGTTATACGTACAAAAGTGGAATCTATATATGTGCCGATAAAAAGAGCCGAATGCGGAAATCTGCGAATCAAACCTTGCCAAAATTTGCCAAATTCAGAAGAATAATTCAAAGATCCGAAAATCACCTGATCAGTGCAAACAAAATGTAGCACGATTAACCACCGCCACGCGCTATACGAAGGCCACTGGCGAATTTTTCTTTTTTGAAGTGGTCCTATTTTTCCGTGCGGTGTGCACACAAGAGTTTATATCTCCGGATATATATCCTCGTATAGATCCTGCGGTGAATGTACTTGGCTTAGAAGAACACCTAAACCCGAGAAACAGAGACTCCTGGAATTTCGCCCAAAAAAAATAGCGGAACGGAAAAAGCAGCTGATCTTACCTTCAAGCAAAAGAAGAACAAGACAGAAGTACACTCGCTTGAGAAAATAAACGATTGCTCTTGAAAGACTAGCATCCACGCATCGCACTATATACCTTACCATAGGGCAATAACGCATTTGTTCCAAGACCCAAGCAACAAACAAACCAAGAAAAAAATCACCTAAACATCAACTTTTTCGGATATACCTAGCCGAATCCCAGCAATAAAGCTTTCCTAACAAAGATGACCGAACTAGACGCGATCGTTATTGGCGCAGGTGTAGTTGGACCACCTTTGGCCACAGCACTTGCACGTCAAGGAAACAAAGTAATGATTATTGAGAGAGATTGGTCGGAACCCGACCGGATAGTGGGTGAATTGTTGCAGCCCGCGGGTGTGAAGGCGCTCCGTGAACTCGGAATGGTTCAGGCGCTCAACGGAATAGATGCCAAGTTTGTTCAGGGCTACTATATCAAATACCACGATACGGCCATAGAAATCAACTATGCAAGTAAAGAAACGTGCCAAAAAACGTCACCCGTGCGCCCCGTGCCCGACTGTGTTTACGGTGGAAACGATAATTTGAAGTCAAACGATCCAGCCCTTAGTTTGAAAGAATGGGACGCCGACGAAAACGTGCGCGGAGTCTCGTTGACACATGGAAAGTTTCTCCAGAACCTCCGACTGATTGTCAAGAGCGAACCTAACGTTACATGGGTCGAGGGCACGGCCACAGCGTTGTTGCGTGATGCGGAAGACCCTCGTAAAGTTTTGGGTGTCAAGGTGAAGTCTGCAGATGGCAATGTCACGGAATACAGAGCTAAAATGACGTTTGCATGCGACGGCATCTACTCTAAGTTCCGCAAGGAACACTCCAAGTCCAATGCTCCACATACGGGCTCGTACTTTGTCGGGCTCGCGTTGAAAAATGCCGATCTCCCATCTCCCCACCGCGGACACGTTATTCTCGGGACCCACGCCCCAGTGTTGGTGTACCAAGTGTCTTCCGACGAGACAAGAATGCTCTGTGCATACCGGTCGACAAAACCTCCGTCACTGGCCAACGGCGACTTCTTCAACTACCTCCAAACACAAGTGAAACCAAACTTGCCAAGTCTGCTCCACCCGAGCTTCGAGGCTGCGATCGAGACAAAGCTGTTCCGTGCCATGCCTAACCAATACCTTAGTGCTTCCAAACAAGGTGACCATAACCAGGGCTTCATCATGTTGGGCGACTCCTTGAACATGCGCCACCCCCTTACAGGTGGAGGCATGACGGTGGGGTTGAATGACACCGTGCTACTTGCCCGTCTCCTCCATGGCGTTGACCTTGGTAACCATGCACAAGTTTCGAAAAAACTTCACTTGTTTCACCGTAAGCGTAAGAGCCTCGACGCCGTTATCAACGTTTTATCTATTGCATTGTACTCTTTGTTTGCCGCAGATACCCGTGGTCTTCTTATTCTCCAGCGCGGATGCTTTAAATACTTTTTGCTCGGAGGGGACTGCGTGGCTGGGCCCATGGGCTTGCTTTCGGGAATGTTGCCCTTCCCAATGTTACTCTTCAACCACTTTTTCTCGGTGGCCTTCTATGCTATCTACGTGAACTTCATTGAGAGAGGCATCTTGGGATTCCCTCTTGCACTCTACGAGGCTATTGATGCGTTCTATACGGCAGTGGTGGTGTTCACGCCTTACTTATGGAAAGAGCTTGTTCAGTGAAGGAGGTAATTTATCCCTGAGGTAACATCAGACTTAATAAAATATGAAGAGGAAGCACGATGACCATGCAACGCTTGTTAATAGAGAAATAGTCACTGATTCCAGATCATGGTGGTTGAATAAACATTGTTTAAAAGTTCTTATGGTGATAGACATACAAGTAAAGAAAACTTGTGATCCTATCTTAGGCACTATATTGAAATTACTAGGGGCTGCGGCTACATGTATCCCAATCGGACCCAATCGCCTGCTTTCAAGATTAGTAACTATTACTGCAGAGATATACCCACAGAAAACCTAAGAATTTCCAATCTTGGTCATTAAAACTTCGATTTCAATACTGGACGAAAGTCGTAAAAGAACCCGGTATAAACCTCCATAGATTGCGAATTCATTGCTATGTCGAATTTCCTCTTTAAAAGGCCTCTTACTCGTGGAATAAGCCCTGATTCTTTAAAAAAGCCCTTCGTCTCCATAGAGCCCCAATGTAAGGTACCGCAGTATATGTTCTCACAGTGGCAATGCAAAAGTATCATATTTTCAAACACATTCTGAATTTTTACTTTCTAATCGCTGGAATATGCCGCACCTAATCTCACGCCCTTAATTTCACTATCAATTTTTTGTTCCAAAGCACATGAGATGATGTCCAATTTTCAATAACTTTTATTAAAAACGGGGTTTTTCTTGTTTGGTTTCGATGAACATTAAATTCCATAATTCATATCTCTTTTCAAGGCCAAATATCATATATCGTTTTACCCCAGTCATCCAGTTCGCATCTATCTTCTCATGACTAGCTGGGCGCAAAATAATATTCGCTGGTCGTTAATGGGGTGGTTTAAAGCAGGGTTAATAGTTAGGGAAACACCAAGTGTATCAATTTTGAACTCATTAGAATCTGTCAGGTCGACCCGAGCCAGCAAAAATTTAAGAAGTGTTACTCGATATATCGAAAGCGGCAGTTTTTCCCAGAAAATTGGTAGCACACCCAAATATATCTTGCTCGTTTAAGCCTACAAGTAGATAACCAAGTGTTTCTGGCTCGCATATGACATCACTTTCGAATTCTTCTCAATAGCGTGGGAAATAATTGATTTCACCATAATCGAGGTTTCATTAAGGATTCCCTCCCTGGAAAGATATACTAGGATTCATACATTGCTGGTAACTTTGCCTTGAGAGTATGGACGTTGTTCAGTACAAGTTGGCATGTCCAGAGTGTTGTTATTATGTGCAATTTTCCCACGAGTATTGCATGCAGAAAAACAAAGTCACACCTTAGTTGTTCAAATAGACAATGCAATTACTCCTTGAAGATGCATACCTGGAGGCTGGTACTTTGTTCTTCCAAATGACAATTGAAGGTTCGGAAGATGTCCAAATTCTGCTTGGGCTGCGAATGCAAGTAGAGAGCACTGCACTATGACCTTTTGAAGAAGGTAAGCGAAGTAGAAGGATTTCTTTTTGCTTAGCTTAAAAGCCCCATAAACACCAAAGCCAATTGATATAAAGACCAAAAAGCTTGTTTTTTAATGTCATGTTTAGCATGATCGCAGGGTCATGAAAGCTATTCTAGCATGTCTTTTTCCAACCCTACAGTCATTATATTCAATAAGCCAAAATTGTACGGGCAAGTTTAAGACAACCCTCATTATAAAAATCAACTTGATACCGAAATACGATGAATTATAAATCATCCAAGTCGACCGACCCGTGGTTGAATCTGTCTGTGGTGGGCCGACTCAAAAGAGGGAGATTTAACCAGTATCCCCAGAACAGACACAACCTTAAGAAACAATGGCGGGATTTCAAAGATTATTCACATACTTCACTTCTCCAAGAACCCAAAAATAAAATTCATCCATGTCCCACCCAATGCCATATTTTCCTATTGTAATGTGCTTCTCTACATTGTCATCTACGCCTGCAGTCTAAACCGGCATGCACGTGGCCGGAGGATCTCACACCCATCTTCACAGGCTGCCAATTGCCAACAACTATACCAGTACAGGATACTAACTCCAGAAAGGAGACCCCTGCGCCAACCAGGAGGAGTAAATATACCCCTTTCTTAAAACCCTCAACTTTCCTTAATCTCCAGCAGTCCTCACCCAAGACATTAATTAGGGCGAGAGAGAACACACTACAACAAGAATCCGTACACCTAGACATAGTAGCGGTGGAAGTGGGCCCGTGGGAGCGTTCGTGTGGAGACCCACACTAGCAATGTGTTCCGGGAGATTTTTCTTATTCGGCAATACTTTCCCGATATCTCAGGAATTTTGACCCTGCAACATGAGTTAGACCCTGATTGAAGATAACTGTTAACACCGTTATACAGCGACTAACGCCAGGCTTCCATTCCCAAGCCGCATTGGGCGTGGCTTAATTTTTCGGTGCGCCCTGCATGGCAGGCGGGGCGCAAGCAATGGGTCGCAGACCCTCATACTTCCAAAATAAGGCAGCTCCTAGTCAAGCGTAGTGTTGAACGTAAAAATACAACACCAACTACACCACCACAAAAATGTCGGACCGTTTACCGCTCATTGGGCGTAAAGTTGCTGGCTCGAACTCCGTTGTGGCTTCGGTAATCAGAAGCACCCTGTTGACATTGAAGTCTTCGCCTGTCAACTATCTTCTCGTGTTCGTGCCTTTGGGCCTTTTGGCTGGCTTCCTTGGCTGGGGCCTGAATGCTATTTTCTGGATCAACTTCTTTGCGATTGTTCCTTTGGCGCTGATTCTCGCTTTTGCCACCGAGGAGCTTGCTGAACATACTGGCCAGACCGTTGGCGGCTTGTTGAATGCCACTTTTGGTAACGCTGTCGAGCTCATTGTTTCCATCATTGCATTGAAGGAGAACCAGGTGAGAATCGTCCAAGCGCTGATGCTTGGTCTGATTTTGTCCAACTTGTTATTGGTGTTGGGCTGCTGCTTTGTTGCTGGCGGAATTACACGCGTGCAGCAAACCTTCAACCAGACGGTGGCTCAAACCATGTCGTCGCTTATGGCTTTGGCCACTGCCGGTCTTATGGTGCCTGCAGCGTTCCATGCGGCAATGCCAAAATCAAAGAATAAAGTGGGATTCCCTGATCCATCGTTGGAGACCGACTACAAGATTCTTAGCTTGTCAAGAGGAGTTGCCGTCATTTTGCTTGTGCTTTATATTTTGTATCTTGTTTTCCAGTTGAAGACACACAAGGCATTATTCGAGGAACAGGCCAGCGAGGAAGAAGCAATCATCACCACTTCTGTGCCTATGGGCGAAGAGCACGCGGGTGAGACCGAACACTTATCTGTCACCGGCTCGTTGTCAGTGTTGGTGGTGGCCACCATTCTCGTGTCTTTCTGTGCAGACTATTTGGTGGGCCTGATTGACGATATCGTCGAGCTGTCTGGATTATCAAAGACATTTATTGGTTTGATTGTGATTCCAATTGTTGGAAATGCTGCTGAACACGCCACTGCCATAATCGTTGCCATGAAGGATAAAATGGACTTGGCCATTGGTGTTGCCGTGGGACTGTCGCTCCAGATTGCGCTTTTTGTCACTCCATTTATGGTCATCATTGGTTGGTTCATTGATGTGCCAATGTCGTTGTACTTCTCTACTTTCGAGACCGCTATTATGTTTGTTTCTGTCTTTATTACCAACTTGGTGATTCTTGACGGCGAGTCAAATTGGCTCGAGGGTGTTATGCTTTTGTGCACGTACTTGATCGTGGCGTTGGCATTCTTCTACTACCCCGACTCTGTTGCCAATTAGGTGTCTTAGGTATTGCAAAAGCGAAGCGTGTCTAGAGAATACTTCCTCTATGCCGAGTGTATCTTCTCGATACCAGCTCACAATACTAAGTAAACTGAGATCATGTTTGCAATGGTTGTCAAATGTGTATTTATCGATAATGGAATATGGCTTGATAGTGCTGTAACTGTTGCCCAACGATCGCCACAGCCTTCTTCTCATCCAGATGGGGGTAGCTAGTATTCTTAGGAAATAGAAAACCAATATAAAGTAAAGTGATATAAAAAAGAAGACACAAATTTCGTCCAGTGGCGAACTCTCACGTGTCGGGTAGCGCTTGGGTCCATAATTCCGCTTCAACACAATAACCAAACCGGATTAGGAAAATAGCGTACCAAAAGAGAACAGAGCAAGCAGATGAATTTCAGGATGGATTACACAGAGACTATTAAGCAACATGACTGGATCTTGTATCTTTGTTATATTATTTTGAAATGTTTCCCTTACTTCAAAATTATCGTTGCTCAAAGGAGGTTTCTTAGTGGCCAGGTTTTTTCAAATAACACAAGATAGTAATTCTGTCTTTTAGTTTAAGATATGACCCGGCCTATAATTTTGTGTACCGTTTCAGGTATTCGATTAGTATATTAAATACTGCCGAAACTTTTCCCCAATTAATATTTTGTACCAACTCTTTTATCTACATTTAATAGTCAACCGTAGCGTGCGTCAAATTCGTTTTTCCATCAACCCTGCCAGGACTTACAACTCCGGTGGTGAAAAAAGAACAACGTGGACTTCTCCAGTCTTCATTTAAATGAAGAAAATTCGGTAAAGGATAGATATTATAAGTGACTCACATGTATTGAGTGAATGTAACGTTAGGCGAGGTCAAAACATTCATGAAGACACTTCAGCTGCTTGTTCAACATTATGGAACATGGGAGTCACATTCCATGAAAGAATTTCAAATGTTGCTTCGATCACTTGGACTGATAAATATAAGTTTTTTCAACATCAGGGGCTTATAATCCACTTCTGACCACACTAGTTATGACTATACTTGAACGTCATAGACGAACATACAATTTCCCTGATAAGCTTATCAAGACAAATAGAAAACTAATATCCATCATGTTTATTTTAGTTTAGTTTAAACAGGTATGTCAGAATATTTTGGTTCATTTAAAAGAATAAATCATCTTTAATATTAGAGATTGTTGTTCTTGAAGTGACTCAGTACAGTGCAGCAAGGCCTTGCAAAACTGGATGGATCATACTAAATTCTCTGACGTATTGTTCCCAATAAACAAAGCTTCAAAACGTAAAAGGCCCGCGGGAAGAATACTCTCGAAAAAGGATATAAGAGAGGTGGAGAGACGTTGGTCTTGAAATTTGAAAATCTACGCACTACTGGGGTTCATGCAAGGGTTTCGGTATTACTCAAGCTTCATCCGCTTGTCCGTGATAAAACAATGAGTATGCTCATGTAAGACACATCAGTGGTGGGCGCGGAAGTTATTAATAACAAGCCGAAAAAAATCTTTATCCTCGAAGGATTTATCTTTTTCTCTTGTATTTGATTTTTTGGTTCTTTTATATCTACTTGCCATTATTATTGAGTTACATCATCATCCTGGTATGGTTCGGTAACATATATGCAAGTGAAACCCACTCAGTCAAACAGATAGCGTATTCAATAAATGTTGTGGAATAAAATCTAAAAATGGAGCACACATATCACAGGAAGCAGACTCTTACCGGTAATGGCAGAAGATAATAACAAAAACACAAACATCAAAATATTTTGCAATGAGGGGAAAAGGTGCGAAGGTTGGAAGGAAGCCGTTATTAATAAATGACGCACGCCAACACCAACGCATCCCGTAGGAGTTTCCTAAATGCACCAGTTCTGTTGCGAGCCCTTAAAATACATTCCGTGTTCAAACCAATGGCCAGTGCTGAAAATTTTATTTTCGGTCGGGTGTCCGTATCATCCGGCCGAAATTTGTGTTTCCATAATTCCTATTGTCGGTACAGTAGTTACAGTGGCTGATTATAAACCGTAGCGGGAGTCCGATTAGATATGCTGATGAATAGATGGTTGCAAAATTACACCATGATGATCAGTGGGGTCCCGGCAATAGAATTGATTCTGCGCAAGGCAGAAGCAGGAGGGGTGAATATTTTCTTCAGTCTGAAAGAATAGATTCGTCATGGGTGATAATTTACGCTGGTAGGTTGGGAAGGGGGCGCCATGGGGCCAATCTCCTTCAGGTGCTAGTATCTTATCCCCTCATATTTGATCCCCTCATTTGCAGGTCTACGGATTTATATTCATACCGCCTAGATTTTCAGTTCAATACAGTGGTAAACCCGAGTAAGCTTGATGATCCCTGTTAGTATCAGGGGTGTACTTGCAAAACCAAGCTTCTTAAGGATTGGCGTGGAATTGAAGCGTAGAACAATATCAATTGAACGCTTTATATGCGCACTCTGTGATGCGGTTGGTGTTTTTTATCTTCCACGCAAAGCTCATTGGTGTCTACTTTATCACCATTACAGGACCCAAAAATTTAACATGTATTACATGGGCACCTCAAGTGTATGGCTTCATATTGTCCTAGGAAAACCGCTATATTTATGAGCACCTGTATGGCCTACGATTGGCGTGTACATACTTTGGGTTAGAAAAAAAATAACACTAGCCAAGATAGCCAAGAGTTTTCTCGTACTGGTGTTGATCAAGGCCCATAATACTTGAAAGTCATCAAGCTCTTGACAAAGTTGAAGAGTTTTGTCAATAGCTAAACACGCATATGAAATAAATAAAAAAGAAAGATAGATAGAAGAAGGAAAACAACAGACCTAACACGAGCAAGTATAAACCAAACAAGTTTCAAAACCCACAATCCCAATTTAAGAAAGGTTTCCCAAAGCGCGAGGCCCGCCCTAATTATAAGCATGCGCACATGAGGATGGCCAAAAACAGAACGGAGAAACCATTGATAAACACCATTGTGCCGCAAATTCCAGTAGATCCGTGAATCGTGAAGCGTGTCAGGGTCCGTATTAGGATTATGAAAAAGAGGGGCGCAGATCTCTATGCACACGCGTCTCATAACTCGGCAAAAAAAAAAGAAGAAAAAAACTTCTGCCGAAATAACGGTCTGAAGGAGGTGTTTCAGATGGGGAAACGTTGTTCTAGAACGTGGCTCGGGCAATGAACAAAAAAAAATGATAAGAGAACAGGATAGTACATCTAGTTTGGAAATCAAGTAAAAATATTGAAAATTTTTCCTTCCACTCCGGGAGCATTGCCAAAAATTAAGTTTCAAACCTTCGGTTCAACACATGACCTTGGCAAACCAGCTTCGGGCCTAAAGAGGCGATTGATTTTGTAAAATAGCCCGCGGGGCATCGCAGTAGTGCCACGCACACCCAGATCACGGCAAGTTGTGGCAAGAAAAAAAAAAAACCTTTTCTTGGTGCGCGCCGCGTCGCAAGACGCGACTGGAATCTTGCATTTATTTATTTGCTGCTGCATAAGACGCGAATCAACTCCTGCGAGGAAGAAATTGACACCAAAAACGAGAAAAAATATGCCGCCGCAACCTCTGCCTAACGCGTAATCTACAGTGCGAGGCTTAAATGGGACTTGCCTATATAGCAGTACATTCTTGCTCTCTTCTTTTCCACATTTTTCGATTTTTGATAAGGACTTATTCCCCAACTGTTTGACTCTTTCTCCTTCTCTTACTTATCTTAGCGTGCCTCAAAAGCCTTGGCCGCTCAAACACTTTTTGGACATTCCCGAATTTTCTTCATCAGCCAGACTTTGCTGGATCCTACTTTTCGCTCCCGCGCATTATCCATCGACTTTCTCTACCCCACCTAGTTCTTTTTTCTTCTTGTTCTTCAACATCATAAGAAAGCAAGGAACAAAGCAACACAAATAAAGAATCATACAGACGCAAACTCTAAACAAGTGAAGAAAAAAACCCAAGACTGCACACCATGTCTGATTTTGATGCCTTACACATTTTCGCAAGGAAACCAGTGTCTACCGCCATGGTGGAGATTTTGGCCGCAACCACCTCGTCAGTCATCCAGGTCAAACCAACGAAAAAGACATACAACGCCGTGGGCAATCTTCTAGTGGCACCCACCCAGGAAAACGTGACTCTCCAGAAATTTATTGGCCGTTTGATCAGCTACTCCAACGTCCAAACGCCCACCCTCATGACCTCGCTCGTATACCTCAACCGTCTCAGGAACATTTTACCTGGAAACGCCGTAGGCATGGAAACCACACGCCACCGGATCTTTCTTGCTTCGTTGATTTTGAGCGCAAAGACATTGAACGACTCGAGTCCTCTCAATAAGCACTGGACCAAATACACCGACGGACTTTTGACCAACCAAGAAGTGAATCTGGCGGAAAGAGAACTTATTTCTCTCTTGAAATGGGATCTTCGAGTGTCGGAGGCAGAATTGGTTGTGGTGTTACAGCCATTCCTTGCAGAAATCAAGAACGAACTCCGTGCTAAACAGCTTGCGGAGAACAATGCCAAATCGGAGTACTACCGGTTATCGACAGCATACTCCAACTCCACAAACTCCCTTGCATCATACGACTCGTACAGATCGGGTATGTCTTCTGCTCCTTCTGCGCTCTCTTTACGCAAATCAGCAAATTCTCAGTACAGTTTAGCGGAGTCACTCAACCGGATACCACTACGCGAGAAGTCATCCATGTCTCTCAACTCGCGTGGTCTCACCCCTGCTGAAGGAAAGCATAGTTTCGGACAAACCCTAACGGTACCAAAAACACAATACAGTAGACATGTCTGAGAATAATGTGTCGTGTGTTTTCCGTTCTTGGGCTGCTGGACATTTCACCGGACCACCACATGCTTCTCCCTCCTCACTTCATCCCGTTTCATTTTTTTTCATTTCTTGCTGTCATTATTAAAAAGGCTTTCCTTTTTTTGATTGATCTTATATCCCATATTGCTTTATTCGTGCTTATACAAGCGACGCCGCATTTAACTTATTTAATTCATATCTCATACCCCTTTTAGTGCATTTTGTAGCATCCTACACCGATAACCATTGGATAATAGTGAAGTTTTGGCAACCAGTTGTATTATTTCTTACCCGTATACAGTTTCTATTAACAAATTTTCAGTCACATCAGTGTTGGTGAGGGTCCTCCTTCTCTGGCTCTGGGGCCACTGTGATCATTGTATCGATTCTCAAAATAGAAATACAGGCCTCCAACGCAGACTTCAAAGATTTAATCTTCGATAACGTAGGCTCCAACACACCAGTGACGGATTCATTGACAATCTTACCGTTGATCAAGTCCAAACCATAGTTCTTGTACTTCTTTCTCTTCGCATCATCTTTCAAGGCAACCTGCGATGCTGCATGGTATGTCCTCAATTTGGCGATCAATTCAGACGAGTCCTTAGCTGCATTCACGGCCAAAGTCTTTGGAATCACAAGCAAGGCATTTGCGAACTCAGCAATGGCCATTTGTTCTCTGGAACCAACAGTAGTGGCAAACTTCTCCAAGTAGATATTGAGGGCGGTCTCAACAGCTCCACCACCGGGAACAACATTGCCGCTCTCCAAGGTTCTCTTGACAACACTCAAAGAGTCGTGGATAGATCTCTGCATTTCGTCCAAGGAGTACTCATTGGCTCCACGCAAAATAATCGAGGATGAAGAGTGTTGTTTCGTTCCCTTGACTAATATACATTCGTCGTCGCTGATTTTCGTCTGCACCACTTCTTCGGCCTGACCCAAGTATGAAGCTTCAAAGGTTTCCTCGCCTTCCAAGTTTGCCAAGGTTCCAACCAAGGTAGCACCCGTTGCTCTGGCGATACGGCGCAAGTCCTCCTTCTTACATCTTCTGACGGCCATTGCTCCAACTTCGACGAACTCCTTCAAGCACAAGTCATCAATACCCTTGGTGGTCAAGATAACGTTGGCACCGGCATTGATGATCTTACGGATACGCTCGATGACGATACCATACTCACGTTTACGGATTTCCTCCAACTGGTTGGGGTCATCGATGTTGATCTGCACACCCATGGCCATACGAGCCTTTTGCAAGTTGATGTCCAAGCACGCAATACGGGCGTTTTTGACGGACTTCACCATGGCCTGGGAAGCCACCGTACAGTTGAGAGCGTAACCATTCACCAAAACAGACTCAAGAGACGACTTACCGTGGGCCTTCAAGATGTTGACGGCCTTAACGGGGTATTTGGTCTCACCTTTGGGGTTGGTCGTCTTTACGGCAAGCATGGCATCAACCACCATCTTTGCAAAGAAGTCGGAATCTGCGCCGATGATCTTCGACAGCATAGAGGTCTTGGCAATGTTGACCATGGTTTCTTTGCCCAAATCGGCGACGTTTTGCGAGAGAACCTCGTTGATGTAACGCACCGCCTCCTTCAACGCCAAACGGTAGCCAGTGATGATGGTGGTTGGGTGGATTTTATTGCTGACCAATTCGTTGGCGCGTTTCAACAACTCACTTGCAATGATCACCACCGACGTGGTGCCGTCACCAACTTCTCTGTCCTGCTGCTGGGCCAACTCCACCAAGATCTTACCTGCCGGGTGTTGCACATCCAACAATGAAAGGATAGTGGCTCCGTCGTTGGTCACGGTGACATCTCCGATGTCGTCCACGAGCATTTTATCGAGACCAACCGGTCCCAACGAAGATTTCACCACGTTGGCCACCGCAAGTGCGGCCATCACGTTTTGGTTACGGATATCGTCGCCGGAAACCTTCTCGCCCCCAAGGAAAAGCGTGTCTGAACGAGCTGCCGAATACATGCTTTATGAGGTGTGTGGAAATAGGGTGGTGTTTGTGATGGGGGTTGTTTTTATTTGGTGAAAAAGGGTGTGAGAAGATGCTTTAACCAGGTTTGATTTCCATCAATGGTTTTTCGCGGTGGAAAAAATGCCCACATTGATTGAGCGCGACACGCAATTTGGAAGGCCCTGGGAGTCCGGCTCAGGCTTGGGTCGATACAGAGCTTTTACTAGCCAAGGTCGGTGAATAAATTTTCAGTGGTGGGAATTTTTCATCATCGGTGGTGTGTTAAAGTGTTGGGGTACTTTTATAATTATAAGAAGAAAAATTTATGGAAATGAACAGAATGTGAGGTACAGAATGTGAGGTAGAACCTTCAATTATTGCAGGACATGGATGAGGAGGAATTTCAACATGTGGTGACAAATGTCTGGTGGATTCTTTACACAAAGTAACTTAAAAGAGTTTATTAGTTTTTGAATTGATGTGTTCCAAGGACTTTGATGCCATATTACGGATTTCGGTTTGGGTGTGATTGATTTCGAACAAAATATCCCATATGGAATAGAAGGAATTGGTGGAAAACGTTAGAGCACATCCCGCGAATCTCCATATAAATGGGTTTATATGAACCAGTACTCTGTTTTTTTTTTTTTTTTTTTTTTTTCTTTTCGGTGAAAATTTTAGATTAGGGAAATAACAACGCTAGCTTGACGTTTGCTTGGCCTTTTCTTGTTGGATAAACCCCTCTTTTTTATGCATAATAATAGCACAGCATTTGGGGCCAAAAACTGCAACGAACATAATAAAGTGTGTGCAGAAATTAGCGTTGTCCCAGAGTGTCTTGTTTTTATACTTTTCTCCATTCGGCCCTTCAATCCATTCTCTTGTTATCTAACACAATTTACAACCACGGCAAAACACGATATTTGATACTTCCAATTATGTCTTTACTGTATTCAAAGGCAACACTAGAAGAGGGGAAGATTGTTGAACTTTTCGCTTAAATCTGGCTTAAAAGAATGTCGCAAGTTTGAAAAATCAAAATTAAAGCCCCATAGAAGTAATTATATTTGGTAATAGACAATTAATACCCCATGGGGTTGAAAGAAAAGAAATATAAGGGGTCCAAATGCACATCTTTGGCTAGCTCGAAGTATATCGCAAACAATATAGTGACAGCATGAATAAAAAACATTGCAGATATGATATTCGTTATAGGTCATTCCTAGACTGTTCTACAAGACCTAACTGGAATCTAGCCGAGTAAATGATCATCAAAACTCGCAAGTTAAAATACCATCCATGACTTATTGCCGAATCTTCACACGACGTCCAGAAACTAGTTCGCCAAGCTATAAAGCCTACAATTTATATTCCGTGATAGGCTGTGTTTTCATTAAGTCGAAACGACAAGACCGACTGCATCCTTTTGATCTACCTGCTAAGATATGTATGCGTACTCGCACAGGCCAATATTTGCTCGCAAATTCCCGGTGCCGGCCCCACCTATCGCTCTAGTACTCTTTCAGGTGTTATACACTATTCAGCCATCACCCACTTGGGTTGACAAGTAACCATCAAGTGCATACTGATTAAAAAACAAGCGATTTTTTCATGAATTATGTTCGACGATAACTGATCCACTTCGAAGATCCATGTGGTAAAAGGGTCTATAAATTTATCAGTTAGTATAGAAGAAACTTGGGGGCTATATTTCATAGTCGAATATATTCTAATGCACCCCCATTAAAGTCTGAGTGCGCCGCGGTCTACATGTGCAATTTACACACCCTTGTTAAACGGATCAAGAAGATATACCCGGCTACTCAAGCGACCAATCGCTATCTATTTGCTCGCAAGTGGTTTCAAACACTTCTCCCATGGCCATAAACACTTCTACCAATTTATCCAAACCATTTTTCTGGAATTCTCACCGGTTCGATGTCCTGGGGTAGGCGTCCGGATAAGAGAGGTGCGTCCCCAATTTACTCCACTTCAGCAAATATTTTCAAGAACCCGAAATTCAAAGACCCTCTATTACTCTTTAATATAGTTCTAAATTGACAAATCCTCTTAATACAATAATATGGGGTATAACCACATTTTCCCCAAAACAATACTTATTACTCTACTTCTTTCTCATTCTCTCACCACTGGTGCCATGCAGTGCGGTCATACAGTAATCGCACATAGACTTCAGTTGATTGCACGCATAAGAACTTTCGGTGGAAACAACCAAAACCCAAATCAAAGTTGAACTCGATCTTTTCTTGACACCAATATCTCTACTCTATCATGACAAGGGTTGTTGTCACCGGGATTGGTGTGATAACCCCGCTAGGCGTGGGCCTCAAGCGCACATGGGCAAATCTCATTGCGGGGAAATCTGGATTGGTATCTACGAAATCTTTTGCGGACTATGAAGATGCCGGCTGGAGTAAGGTTCCGTCCAAAGTCGTGGGCCAGGTCCCACCAGGAAGCCTAGCGGATGGTGGCTGGAACGTGCTTGACCACATGGATGCAGGTGAAGCCAGACGGCTTGCCCTTTTCTCGCAGTATGCTTTAGCAGCAACAAAAGAAGCATTGGGTGATGCCCACATCGATGTGCTGGCGACTGCAAACATTGATAAAACCAAAATCGGTGTTGCCGTGGGCTCCGGTATAGGTTCTTTCCCCGATGCATATGAAAATTCCCTTGCGTTTGGCTCCTCGGGGTATAAACGTGTGCAGCCATTATTCATCCCGAAACTCCTCAACAATATGGCCGCAGGCAATATCTCCATCAAGCATGGGCTCAAGGGCCCTCTCCACTCGGTGTCTACTGCATGTGCAACAGGGCTCCATGCTGTGGGAGATGCTTACAACTTCATCCAGAATGGATATGCCGACGTGATGGTATGCGGCGGTGCTGAGGCGTCGCTCCACCCACTAGCATTAGCGGGCTTCTCTCGCGCACGGTCGGTAGTGACAGAATTTGAGGACGACCCTGCTGCAGCCTCGCGGCCTTTCGACGGGTCCCGTTCAGGTTTTGTTCTTAGCGAAGGGTGTGGTATCATGATCTTGGAGAATCTTGACCATGCCCTTGCACGTGGTGCACCAACGGTCTACGGCGAAGTTTCCGGATACGGTTTATGTGGAGATGCTCACCACATCACTGCTCCGGAGGAATCCGGCGAAGGTGCATACCGAGCAATGGAGATGGCAGTGAAACGGGCCAGATTGAATCCTCACGATATCGGCTACGTCAACGCCCACGCCACCTCTACTGTAATAGGTGACCGCGCAGAAAATAACGCCATCAACAGGTTGTTTACCGGTCACACAGACTTATCTGTCTCCTCAACAAAATCTTCCGTGGGACACCTTTTGGGTGCAGCTGGTGCGGTCGAGGCTGCGTTCACCTTAAAGGCATTGCTGACCTCTGAAATCCCACCCACCTTGAACTTGTCCTCTGTGGGTGGTCATAAGGGTGACGACGCGGAGCACTTTTCTAACTTCGACTACGTTCCAAATCAGAGTCGACACAAGAAAATCACCCACGCCTTATGTAACTCTTTCGGGTTTGGTGGCGTGAACTCTTCCATCGTCTTCTCCAAATACCACTAAGGCATGATGATGTATAACAATAGAAGTCTAATTAAAATATGTAAATAGTTAATACACTGGAGCGCCGTCTATACAGCTAAGCTGAGGTGGCATTCTCTAATTTGAAAAGCATAATGCAATGTAGGCGGGGCCGTCTGGTAGACACCCCTAGCATCCATGAACAAGCTTGTTCTTGGGGAAAGTGTAGCCAGCCATCTCCCATGATGTAAAGTTCACGTTATCGTATGCCCTTGAGTGTTCCTTGATGTATTCCACGGTTGGGTAATCCTCCGGGTCACAAGACATGTTGATACTATCCTTCGGCTGGTATATCCGCAAGTAGTCGACTCTCATCAGAAGCGGGAATTTAAGCGATGGCCAATCAATGTAAGCCCAATTATTGGAAATACCCAAATTCATCACGATCGATAATGGCTCCTTGGCCACTCTCCTGAAGCCAACATTTCCATTGGGTCCCAATGCATATGCATTCACAGTAAGCGTGGGGTCTTGGCCAACATACCAAGTGATGTATCCTTTGTCATTATCATTGAGATATTCGAACCCATATTCCTGGAAATTTCCACTATCTGGTCCATCCGTATACCAAGTAGTATTGAGTGTTGACACCGCTGAAACAGCCTGCTGGAACGGACCTCCAGCATACGTGTTCATGGTCGTAAACTGACTATTGTGTATCTCCACAAAGTTGTAGTCCGGCATATACCAGATATCCATAGGAGCAACTTGGTATGATTGTGAAACAACGCCACATTTGATGGTGGTGTCCATGGCAGCTTCCACAATATCAATTTCAGGAGCACCACGCCCAGTTCCTCTATTTGGGTGATCTTCTCCGGGACATGTGCATGAATTGAGCCTCTGTCCAGGAAGGTAGGAAATACCATCGGGAGCAGATTGATTCGCTGTAATTCCAGCATCACATCCATCGTAGGTATAAGGCCAGACACCTTCAGTAGTACTCAAGTAGCCTGGTCTGGCCAAATTACCAATTGTCCAGAGACCGGGCCATAAGCCCGAGATGTTTCCGTAACCGGGTAACATGGCAGAAACAACAATCATACCCTGAGTGAAACAGAGCTTGTTCCATGACTGTAACATACCAGATCTGTAAAGCATATCATGTTGTTTCATCGCATCCATTGTCAAAATCAACGTGCCGTTAGCGGTAGTGGCCGCATCTGGGTCGTACCATTCCAAATCTTTGGTGGCATCATAATGAAGGTCGGCACCCTGAAAAAATTGGTCGTCGCCATCATAGAATGTTCTGCCCTCCGCATTGAATTCGTCGGAAAAGGTCAAAACCCAGTCTTCGCCTGCACGCGACTTTTTCGTGTACTCGGATTCATCGGTGTCCGGGTCAATAAGACTGGTCCTGATGGCTGCGGAAAGTGGGTAAGTGTAGTGTGACAAAACCTCGTATGTCTGGGGCTTGACCTGGTTTGTAGCACCCGAGTATGTCAATACTGGAAGGATTATAAACACTGCTGAAGCTGCAACGAAGAATATAAAAAGACCAACCATTCCCCAGAAAGATCGGCTGTCCATGTGCTTCATGTCATGATAAAACCGGTTCTTGTCATATTCCGCATCCGCCACTGGGTCTGGGTTGTGCAAAAAATCATCATCTTCCTTCTCGTCAATATGGAGAGGGAACTGCGACGCAGGGTAACCGCCAAATGGAGAAAGCTCCACCTTCTGGGCGAATGGGTCAATGAGGTTATACGTGCTAGAGCCCAGGGAGTCGGCCTGTGAATTTCTCTTATACCCAGGCTGGCCATATTGCGAGTTAACAGACGAAGAAGAGGGGGCATCCGAATTAGAAATTTGTGGATACCGGTCAAATTGCGACGGTTGTACGAACACTTGCAGCGATCTAGACGAGCTAACAGAGTACAGCCTTTGGATCTGCCCGCCACCGTTTGAGTTTTGCGCCGCATACTCGTTGTCGTGTTCGCCAAACGGCACTCTGGCCTGCCCGGACCCGTATTGAGGATAATTGGCACGGGGCTGTTCATGGTTCGCCACAAGATGGGTCAGGCTACCTTGACGGCTGAATTCACCAGACATGCGTTCCTCAAATGGGTTGCGATCGTCTTGAAATCTTTCATGGGCGGCATCATTCTGAGTCAAGTTACGACGAGACATAATTCAGGGTTTCTGGAGGGCTTACAAGTCAGAATAGTTCTCTGAATCAAATGGGATAAAGTTTATAAATGTTGATGAAAAGAATGAAAAAGACACAAAGATGATGACGTCTTTTCCTTGTAAACAATATTTAATTCGACGGAACGGCACCGAAAATCGTCAGGGATTGCAGTAGGGAACTTTCACACAAAAAAGCTGTTAGCGTGTTGTAAAAAGCAGTCGAAAAACTGGATGTGATGAAGTGGCCTGGCCTAAGGGTTCAAACTTTCAGCCGTATGGGGAAACTGTAGTATCGCGGAACAAAAAAAGAAGTGGGGCCCGACTTTCCTTTGCACGAATAATATCAAGAAGTAGGCAAAACAACAAAGAACAAAACGAACAGAGAAAAACGGAGACACGTCTTCGTAAAATATAAGTAACACGAAAAGCACAGCAACTTAAGAAAAATAAATTCCTAATCCCCGAAACTTTCCAGTGTCATGGACAGGACCTTCCCTTCGTGAAATCTTGGCTGCGATTTTGGCCGCGGCCACTTCTCACTGCCGTAAGTGTTGCTGCATGGGCCGTGCGGGGCCTTCCTCTGCAGGAACTACCGCCCATTGTTACTCGGTCTAGAATGCACTTTCAGGGGAAATTATCTGGACGCCTCAGGAGCCAGGAAAAAACCGAGAATTATCCCACTGAAGTTACAAGCTCTTTAAACCTTGGACCACACATTACACTCTCAATTTAGCGATTCCTCATCTTCAAGACTTTTTCGTAACTTGCCAAGTGAAAACAAAATTAGAACTCAGCCCGCCCGACATTCAAAATTTCTTGGGCAAGCCAAATATTTAGGTTGCGATCCCCTTTCTGGAGCTTGGCACTCACGATCCCCACCTATGTGCACACTCGCAACTTCGCGTTTTCTTGACCATTGTTGACGCTGCATTCTCACATACTTAACTATGGGAGACTGACTTGACCACACAGGACACACGACGCCATTGTTCTTAATTTATCAACTCGAGCACTGCCCCCATTATTATAACCGGTGTGATCTTGGCAAAAGAATGTAATAAATACTTCTTGTTTTCACTATCGGTTTCCATTTTTTTTTTTTTTTCGGATTAACGTGATATCATTTTTTGTGGTTTTTTATTCTTTTCAATTTCAGATTTTGTCATCGGGATCACACAGTGATGACACATTTCCCCATTGCATTAGGCGCACCGACCTAACATCCATGGACTAATTTGTTCTTGGGGAATGTGTACCCGGCGTCTTCCCAGGTAGTCAAGTTAGCGTTATAGTACGCGTTGGCGTGGTTTTCGATATACTCCGCTGTTGGGTAGTCCTCTGGGTCACAGGTCATATTGATTTCATCTGGTGGCTGGTAGATACGCACGTAGTCAATGTGCATCATGTTTGGGAAATTCATGGAAGGCCAGTCAATATAAGCCCAGTTGGTGGAGATACCCAAGTTCATGATGATAGACATTGGTTCCTTGGAAAGTCTACGGAATCCAATGTTACCATTTGGTCCCAATGCATAAGCCTGCATGGTCAAAGTTGGATCCTCTCCCACGTACCAAGTCAAGTGACCAGTGTTGTCGTCGTTTAAGTACTCAAAACCGAAGTTCTGGAAGTTATGTTCGCCGTCACCGTATTGGTACCATGTGGTGTTCAACGTGGAGGTAGCAGACACAGCCTGTTGGAATGGACCTCCAGCATAAGTGTTCATGGATGTAAACTCGCTATTATGAATTTTGACGAAATTATAATCGGGCATGTACCAAATATCCATCGGAGCCACTTGAAGAGACTGCGATGCAACACCAACCCTGACATTCGTGTCCATTTCACCCTCAATGATATCAATTTCAGGGGCACCACGAGCAGTTCCAGTGTTAGGATGGTCTTGGCCTGGACAGGTACAGACGTTCAATTTCTGACCGGGCAAATAAGAAATACCATCAGGCGACGACTGGTTGGCAGTGATACCGGCGTCACAAGCGTCGTAGGAGTAAGGCCAAACACCCTCGGCAGTAGCCAAGTATCCTGGTCTACCCAAATTACCCATGGTCCAAAGACCAGGCCACAAACCAGTGACATTACCATAGTTTGGCAACATGGCCGAAATCATAATCATACCTTGAGTGAAACAGAGTTTGTTCCAGGATTGAAGCATACCGGAACGGTAGTACAAATCGTGCTGCTTGATGGCGTCCATGCGCAACACCAAAGTTCCATTGGCAGTGGTAACTGCATCAGGATCGTACCATTCCAAATCGTGGGTGGCATCATAATGAATGTCTGCAGCCTGGAAAAACTGGTCATCACCACCGTAGAAAGTTCTACCTTCGGCGTTAAATTCATCGGAGAAAGTCAACACCCACTCATCACCGCTGTCTGCCTTCTTAGTAAGGGCCGACACAGGAGTGTCAGGGTCAACCAAGCTAGTTCTAATGGCTGAAGACAATGGGTAATGGTAATTTGTCAAGACCTCGTATCCGATATGCTTGTAGTGCTCAGTGGCACCAGTATAGGTCAACGCAGGCAAGACAACGAAGATCATGGCAGCAAAAATGAAGAAGGCGATGAAACCGAACAATCCATACAAGGATCTACGGTCCATGGACTTGACGTCGTACCAAAATCTGTTCTTGTCGTACTGCGCGTCTGCAATAGGGTCGGGGTTGTGCAAATAGTCATCGGCTTCCTTCTCATCAATGTGCAATGGGAAAGACAGTGCCGGGTAGCCACCAAAAGGCGAAAATTCGAAATTCGAAACGAATGGGTCGGAAGATCTGGCCGATGCGTCAGAGGGCAACGACGACGACGAAACCGCACGTGGTGGAGCATTCAACGAAGGGTAACGGTTCAAGTCACCGGTGTTGCCGTTTGGATTGGGGGACTGCGATCCGTCATCGACATTCTTATGTTGCAACAAGTCTGATTGGGTAGCGCTCTGAGAGTAGTCAGTGTATGGAGCATATGACTGTCCGTATTGACCAGCTCCATTGTTTCTTAAAGTGTCCGAAGAGAACGACAGGTCTGATTGAAGACCGTCCATATCGGAGGCGAAAGGATTCCTCTCAGGATCATTGATGGCCGAGTCCCGGTTTCTGTTGAAGGTCAAATCCCTTTGCGGCATGTTTTATTGTGCTGTTCAGGAGTAGGACCAAAAGTGAGACAGAGTTTTTTTTCTGAAGGAGTAAAGAAAAAAGGAAGGGGTTAAGAAGAAGCAAGCGTGTGTGTTTTTGGCCTTTGAATGTTCCTGAGACCGAAATGTCGAAAAGACGGAAAAGGGCTTTTTAAAAATAGCTCTGGAAGGAGTGTTCGACTTTAAAGGATCTGAATTCTCCGAAAAAAGATAAAAAGCAAACAGCAAACGGCTAAAGAGCAAAGCGCAGAATGCAAGTAGCAAAGATACACAACACTAATATAAAAATCAAACAACTGTAAAAAGCCTGATTTGATCTGCAAATAGCTAGAATGTTCAGGTTAATTTGAGCGAGTGTTTTGAGACAAAAAAAGTGAAGGTGTCAAGAAGTTTAACAAGAAAAAGATTTCAAGATCAAGATCTCAGATCTGGGAAATGAGCGCCGCCAAGTGAAACAAAGAGAACAAAGGTTGCCTGCCGGACACGCGACATCATCAAAAATATTAAAAAGGGCAATTATTTGACGCCCCACTGCATAAAATAAGAATGGAGTGCATAAAGCTATGTGCGTCTGCATTCGGGATTGCTTTCTATTGTAATGCTTGCTTTTTTTGTACTCACCCCTTGTTATTTTCTTGATCCTTTTCGTAAATGTTCGTATTAAAGCAATCACATTCATATGCCGAGAAACTTGCGTTCGTCTTATTTTAGCACAGATAATTCACAACCAAGTCATGTTGGTGTTAGCTTTTACTGAATTACTCACTTCACGAAATTGCTCTTTTTATAGTTATATTTTTGTTCGTGGGTATTTACGGCGGAGTTTCTAATATTAGATTACACGCACTACGTCGCATGTCCCCCTCGGCAAAAGGTCTCATTTTCATTTGGTTACGCTGATAAGAGGTGTGTATGGAGTACAAAAATGAGTTGCTGCGTTCTGAATGGCACGGGTGTCGTCCGAGGGATTAATGCAAGTCCATGTAAAAACCTGAAGCACGAAACCACACATTCCCCCCCCCCTTGATTGGAAAATGTGGTTACCGCGAATTGCCCAAAAGTGCGGCGCCCGAGGAGAGCAAATTCGCGTTGTTCGGTGCCTGACCCGCGGGGCGCTTATAAGAAGCGCGCGCTTGGAGCCGAGCTGCCAGGTGCGAGTTTTCTACAAGGCTGATGTTCGCTCGCGTACAATAAACTTTACGAGGCTTATCCCTGGATAAGACCATAAATTACAGAATGTTTGTTGCATATTATTGTCTTTGGTATGTCTCAATACAATAAGAATAAGACAGTTTCGTACTAGACTGATTTTCTTGTAAAGTTGGTAAGGAGGAGGAACACTTTTTGTTCGAATTTTTCTTTTTGTTTGATCTTTTTAATAATTTATCTCTCACGTTTTTGGCCAATGGTGATATATGTTTTAAGGCTGTGCGGACCAATTTCCCTCACTTAACGTTGCTCTTGTAATTGAAGTTGTCATGGGGGTACATTTACTAATTGCTTGACTGTCTCATTCTGGCGCATAAATCGTCAGCTGCTAAGTAAATTCGCTCTGAATTAACACAAAAGAGAACAAGATGTGCCTGCTCTAGTTGTTTTATGTTTTGCCAGAGTTAGAACTCTTTACTTATTGAAAAGACTCAAGAACAGGTAACGGCAGAGTGAGAGTCTTATTTTTCGTCGTCTCAAACCCACATAAATCGTGCCATGGGATTACCTCTGAAGTCTAGATCCCAAATATGTTATGAGCCATGTACCACACAGCGAGATATTTTTGGTTTTAGTTTCATTTTCCCAATAATAGTTTATAGGGTGAATTCTGTAACTTGGTTAAAAATAGATAAAAGGGAAACGAACACGTTTAGGGAACTCGGGTATTAAATCTTCTCTCGCACTAACCCAAAATGATTTGACTTTGTCACATTACAGTAATAAAAGTGAAGGAGTCCCCCACCACACGCGTCTCCATAGCTAATTATTTGGCGATGGCTATAACAATGTCCTCGTTTTGTAGATCAATTTGAAAGTTGTTTGTTTTGTTTCCGTTCCATGTGCGCTGTGTCGTGAAGGTACTTTGAACCCTGTACACTCTTATTGAGATGACATCGTAGCTGCCCAAATAGTGATTTTGAAGGGATTTTATATTAATTGGTACAAATTACGTCTAGTGTGTGCTCGTAAAAAGACTCATTCTTTTGGGTCGAACAGGAAATGGTTTTTTGCTAGGGCGATTCAGTGTGGTGGAGCTCCTGCGAAAGAAGACTCCGACTAACATCCTGTCCAGGCGAACTACACAAGGATTTCAAAAAGATACACATTTTGTGAATTAGATAACTAACAAGAAGGACTTATGTTAACTACTTCCTTTTGTCGGCGAGGAACGGTTGGTTTTTGCAATATAAAAAAATCTTCAATGGTCAAAATGGTGTGGTGTAGAATAAGCTTCCGGTTTCCAACGGGTATTTATAACCCCAAGCGTTTTCAACAAGTTATATTTCATTCTTTGGAAATCAGAAAATTGAAAAAGGCAAAGGTGTAGCGGGCCAACATTTGAGTCGGTATCTCTGGCATTTGGGCAACTGTTCCGATAGACTTCTAGTTGCCTTTCTTGAGACATTCTGCAAGGAGTCCACTAACTCTCTTGGTTATATATTACTAGTTAAAAAAGTAGTTATTATAGTGTGCGAAGAGAAAACATCAACCAATTAATAATTTTAAAGTATATTCCAGTTAGTTTCTCTAGACTAATAGAAATACGTCGCTCAGTAGATCCGTGACTAGAATAAGTGTTTCAGAAATCACAACACTATCCACATCGATCATCTATTCCTATATTTTATACTTTTGAAAGGGATTTCCTCTCCAATGATGTTCAAGTTAAGCACTCGATAGTATTCTTTTTTCCAATGTAATTAATCCGGCTGTTTCTCGCTAGAATACAGCTGCGACATACATCTATTCATCACTCTTACACTTTCATTTACCTTTTAACTAATAGTGTTAATTTCATAATAAATAATCAGCGTTAATTACTATCTACTTGCAGATGTAGCGGATGAAGTAGTGAGTCCATTTAACTCCTTCGTTATGGCTATCAAATTAGACTGAAATTACTTATTATCAAAAACGTGCATTTTACGAACAAGTCACTGATTTTTTTTTGCTTAATACATTTGATTGAGGGAAGACATTGCTGGCATAAACCAACCCTGGCTAATACTTTATAAATCTATAGAAACCCCCTTTAACCAGCTCCCAAATATATGCATAGTGTCTGACCGCGGATCACGCCAAACCTCAACAAAAACAACTCTTTTTTGGCAAATACCTGTTAGAAAGAAGTGTTTCACGTAAACATAAAAGTTCAAAATAATATCACAAAAAGTTTTGTATGAACATCTAGTCATATTACCCAAAAATGAAGGTTCCAATATTCACCTCTCAGCCTTAGCCATATGGCCTAATTCAAAACACACAATTTCACGGTTACGGCCATACTACTGAGAAAGCACTGAGTTTCCCGTCCGATCAACGTTAGTTAAGCTCAGTAGGGCCGCACTGAGTAGTGTAGTGGGAGACCATATGCGAAATTGCGGTGCTGTAATTTTTTATTTTTGAAAATTTTAGTGGTATTAGTACTCGAAGAGTAGTATTTTTTTCTTCGCGTGATGGGAAGCGTGGGGACACATGATGTCTGGATGCGAAAGTGAACCTGAGTGTGAACAGTAATTCGCGGCAAATCAATGCCGGTACGCTCTTGAAGGAAATTTGCCCGACCATTGAATACTTCAATCCCGGATAACCTCCTACTAAAAATTTGTTCTTGGAAAAATCCGATTGCTTCTTTAAAAAAAGGCTGAAGCCTGGGAATTGCTGAGTTTAATTGTCCAAAATGCTTCAACACAAATATACCAAACAACTATCGAATACGAGCTGCTATAATACTAGGCTTCAGTGAGATCTGACTTCGGATGTTCTGCCTGGTGATTCGAAGCTAACTAATGAGACTACTTCCATCTGCTCGGTATTCCTTTGTTAGGCGAAGTCCCTCCTGAAACTGACACAAATCATTGGAAACCAAAGAGGTCTAAATTTACCATTTCTCTAGATTTATGTATAACCTCCGAAATTAATATCTCGAGAAATTTTAATATTATACATGGTCCCCGTGTAGAAAGCACTTGTGATGTAATTATTAGCCACACGCAAAAGGTGTCTGGGTATTCTACATAACAAGGAGACCGTCTTTTGAAACGTCCTTTGTCGAATCACATCAATACAGATTTTAGGCATTTCCTCTATTTGCAGTTTCATTACGTGTTCTGAAAAAATGGTAAAGTTTGCATGATGTGCCTTGCTGGTCAGTAAAGTTACACGCAATACAGTATTCCAAAATAGAGACCCACCAGTTATAAACAGCAACAAAAAGAGAAAAAGAAAGAAAGAAAGAAAGAAAGAAAGAAAGAAAGATCAGTACTGCTATTTTCTTACAAAAAAAATATTCACATCCACAACCACCGCTTAAATAATTAAACAGAAATATATCGCACATTCAGGGCTTCTTCTTCGACCCTCCATCTTCTCTTATCAAATGCGCACCCGTTTTCCTCTGCAATGTCTATCTTGTAACACCAGGGCTTATCGCCTGTACATTAGATATTACGTCCTAGTGTTGCCCCAGCACGAAAACCACACTCAATCATACTCCGGCCGTTCACCCCACACTTTCTCACCTACTTATTTCAACGCAGTTTCATCATGCCTATGCTCTCTGAAACCGGAGACGCTGCTGGTGAAGACAAATTGGCCGCCAGCGATACTTTTCTCTCGCGGGTTTTTGGGCTCCATTCAGTATATAACCGTCTTCCCGAGAATTACCACTACTATGACCCAGAATCCCAGCTTTATGATATCCGTTCGGGTGAAATCCTCTCCAATAAAACTACAGGGGCTCCCGAAGAAGAAGTGCTAGATGGTCAGAGTAGCAGTAATAGCCGGGATAATCCCAGCACAATTGACCAAACACGTGATGTTCCCGGATGGCAGTCGGACTTTCTTAGGGCCCCCGATAAAAACCTTTTGGACTCAGAATCTGACCTGGACCTTTCATCTTCAGAACCACTGGCTCCCCCTTCGCCCCTCCTTCGTGAAACGGGCGCTCCGCCAAAAAAATTGAAGGCCCCAGCTCCCGCCATTAATTGGGCTTCTGATACAAGCCACCGAGGCAAGCAGGGCCCATCTTTTTCCCACCAGCGAAGCCCCCTTCAACTGTTTAATAATGACTCAAAAGGATCTTCGAATCCCGCTAATTCCCGGAATCCAAATACCCGCAGCCTCATGTTCCAGCTCCCCGGCCCCCGCAGAACAGCGCCACAGAAATCGCCACAGAAAGAAGCCGGCCTTCCCCTGCTGGCAAACCCTCTCTCGTATAAGCGGCCATACAAAGAGCCTACCCCGCCTGTAGCCACCCAATACCAGCGGAGGGGAACAGGACGAATGTCAATTCCGCCAAAAGAACGGGCACTCTATCTCTGGGCAAACATCGTCAATATGGACGAGTTTCTCATAGATGTGTACTATTACTATCGTGGCAAGGGCTTCAACAGTATCGTGCTTGCACGCATAGTCGACATCTCCATCCTTGTGTTCATCTTGCTATTCACAACGTTTCTCAAGTGGGGCATAGACTACGATTTCTTCTTCAACGGTTGGTCATCGAACTCTGACGTCAACTTGACGTTAGCCGACTTAATAATCCCAAACTTTCTTATCAGCAGAGTACCGCTCTCAATTAAGATCCTACTTGTTGGGTTTTTGGCATACATAGCACTCCGACTCGTCCAACTTTATTTCGACTACAAGTACAAGCTTTCACAGCTCCTGAACTTCTACAAACACCTTCTTGGAATATCTGATGACTTGGAATTGATGACCATTTCATGGTCTACTATCGTCGATCGCTTAATGATGTTGAAAGACCAAAATTCCTTGACCTCCACCAACACGAATCTTCCTCCTCAATTCCTCAACGACTTGAACTCAAAAGTCCGGTTGAATGCCCACGATATTGCTAACCGAATCATGCGGAAGGAAAACTACATGATTGCCTTGATTAACAAGGATGTACTTGACATCTCGCTTCCATGTCCATCTCTTTTGCGCCCCATATTTTCTAGCAAATCCGTGTTGACGCGGACCTTAGAATGGAACATCAAACTCTGCATCAACAATTTCATCTTCAACGAAAATGGACAAATCAACCAGAACATCCTCAAGGAATCTTCTCGAAACGCTTTGGCCCAGGAACTATGTTCCCGGTTTAAGATGGCCGCAATCATCAACTTAATTCTCTGTCCATTCATTGTTATATACTTCGTCTTGTTGTATTTCTTCAGGTATTTTAACGAGTACAAATCCAACCCGTCATCCTTATTAAGCTTGAGACAATACACCCCCTGGGCTGAATGGAAATTACGAGAGTTCAACGAACTATCCCACTTTTTCATCAAAAGATTGCATCTCTCTATTGGACCAGCAAACACGTATATCAACCAGTTTCCTGGTGGAGTGTTTGTGGTCAATGTTCTGCGGCTTTTGAATTTTGTTTCTAGTGCCTTCTTGGCAGTGCTCGTCATCTTTGGTCTCCTCTTTGACGATGAAGAGCATAACTTCTGGTCTTTTGAGCTCACACAAAACAGAAGTACGCTTTTCTACATTAGTATCTTTGGAACTTTGTGGGCTGTGACGTCGAGCTCGTCCAATACATCCACCGTGACTAACACGGCAGAAAATTTAAACACGCAAGGAGTGTCATTTTTCTATGATCCTGAGGCAAGCTTAAGGTACGTCTCGCAATTCACTCATTATTTGCCTAGCTCTTGGAACGGTAAACTCCACACAGTTGAGGTCAAGGGTAAATTTTGTGAGCTTTTCAGCTTGAAAATTGTCATCATCATTAACGAGATTTTGAGTTTGATCCTCACGCCATTTGTTCTCTGGTTCAAGATCTCCAACAACTCGAGTGCCATCATCGATTTCTTTAGAGAATATACCATTCATGTTGATGGGTTAGGGTATGTGTGTTACTTTGCCATGTTTAATTTCGAGGAAAAAGATAAAAACATGATGTTTGAGCTCAATAAGAAACGAAATGGCAAGAAACCCAAACCCAGGACTGAGAATATATTGAGGCTGAAAGCAAAGCAGTCGGATTCTGATATTTCAGAGGATGACAGTAGCGACGCCGAACTCCATGACTACTACCAGGATGACAAAATGATCAAATCATACATGTATTTCCTTGAAAGCTACGGAAACAAAACTGCGAAGAACAAACAACAAGGAAACCAACCCCCAAATAGGGGCTTCGCATCGGGTAAGGGTGATAATGAGGGACCTTCACCATCGGTACTCTTGGGTAAACGGACCTGGGCCGCAAACAGTGGTACCCGAGACGATGACAATGAGCAAGACAATTCCTACAGTTTTGCCCAATCTCTTGAAGCAAGTATGAAGCCAGGTGTCAAAGGCCGCAAAGGTGTTTTAGGAATGATCAATCAGTTTTCAAAACAAGAGGCCGGACGCTAGTTGCCAAAAATGCAATCCAATATGTTTTCCGCGCCAAAACACATGCGACACATTCAGTGGCCGAGCGACCCAACAAAAGGAAAGTTTTTTTTTTTACCTTAGACTATCTCAACAGTTTTGGAAAAGAAGTGAAACAAAGAGAGACATGATAAATGAGAGGATGAAAGGTTTGTGATTGCAATGTCCGGTTTATACACATATATATTAGCACTTGTATGAGGGAAACGCGAGTGCAGGGTGCGCAACTTTTTTTGCAATGTGCACAGCTGCGGCATCTCATCCTTCGCACAGTGATGAGAACCTCTGAATACGAACAGAAAGGCAGACCTTAGACCGATATTTCACAGAAAAGTCCTCATTTTCTGTTATTTTTTCTGTTTCTGCCGCTTGTCTTCACTTTAAGTTTTGAACCATGGCTGGATCGCAACTAAAGCAGCTCAAAGAGGCTCTTAAATCCAAGGGACTCGTGGGCCAGACCAACATCAAGAGGAAAAACAAGAAAAACGCACCTTCAGAGACTAGAAGAGACCAGGAAGAAAAGAAAAAAGAGATCAGCAAAATCAGAGATGAGTTTAATCAATTTGATAAAAGAATCAACCGGTCTAAGCACGATTTCACCGTTATCTCCGGTGGAAAATTCGTCAAGGCCGGCTCGAAACAGCATAACGACTCCGCGAAGACTCATTCTTCTGTTGAAAAAGCCATGAGATTGGACTATGAGGCGGAGAGAAAGGGCAAAAACAGAGTCGGAGGAGTCATTGATAGAAGATTTGGTGAAAGCAACCGAAACTTGACCGAAGAGGAAAAGATGTTGCAGAGATTTACCCGGGAAAGACAGGGTAGTGCAAAGAAAAACGTTTTCTCATTGGGTAGTGAAGATGAGTATGACGACGATGATGAGGACGGTGGGTTTGCGCTCACTCACTCGGGTAAAAAGATTGACTTCTCCGAAAAAGATGGATTTGCCGATGAAGGGTTGGGCGAGTCAACCGAGAAAAGATTCGTTGACGAAGACAGCATTTCTGACCAGCCCGCACGTAAGAAGTCCAAGAAGGAAGTCATGGCCGAAGTCATTGCGAAGTCTAAGTTCTACAAGAGGCAAAGGCAGGCTGTGTTCGAGAAGACACAGGAAGAAATCATGGATTTAGATGATGATTTTGCCGACGTCATGGGCGATCTCCGTTCCACCCGTAAATCAAACCAAAGCATGACTCCCAAATCGCAGCAAGATATTGATTACGATGCGAAGGTCAGAGAACTTACGTATGACAGAAGAGCCGTGCCAGCGGACAGAACCAAGACCGATGAGGAACTTGCCCAAGAGCATGCAGACAAAATGAAGAAGTTGGAGGAGGACAGAATGAAGAGAATGAACGGATTGGCCGACCAAGGTGAAGAGGATGCTGATGACTTGGGTGAAGAGTTCTGGGCCGGAAGCGGTGACGAGGACGAAGGTGTGCCTATTAGTGGTGAGAGTGGCTCTGAAGATGAGGAAAGCTCGAGTGATGAAGAGACCGGAGAAGGAACTGGTAGCAATGCCCGCAGGCTCAAAAGAACTGACAAGCCCGCTGTTACCATGCCATCCTCTTATGAGGAGTTTGCTGAGCAGACTCAAAAAATGAACCTCAAACAGACGCTAGCCCATATAAAGAAGATCCTCGAGTTGTATCAACCTCGTCTAGCGGAAGGAAATAAGCAGAAAACTGACCAGTTTGTGGGTGTTCTCTTCCAACATATCTTGGCTGTTAGTAACAAAGAAGATGCTGAGTCCAAACTGGTGAACGAACTTACTCATCTTTTGAGAACATTGGCCGAGAAATATAATGAAGCACTCGTGGCGGTTATCAGAGGCATCATGATTGAGATTGAGGACAGATTAATCAAGCTTGAACTTGAAAAGAAGGACTTGGTGTTTTTCGTTGTTTTGGGGTACCTCTTTTCCACATCCGACCACTACCATTTGGTGGTCACGCCGGCGCTTATTCTTTTGAACCAGTACTTGAGTGTATGTGTCGGTGCTCGTGATACCTTGACTGTCCAACATTTGGGCCAGGGATTGTTGGTGTGTGAGATCTTGTTAAGCTACCAATCTTTCGCCAAGAGATTTGATCCAGAGGTGATCAAATTTTTGGAGAGATGTATCGCAAGCATTTTGCCTGAGATGACACCTATTCAGGGCACCCTTTCAGGTGGTACGCGTCATTCAAGCCTCAGACTTAGTAAAACTTACAAGCCTCAGCCACTTGAGGATGCCCCCATGAAGGTGCAATCGTTGTTTGAAACGCCGAAAGACGAATCTTTGTTTAAGTTCCAGTTAATTGGTAGAGCCATTTCGCTCATGGATAAGTGTGTCTCTGTCTGGAAAGAGAAGAGTGCATGCATTGAAGTTTTGCAATCATTCACTGCCATTTTAAAGGTTACTGCCAGATTCTACAGTGTGCAGTTGCCTAAGTTGGGAGAAATGATGACCAGGTACAATAAGCTCCTTCAAAACCAAGGTCAAAGCCGGAAACCATTAACCTTGCAAGAGCACAAGAAGATGGCCATCCAGACGTTTGCACCTAAGTTCGAAGAAAACTTCAACCCTGACAAGAAGTCCTACGATATTAACAGAGAGAGACAAGAAATGAACAAGGTGAAGGCACAAATCAAGAAGGAAAAGAAGCTGGTCTTGAAGGATATCAGAAAGCAGACCAAGTTTGTTGCCAGACAACAAATCGAGGAGAAGAAGGACATGTACTCGGATTACCACCGCAAGATGGCCAACATCGTCAACTCCATCTCCACGGTGGAGGGAGCCGAGAAAAACCAATACGAGAGGGAGAAAAAGAAGCGCCAGAACCAACGCTAGCATATACCATAGAAGCATTGCCGATAATACAACATTTAAAAGTACACTTTTTCTTCGAACAAGATTATTTTTTTACACTATATAAAACATAGGGCTTGATACCACATATAAAGAGATCGATGCTGCCTATTTTAAGGTATAGATGAATTGGCGACAAGAAAAAACTAGGCCGTGAATAAAAATCACGCCATCGCTTTCGCGCATCGTTTTCATTATAAAATCACGCACCTAAAGCTTTTTTTTTTTATTAGAAAGATAAGAGGTGAGCAACAAATAGTTTTGGAGTTCCAAAACCTACTTAGACCTTGGAGCCACCCTTGGAACCACCGAACAAACCGCCCTTGAAAACGGAAATAACGGAGAAGATACCGGAGGCCACGAAGATGACAAAAGAGAAGTAAAGGAAAGCAACAGAAGCTTGAGCCTTTCTGCATCTACCGGTGCTACCTTGGGTGATTTTGTTGTTGTCAATGTAGTCTTCGTTGTGACAAGAGTGGACTCTGATACCGGCGGCAATGGCAGTAGCAGCGGCGAAAGTGAACACGATGTTCAAGAAGTCGAAGAGAGCCAACACGGCAGGCCATGCAAAGGCGGCGACAAAGTAAGCCAACACACCGTAGAAGGTGGAGGTCAAGATGGCGAACGCAGCAGAGAAAACGGCGAAGTTAACTTGTGGGTTCAGTTGAGTAACGGTAGTGGCGGCAAGAGAGCCGGTCAATCCGAGAGCGATCACCAAAACAACAAAGTTGAAGGATCTCAAGATGGTGTCACCGATGGCCAACATTATTCAAATTATGGGGTGGTTGTGTTTTTGTGTTTTGGAAAGGAGTATTCTTAAACTAGAAAGAAAACTCGGGGGATGGTAGTTAAATAAGGATTAATTTGAACCACGGAAATTAGTAAGCCTGAGAAATTAAATGGCTAACTGATAGACGACGACTGAGTCAATTGGATACACAAAGAACAAAAAGGTAGGTTCTAAGAAGTAAAACGTAAAAACTAAGGAGGAAAAAAAAAAAAAAAAAAAAAACAAAGCCAGTTCGCAAATCCAGGGCCAGTTGGATATATATACTTCCGTTTTCCGGAAAGCACACCATAGCAATAACTGAGGCAATGGGTGAAAAGAGAGCGGCATCATGCACGAACGGGGGAGTTGGGCCTGCACATCGAATATTTTGCTTTGTGCTCAAACGAGAGTTGTGGACTTCCGGGGGAACCGATGTGCAGGCATACGTCTTTGTGAGCTGCTTCTTTGCTTCCATTGCCACTATTATACCCAGATGCATGTTCCTTGCTAATAAAGTGCCAACGTTTTTCTTTGATTTTATTTTTTGCAGCCATGATCCTATTTGCTTTAGCCGCCGTTATTGCTTCTGTATAATCTGCTTATTCTTTGTTTTCTTGTTTTAACCTTCTTGCTCATTCTTCTTTTTTCCTCTTAATTTCGCTTGACGTGTCTAATAGACACGGTGCAGAGGGATCTTGGATTATGGGCAATGCTGCCCAGCATAAAGGCAAAAATATATACACTACAAAAAATATACCCCATGCGCTAATATAATATGCTCTGACGTGGTGAACAATGCATTCGATGGTTTCTGAACACTTGGGCTTTCCGAATTATGTGTGGCTTCGTGACTGTGGAAGTCCTTAAATCCCTTTTTCAAAAAATTTCCGCACGTTGTCATCAGTGGCTACATCCGCTGGAGTTTCTCCCGCTCCAGTTTCCGCGCTTGGATCGGCACCTAACAGTACCAATAAAACACCTACGTCTCCGTGACCCTCGGCAAGAGCATGATGGAGCGGAGTCCACCCGTCCTGGTCAGTAGCATTAATGTTGGCCTTTGCCTCTACTAACATCCGGATGAGGGGTTGGCTTCCAATGGCCGCCGCCCGGTGCAACGCAGTGTATCCCTTACGGTCTTTGGCCCTTACTGAGCACTTGTATGTGTGAATAAGCTCGGAAACAAGATCATAGTGGTTTTTACTCACGGCCAAATGAAGACCCGTGGCTCCTGTGTTGGTGGCCAAATCGATATCAGGCCGCGGGTCGCGTTCCATAAACTTTTTGAGCACCTTCAAGTTACCTAGAGCCGCCACGATGTGCACAGGTGTCCATCCGCTATCGTCTACAAGTTCGTCTAGGTCCACCTTCACATAAGGAAGAAGGATCTCGATAATCCGCTCGTTATTCATCGTGCAAGCCCAATGAAGAGGTGTGCGCGAGTCTTCGTCTTTCATGATGGCAAGCTGTGGGCTTTCTCTGACTAGATTCTGCACGGTGAGCACCTTATCCTCGCGGGCAGCCTCATGTATGGTGAAGTCTTTTGTTTCTGGCATTATTTTAAATGGAAAAAAAGAAAGAAAAAAAATGTGGCTCTGTTGATGGGGTTGTGAGCTCAATCTATGGATTGACATTTTGGACCCGTCGGTCAAACACTGTGATTACTTATTCGTGTGTACACCCGTACACCAAATCAGATGCACCAGCGCAGCAAGCATAATGTGGCAGTTGTATCTTATAGCAATCAGTAGGAACACCGTGCGAAAGTTTAAAACTAAATAGCAATTCGGAGATCGCTAAATTTTCTTGGGGATTGTCTGTGTTTTATTTTTTTTTAAACATTTTCTTCGTATTTTCAAGTCACCATTCGCAATGCATAACCAGCAATCTTCGAGCGTCGTTTTGGACATTGTATGTTATTGTCAGTGAACGTAACTGATGTGTGATGCCTCGCAATGTTTAAACACCCATGCAGAGTTCCGGCCCGTGCTGTGTGCACCGAGGGTATTCCGGGGGATACTGTTTCGCTGTTTGTCATGCACGCCGGAAGGCTTCGGCAAAATGTGGGTCTCAGGTAATCTCGGCAAGAACTCATAGCCGATGATGTATCTTACTCGACTTGGTTGGTTTCTTTGGATTCTTTCTTTAATTTTTTTTCGCTGATCTACCAAAAGTTCTCCTTTAACATATAATTGAACATCCTTCTTCAATTTGTGATGACTAACCACTAACATGCATCCGCGACCGAAAGAGGAATGGGTATACTGCATGGTATGTCCGCTTTCCTATTCGAGGCACATTCTGTTTGAATCTGTATACGTTTGACGCTTCTATGATGAAATACGCACCAAATCGGCAAGCTTATTACAGCCGAGAAGCTTCAATCTAAAATTAAGATAATTGATAGTATTTGCTGTTTGCCTGACAATAAAAATCCGCAGATGACTGGAACCCTACCTGAAGGTTTTGCCCCCCTTTGATAATTCAAATTCTTTGCACATACCGGATTCTTTTGTTCGCTTGCTTTTTTATGTGCAGCGTCACAAAATCCGTCACTCATCGCTGTCCGAATCGCTCGGTGGGTTATTGTAGAAAGGAACAGCAATGATCTTCATGTTACCATTCTCGTTGATTTTTAAGCTCATTTGTTCGCTCGGTACATTTTTTCCAGATGCGTGTGAAACTGAATTAACCTTTGATTTTCCCGTATGTGACTGCACCGAAATCAACGATTTCGATCTCGCATTATAACCATGTTTCTTCGAGCTAATCGGCCCTCGCAGTATAGAAGCGGATGTGAATGACGTCAGCGTGTGTTTCGAATTCGCTGAATCCTGCTCGTGTAAATTTCTCAAATACTTCTGGTAATCTGTAGCAGAATTTCCAGTAGTACTTGAGCTGCTTGCTGAGCAGTTGGAGTCTTCTGAAGTATTGCTGATTGTAGGATGGATTAGTTGTTCGTGTTGAATGGCTGTTACCTTCGGCAATGCTAAACAGTTATTTTCAACACCTTCGATTCCAGTCGCGCCGCGTGACGAAGACGAATTGGATCCCAACTTATCTTGCGATACATTCTCCATTGTCCGTTCAGTTGGGGACGTATTAACCAAGTTATGGATAATGGTATTGCCAGTGTCCAAGTTCGAATAGTCAAAGCGCCTACTTTTGAACTTGGTTGAGGCTCGCGAGTTGGCACAGATTTGATACATGAGATCCACCTCCTCCAACTTAAGCCCTTTGGTCTCGTAGACCATAAAGTACACAAAAATCACGCCCATGGCGTTACACCCACCCCATATGAAAAAAATCTTGTTGCCCAATGCAGCAGTATGAGCGCCAGTGTCAATCAAGTAAGGTGTAATGTATGCAAACACAAAGTTCACCAACCAGTTGGTGGACGCTGTGATAGAAACCGCCTTTTGACGAATACTAATGCCGTATATATCCGAACAGATTGCCCACGCGCATCCACCCCAGGAAGACGCAAAACATGCAATGAAACAGCACGAGAATACAATGCTAACAAGTGATCTTGCTTCACGCGAACTCATCGTAACCCCAACAATCGCAATGAGGATATTGCACACGGACATGCCAATGCCACCGAAAAGAAGAAGCTGTCGCCTTCCTATGATATCAATAAATATTATTCCCGGAACGGTGAATATGACGTTGACTAAGTACGTGATGAAAGACATCAAATAATAGTTTTTCACGCCGGTCGAAGCGAAGAAATTGACACCATAGTAAAAAATAAAGTTGATGCCCGAGCACTGTTGAAAGAGCTGCACGCCTATTCCCGTGAGAATGCGAAGTCCTTGTTTATGGCGACCTCCTCCCAGTCGGAAACAGTCTAGATAGGTGGTTTTCCCAAAAGACATCTCGTAGTCGTAGTTAGCCTTGATCTCTACCAACTCCTCAATCAAGTCGGGGTCATCAGCAGGGAGCCGCCGTAGTTTGGTCAATGACTCAAGTGCCCCCGTGATATTGTCTTTCTGGACGTAAAATCGCGGGCTTTCCGGGAGAAAAAGCATGCCCACGCAAAGAGATATGGACCACGTGTATTGTACGCCAATGGGAATACGGTAAGATGCACTATTGTTGATCTTGCGGGTACCCTGGCAAACTGCCAGTGCTATAAGGAGTCCCCACGTTATTGCCCACTGATATGTGAACACAATAGAGCCACGGACCCATTTTGGTGAAGCCTCTGCTTGGTAGAGAGGTACGATAGCGGAAAGAATGCCCACGGCAACCCCGGAAATGGCCCTTCCTGCGCAGAGTAATACAACATCAGTTGCAGACACCTGAAGTGTGTTTCCCGCATTGAAGATGATGGCAGCACTAAAGATAATTGACGACTTCCGGCCGTATGAATCAGACATAAGTGGTGCGGCCAACGCACCAACAAAGGTTCCCAAGGACAAGATCGCTGTCACGAGAGCCCGCTCGTGTACGCTAAAGTTCATGTGGTTTGACGGGATCTCCTTTTTCACATAGGCCATCTCCATGATATCGTTGATGAGGCCTGTATCGTAGCCATACAAAAACCCTCCTACCGCAGCCACTAATCCAACGAAAATGGCGCTTCCAGATGACGATTTCTGGCGCACTTTGCGCATCGCCTCCTCTTCAATGGTATTATCATATAGAAGCCCTTCAAGCTTGCGGGATATGGTTTGGAAAGGCATTTTTTTTGGGTGTTAAATTGTCTTTTTGGTGGAGATATGTCGTTTGTTTGAGTATATGTGTCTTTTGAATGGAAGTGTCTTTTGCGTATAAAAAGGAGGATCGCGTGCACCCACAATCACAAGGGCCGCCGTAAATGATTTTATTTCAACTCTATTTGTTTGAAGTTTTATCTGCCTGTCTATTTGGTATAAATAAAACGGCGACAAAGTAAGGCGACGGACCTGGCTTGGGCTCTTCTAGGCACAAGTAAAGAAAACGTGATCCAATATCCGAATATTCTATTATCGGAAAAGCAGAGAGCTCTCGGGTAAAATAACTCAATCTATGGAGCAGTAAAAAGTAAATAGAGCTCTGGGCACGGCATGGGTGTTATGAGAAAAAGTATGAAAATTAAGAAAAGATGTCAAAGAAGCACGCATGCAAGAGGCAATAGTGGAGAAGCTCGTAATCCGTGCGGTGGCAGGGTGGGGGCTCCCTTCTGATCTATCATTAAAAGTTAAAATAAGAAATAGAGAGGCTAAAAGGTTAAACAAAACAAAAAATAAACAGAGAGAAAGAGACCCAGAAATAGATAAGGAGAGCATTATTGGAATTTTTATTTCTCAGGTTTCCTTGTTTTCTTTTTCTTTTTTTCCTATTTTTTGTTCCAAGGTCCGCTTGATTCAACTTGCCAGCGTGAGATGGAGCGCCTCACAATTTTTGTGCGGGGGATGGGACCCGGTCTAACGGCAGTGTTCATGGCTTTTATTTAGGGTGGTGCAAAAGTAAAATCCCCCATGTTTCTCTTATTAAAGAAAAGCCGAGATCAAGAAGACATATTGCCAAAGTTTAAAACTATTTAAAATTACAACACACTCACAATCCTGGGGAAAGTCCATCCGGTACTTGTTTATTGAGTGTCATGAGTTCCAGTCATGAGGCCAATTTCCGAACTAGCATGGGGCTGGACATGAAATTCCCATAAAAACAAATTGTGGAAATAATCTCTACCATATCAAAAAAAATGACATCAACCATCTAGAAACGCATAAGACATAATACTGGTCTTTCTGTGAGCATAGTCCTATAACCCGTAGATATGGCTACTTTGGCTGTGCAGCACATAATCTATTTTCCTCAATGTATTTTTAATATAATCGTGCATATTTTTGGCTTTCTGTGATAATATTCTAGAGAAAACTTCCATTTAATTGTTTTCTGCCAGTGAGAAAATAAGAAAATATAGATAGATATAGAACTATTGGATGTTTCCATTCTTCTACAATACGCAACTTTACACTCAGCACACGAATAATCACACAAATATTGCGTACTTGACAAAATCTAATATAGTTCATATATCATTTAAAAAAAGAAACCCTACTATTTTTTATTGAAAACATATCACATTGCTCAGAAATCACACAATTAAAGATCACGGAAAGTCGACTCCATGAAAAATTGTCTGATTAAATCATCTTTCATTATAGTCCTCACACCCACTCGACATGGCTTCTCCCACTTATAAATCGCGATACGCGTGGCTAATTTAACCTTGTAAATTCTTTACAAGTATTCCATATAAACCAAATTTTAATGAGTAAAATTGGAGGCGGTTGATTGATTATAAATATTAGGTAGCTCATTATTAAGAAATTGTTGCTTTCTTTTTGTCTATTCGCTTTGATCCCATCATCTGGCCATTCTTCTATCATTCTGAACTGAGGGTTAACTCCAAACCCTGGTATCAGACCTTCACTACACCCCATAAAACACCCGTACATCTCACCACCAGTGCTTTTTGCAAGTGCGCGCACAGAAACAAAAGACACCTAACGCAGCCAAAGAAAGACTCCACACGAAGACTAAGTCCAAGCTTCATTTTTCTCCTATCAGAATTTAAACCACACGCATTTGTCGGAATCTTGAATGGCATTATGACTGAGAAATCAGAGTCTACAACCACATCCATCGTGGATCCTGCGGTATTCTTCCTCAGACACACATTGCTCTTGACAGTATTTTTTGTCATGTCGATCTGGCGAAATGTGCAGTTTGTGTACAATAAGTTGCGTCTCCGGGTGTTTTCCATGACATATTTCCCCAATAATTCCCCCCGCGTGATTCGTAACGACGTGACGAAGCTTGACAAGATCCCTAAACATATCAGTTGCATTGTGAATTTGCGCAGTGAGGATGACGAAAATGGCGGGGTACAGGGTGTGATTGCCGACATTTCCGAGTTGGCTGCGTGGACTTTGAGCCTGGGGATCCCCAGCCTTACCATCTACGAGTTTAACGGGGCAGTGAAGGATCATTTGCCAGAGTTACAGCGGTATATCAGCAAAAACCTCCTTACGTATTTTGGTAACCCAACGCCAAGTTTTACCCTCAAGGTACCGCACGCCAATACCACACTTGCCAGCAGCCCTGATTCAGTGCCAGACTTGGAGATTGCGCTCCTTTCTCGTGTTGACGGTAAGCCCACGATTGTCGAGCTCACCAAGACCATCAGTGAGCTTTCTGTAAACAAGGAGTTGGCTGTAGCCGATATCACCGTGGACCTCATTGACGAGGAACTCAATGAGCTTGTGGGCCCCGAACCCGACCTCTTGGTGTGTTTTGGTCCTGTACTAGATTTACAGGATTACCCACCGTGGCATATACGTCTTAGTGAGATGTACTGGGAGCCCGATAACAACAGCGTCAATTATGCTGTGTTTATTCGTGCGTTACAGCTGTTTTCCCACTCTAAGGTTAATTTGGGAAAATAAGAGCATACCCCTTCTTGCATTTCACCGCCTTGCATTTTCTCTCTGCTTTCTACTTTGCATCAATACATAATTTTATGAGAGCTTTATGGCTGTGTGTGACCACTAGAATCTTGTAGACTTTGAGGAAATCAGCAGTATGAGGACTGACTTAAAAAGGTAATACCCTTCGTTTTACCTTCACGAAACTTAGAAATCACTCTTGTATATGGGTGTTAGTTCCTTAGGCATAAGGATATTACTCGTGTGCACGGGTGTAAATATTGACTACCAAGAATTGTATTTCGAATTGATCTTTTGTTGCTATCAAGGTTCTTCTGGAATCAATTTATCATGTGTCAGGTAAAACCTATCCTTGTTCCTTAATCTCAACAAAAAATAAAGTTTGTTGATATGGAAGTCCCGAGGTCATTTGAAACGGGGGGAAATCTTGAAGATGGGTGCAAAATTATGCAACTGTGTTGACCTGCCCATTGTGCGGGCCTCTAGTATCTGATCGGGATAAGCCGATATTATTCGGCCTACGTAGATGAACTATAATCCTCTCTTGTCTTTGGGTTTACCCCGCAATTCCAGCGTCTGTCGGCCGATATCACTGTCGCGAGTATGCCGTCCGGTGTTATATCGTATCCGGCCCTTTCCCTTTCTGGGTAGAGGGGAAAGTCAGTATCAAGTAGTTTGATACACAGCTATTGTTGAAGGAACCTTGGATGGACTGAATTTACAGAATCTGGTATGGGAAACAGCAAGGTGTACGTCTTACGTTAGCTTCTGTCCCTTCATGCAGCTCAATTATTCCCTATGAAACCAAAAGAGCTCTTTAAATTGCCTTTCAATTTCTAACAGTTTTTCCCGAGCCGAAGCCATTATAGCCTACTATCTAGTATCTGTGAGCCCATCATTTTAACGCTATAGGAGGGTATCGTGAATTCACTTTGAACACACAATGCTCTTGCGATTACCCTACTCTACTGCTATAAATTTGTTTCTGCCATTACATGAAGGTTCTGAGTTTCAGTGACTCTATCTTTCATCCTAGGGCGTGAGAATTCGCTAAACACTGCCTGACGCTTAAAATTTTTCTGATCGAGTCAGAAAAGTGATTCTAGAGCTGAACAGAGGTAATATTAATGTCAACTCACCACTGGCGGAACTAGTGATTGCTCACGCGAGTACTAATGATGATTTCTGCGCAATACAGTACTTACCAGGCATATGTTATGTGACAGCAGACGAATGCTTTCAAATTTGGAGTATATTTAGAAAACAATATATTTGTGTATTTGATGTTGTAGGTTCCAAAATTTCTCAGGGGCTTACTCCATTTAACAAGTGACAAAAACATCTTCTGTGTGACCAACCGTGAACACCGGACAATAATATACGTTTTAAGAACAAATTAAAGGCATGGAATTTGGCAGAGACGAGACTACTGCAGATTTTAAATGAGCGATTTTTGGATAGAAGCTATTTTCTTCACATTTCTTCACTTCAACACTACATGATGTCGTAATTTCTAGATATTTTCATTATTATCAAAGAGTCTCATACACAAGTCTGATGATGAACGATAACAGAGACGTACAACTAACATTTTTTAAGAATCTCACGGAGAAAAAAAAAAAAAAAAAAAAAACAGATTAGAAATCTTCAACTTCTCTCGAGGTAACTAAAATCTTTTAGTTAAGTGTATGGTTCTATGGTATTTTTCATGACGAGAATTTATCCTAACTAGATAAGGTGACAGTGGCTGAAATTGGATATGTCTAAACGCGGTTGAAACTTAAGTCGCTGGCGCAAAGTTTTACGTTTGCTTGAAAAATGGTCCTAATAAAATCACCCAAGTCTTTTTATGTAGAAAAATACACCAAGTAAGAAACTACCGATTCCTTACATGCCATATTATGGCCTTAGTTAATTTTTGCCAAAGTTCTAATTTTTGATCAACTCTTAATCAATTCCTGTAGACAGTTCCAGCTAAAAAGATATTATAATTATTCAGTCTTTCCGTTTAAATTATGTGCTCCGGCTAAAAACCTTCACGGTGTTTCCCAGTTGTCGCGTTCATGAATAGAGTTCTTCCGGGCATCCCTTCCCTACCCAGCATGTTACCTAAGTCCACATAAGTCTACATGAGTAAAAAAATATAGAAAAATACACAGGAGCAATAAGCGATTCATTGAACGCAAAATTTACGAGGCTATGTTATTTACAGTTGAGATTGCCGACCTCTTTTCCCTGAAACCTAGTATATACATGTGGGATATGACGTGCCGAGCACTTCCAATTCCGGCATCTTCACCCCACTTCCAATCATGGTTTTTTCAATTCAGCTCTTCTTTATTTTAAAAGACAAAAAAAACGCCTATAGCATCCAATATTATTTTTGTCACTTGATTCCCTTTCTTTAATCTCCTGTTCTCGTCTAATATTATAGGTAGGGTAATGTATATTTTTGGATTGCCGAATTAAACGTTTATTTGCTGGAGAAGGAGACAACAATTATACGACGCGAAAGTGCGCTCAGGCCAAGAGAACAACTTCAGATACCGGGCGATTTAACAGAGCCACACGACACGAAAAGGGATAAAAAAAGAGACAAAATTGATGCAAAAACGTACCATATTTGGATTTCATGTGACCAAAAATTAGCCCCCCATGATACAAATATAAACATGAAAACCAGAGCAGAAGAATAAAAAGAGAAAGCAATAAAGCAATAAAAAAAATGTAAAGAAAAAATAGTTTTCTTCTGTTTCTAGAATGAACACACCGTCACCACTGCTAATATATTTAGCCAGCAGCGTGATCCGCGGGAGGCGAGGCGGGGCGGGACGCGGTAGACGAAAACCTGGGGGGCGCACGCCCTTTCTGTGCCTGTACGGTGTCCATATTCCCGCGATTTGCTGTTCAATTAGATTCGACATCCTGATTTCAAACAGAAACACCTCTTTCTAGTGCTCCATTTAAAAAGAATAATCCCTGTTTCAAAGGCGAAAACTACCCCCTGAGAAACTCTTCAGTAGCAAGTTAACACACATACTTGACTCTTATCCCCTTTTTTCTTTGAAGCTGTATCGTTGATCCGATACCCCAGAAGGAAAAAAAAAGCTAAAGGCTACTGCTTATTGGTTCGAAAAACATCAGACTACCACTGAGACGAAAACCAACCAAACTCATAGAAACTAGACTTCCGAGCTCCAGTTCGAAAAACGCAACAAAACAAAAGCAAAAGAAACATCTGCAAAAATGGGTTTGTCTATCTCGAAGTTGTTCAGCAACCTTTTCGGTAACAAGGAAATGAGAATATTGATGGTCGGATTGGACGGTGCCGGTAAGACCACCATCTTGTACAAGTTGAAGCTTGGTGAGATCGTTACCACTATTCCTACAATTGGTTTCAACGTTGAGACCGTTGAGTACAGAAACATCTCCTTCACGGTGTGGGATGTCGGTGGACAAGACAAGATCAGACCATTGTGGAGATACTACTACCAAAACTCCCAGGGTATCATCTTCGTGGTGGACTCTAACGATAGAGACCGTGTGGCCGAAGCCAGAGAGGAGTTGCAACAGATGCTTAACGAAGACGAGTTGAGAAACGCGTTGTTGTTGGTTCTTGCCAACAAGCAGGATTTGCCTAACGCCATGAATGCTGCTGAGATCACCGAGAAGTTGGGCTTGCATTCCATCAGACAAAGACCTTGGTACATCCAGTCCACCTGTGCCACCACTGGTGATGGTTTGTATGACGGTTTGGACTGGTTGTCCAACAACTTGAGAAAGTCTAACTAGACGCGTGCATCCATAGCTCGTGCTATTTCGTTCTCTCTCTTTTTGTTTCCCATGACCTTTTCTTGTAAGTGTATTGTGTTTACTATGTAGCAGTTCCCCGTTTCTCCGGAGAATCCGGGGCCAGGGGGGCACACCCTCAATGCATGACATGTGACTAAGACGTTGTAGTTATTTAATCAGTGTAGTGGTTTTTTTTTTGTTTCTACCGTTTATATCTTTTATCATTTTGTTCCGGGCACTCACCAACATTTTAGCCGGTTTTAGACAGAATTGAAGGGCTAGGAAGGAATCCCGGTACGTGTGATACCCGAGCGGGGTGAACACTCGGCAAATATCCGGGACTGTGGATGAGGCGAAACAGAGACTCAAATGGCACGGAGTCTGTGTGTTTTTTTTTTTTTCAATTCATTTTGTATTCACTCGCTATTTTATTAAATAGAGCTACCTTTTTGGGCCAATAAAAACGCTTGGTTTACAATTAAGAAATTAAAACAATGAATCAAAATAGAGGAAAACCGGGGGATAAAATACGTGAAAAAGGTGTGTAGGTCACATACAATGGAAGAAGTTAGGGCAAAAACAAAGTTAAAGTTATGGATCAATTTTCGTTACACATTAAAATGTTTCCAAGTTCTATAAGCATTTAGTGTTTCCCACTTGTTCCAGTAATCTAATACTCGTCAACTTCTGCTTGAGTAACTCTTACAGTCTTGGCAATACAGTCAACACACCCAAATGGAACGGAATTATCGCACGGGATTTGCTCGTCTGAAGGGGGTTCGGGGGTTTTTCGCCTATAACATATTATAGCAAAACCAGAACAAAGAAAAAAAAAATCCTAATAATTGCATGTTACTTCAATCAAAACCAAATAATTCAATTGACCGATTAAAGTTGCTCAGATAACCATACATTTTTTAGTAGTGATCAACCAAAGCTCATTGATGGGCTCTAGGCACGGTCGTCTACGCAATGAATCGGGGATTTTGTAGTTGCGGAAATTCGCGCCCTAGTTAAGTGCGCTGAACTGAATTGTGCAGAACCATTATATACACGCGCCCCGCTATAAACAACCCAATGGATGGTTCCATCTGAAGTGTTTGACGTGTATATTCGTTGCTTAGCTTTCGGTGATGGTTCGACTTAATCGCTCTCTGAATCTCAATCTATTGGCGCGCGTTATTTATTACAACAAAATGAATGATTCTCTCCTCTTGTTGCTAGTTTTTAGGTACCCCTGCGTCTTATAATTTCCTCATTGTCTATCACCAAAATCATTGTCAAACATCTCCAATAAAGGTAAGGCAAAAAAAAAAGAAAAACGTGGACGGACTACCGCAGGATGATAAAAATGACAGACAAATACAGCTAGCAGTAAAAAAAAAACACAAGAGAACAAAATAAATGACAAGGGAAAAAGACTTCTTCTTCAAAGGATGGAAGAAATTATCTGTTTAGTCCTAATAAATAAGGCGCGCCCAGCACCGGGGGAACGCTTGCAAACTGATGCCGACTGTCGAAAAAACAGTCGCGGGAAAACTTTCGACGTGGACTGTACAAAAATTAAAGTAGGGCTGGTACCCTAACTCGCACGTGCCCCAACCTCAAGCATTAGGGTGCAGGCGGCGCACCCCCCTAAGCTGGCCATTGGCAGCGACGAAGATATGACTGTATACAGTCAATGCGCTCTCGCCTGGGCTCGCCTCAGACTCAGTTGAAAATTTTGTCTCGATTTCTCATCGAGAAAATTCCTATACTAAATCACAATACACAAAATGGTATGTAGCCTCGTGTCCAGAAAATCGTTCCATACGGTCGTCATATTCCCCCGAAATAGTCCTTATTGAATTATACATGATATTTTGATTATTCCCCCCGTTATTTTCGTCCCATGGTGTCTGTTTTCACCCATCTGAGACTATCACAGTGTGAACAAGTTTATTATACATGTTCAAATATTGAAGAAACACGAAGATGAACGAGAAAAGGATATTCCCACAAGAAAAACCGCCTTCAATATTGTTAAAGAAGATCGTATGCCATGTGGTTCGAGTCAGTATTAAAAGGAAGCAAATTATCATGAATATCATCCATTCGAGAAAAGAACACATGCTTAAGTCTACGAACACATGAACCTTTGCCATAATCATATCGAAAACAGCTTCAAAGTGAAATCCAGAGTATTCTCCCCACTTCATAAAAGACGACTGATGCACAACGTATACTGAAACATCCATGCTGTAACACGTTACTAACATATTTTCCAGGCCGTCGTTAAAGTTGCTGAATTGAGATCCAAGTCCGAGGAACAATTGAGAACCCAATTGCTCGAGTTGAAGCAAGAGTTGGCCTCTTTGAAGGTTCAAAAGGTCACCAAGCCAGCTGTCCCACAAATCACCGTTGTCAGAAGAAACATCGCTAGAGTTTTGACTGTCATCAACGCCAACCAAAGACAAAGCGTCAGAGAATTGTACGCTGGTAAGAAGTTGATTCCAAAGGACTTGAGAGCCAAGAAGACCAGAGCTTTGAGAAGAGCTTTGTCCAAGGAAGACGCTGCTAGATTGACCCTCAAGGCCAAGAAGCAACAACTTGCCTTCCCAAAGAAGGTCTACGCCCTCAAGGCTTAAACTTACATAATATCATGGTATTAATATAGCTGTACAACTCGGTCGTCGGTATTTAAAATGTAGATTTTCCTTTGTTACGCTTGTATTATTTTATGTATGTGCCTCATAGATACTCTGCTTATGTACTTCTCTTACCACTCTTGAAAGCGTGAATCTTTTCCCTCATGTCCACGTCATCAATAACATCCTCAAGACTTAAAGGCATTCTGTTGAATGGATCAGTTGGGTCACTGAGCAAATGCGCTTTGATCGTGGCTCTGTCCATAGTAACCTTCGATCCTGGAAGTATCACTGGGTCTTCCATAAGGGTGTACATGAGAGGATCCAACAATTCATCTGGGACCTCTCCCAATTCTTCTTCCTCTTGCTCAATCGAAAGCCTCTCCTTTTCTGCAGCTTCGCCAAAAGCATAGAATCGATCGATCTTTTCTTGAGGGGCACCTGTCCTCTTCAATAAAATATCTCTTGCCCTACCAAATAACTGGAAATTGAACGATCTTCCATCTCGAGCCACTGCTTGAACAAACTTTTTTTGCTGGCTCAAATTATAGTAGATTTGACAAATATCGGCGAGGATTTTTTTCGGCTCGAAGTCATAGTTCTCGGGAGATTTCACCTTAAGATTAGAGCATTTCGGTCCCACCATTAAGCTCAAGTTGTAGTCCAACATACCCGCTAAACGATCAACGAGTTCGGGAATGGTAAACCCTTCAGGAACTTGTTCTGTAAACAACTTGAAAAGCATCATAGTCTGATTAGCTAATCCCATGTAAGACTTGGCTTTCTTCTCTGCCGATTGCAATTTCTCCTCAAGCTCTTCCGTGGTGCCGAATTCTTCTTCGTTTTCTTCGGCCCCAGCTTCCCGCTTTTCGAGCTCCACTTGGAAATTATGGATGTTATTTAATTCATTGAAAGCTTCATCGAATAAGTAGGTTGTATCGTTTAACATACGAGCAATGAAACGAATGAAAAATTCAACCTTATTTCTGGAATAATCACTCAACTGGACTTTGTAAAAAGAATTTTCCCAAAGTTCTTCAATAATTTTAGAAATGTAAAATCTGCTGTTAAATTTGTCATAGAATTGGGACGAAGCACCAGTCTTCTCAATAATAACATAAATATCCAAAAGCGAATATAAAATGTTATTCTTGATAGTAGGATTACCGCTGAATAGATTGGCCAAATAGCCTGGATCGCCAAATTGGGAGGGGATCGTTCCGTAGAAGAGAATTTCAACAATGGAACCTTTCAAGTGAGGATTTCCAATCAATTCAGGACACCTTAATAACGCGACAAGGAATTCTGACATTATGGCTAGCTTTTCTTCATTATTCATCAATGGGTTAAGATGGAATCGTGAGATAAACTTACAGTAGTTGATCATACCTTCCAAGCAGTACTCGGGCATGAATTTCCACGGAACAGGTGACTTGGTTTTCAAGAACTCGTTGTCATCAAGTTGACTGGTCTTCTCGACTTGGAAAGTTGGGATTGAAAGTTTTGGCGCTGGGTGTTTGTGGTTCGGATCTATAGTTCGGGAGAAAAATTGGGCTGAGCCGACAATGAAATCAAATATTTCCAAGTTGAGCACTCTGTTGAAGGAAAACGCTTCAACCACCCACCTGAAACATTTCGAGTTGTTGATGAAAATGGTAAACCCAGCCACCATTCGATTATTTGCACCCAAACGTCTGCTCTGTGCTTCTCTTTGTTGTCTGTACGAACGCTGATAGTTTTTCATTTTATCGTAGTTGACAATGACACCGCCTATACCATACTGGAGGTATGCTAGTGTGAGGTAAAAGCAGTCTGAGATGAAATTTGATTCTTCTTCCATGGCATCTTTATAGAATTCATCTGCTTCTGTGGACGAGGCATAGACCCGCGCCTCCTCCTTCACATCCAACAACTTGTTCTTTCCACCAAAAAAGTCCGGATCGATCTTGTCAAGTTTAGAGTAGGTCGGGTAGTTCAAGAAGGGCAAACTCAAACGCACCAACAAGTAGGAAATATTGAACATGAACCCATCACCTGCCAATTTCTTTGGGTCAGAGTAAGAACCCGTACGTAAGTGAGAGATATTGGCCAAGTCCGCAAACCACTTCATGATATCTTGTCTCGTTTGAACTGAGCCACGAATGAGCTTATCCAAAATAAACCACAAACGCTCAATCAAAACTTTATACTCGCTTTGGATCGTGGAGAAGAGCGGTGCCAATTGGGAGTTTGTGAGCTCAATCTCGGCAGTGGGGATCTGACCTGCCATGAAATAAGAAGTACAGACTTTAGGGTGGAGAGGGGACAATTTTAACAAAGAGCCAAGTAATGTTCTATTTTCGAACTGCAAACCACTGTTGGCATCTGCTGGGTGGAATGTGTCAATCTGAGAAAAGCTGGCACTGACAGGTTTCAAAGATACCAAAGTTTCCCAAAGTGTGAGGTACTTGGTATATTCTGGGTTATTCACGTTGATAAGATGGAGTCTTTCGGTCATGTGTGGAAAGATCGCATTTGTGACATCTAAAACGGCCTCTTGTTCTACTGCTTTGGCCACAATGTCAGCCAAGAGCGTGTGCAAGTCTTGCCTTTCAATTAGGTGCAGCACAATATCCTGTAAGTTGTTGCCAAGGATCATTTCCGGTACTTGAAAGCAAATGAGGCCGTAAGAAGCACAGTAGGATGTAACTGCAGCCAAGAAAGCTATTTTTGTCTCGTAGTCGGTAGATTTTTTCGAAAGTATTCTGCGTGAGGCAAACGCTTTGCTGTACACGTCAAACAAGTACAAAAAAGGCAATTGGCCGTCGGGGGTACCCAACTCCGTGAGGATTTCGACGAAGATTTCATCTGCGCAGTCGGGGGCTAATAGTTCAGCCAGGCCGAAAGAAACAAAATTTGTTTCTTTGTTTCCAAATCCAACGCCAAATAAGTCCACGATCTCTGTTCTTAACCATCGGTCCATGGCCTCTTCAGGGGATACGGACGGAGTCGTTGTGCGAGGTGATCCGGCTGACTTTACAATGGCTGGACTCTTATGGGGCATCGAAACTGCTGGTTTGTGTGCCAGGGGTTGTTCCTGGGTTCTCTCCAGTGTCACTTTTTCATCTATTTCTGATTTTTTCTCCAATTTAGGTTGTTTCGAGGCCGCGGGTGTTCCTGGCCCAGGTGAGGAGGGGGATAACTGGGCAAGTCTAGCCAATCTCTTGTTCCTGATCTTAAAAGAGTTAGCATGTGGATTTCTATGGGGTTTCTATATTGTAGTTTCTAAACGGAAACAATATGTGAGAGAATACGTACCTCGTCTGGATTGCTCATGATTAAAAGTTGCCAAGTTGGATCCAGTTGGTGGTTGGAAGAGATCTACAAGGCCAAGTCTACGCGAGCCAGCTGGGTGTCCGGGTGTCGGGCCAAGGACGCGGAGCGTTATCACGTATCCTAATTTCGCGTAATCGGAGTAATAAAGTATATTTGTGCTTCTTGTAAAGTAAGTATTGCTTGTTTTTATTACGAAATACAAGCTTTTGGTTGCTTTTGTGGGTGATAGCTAGAAAAAAGAATAGGAAGAAGAGAAGCAGGACCGCACATAAGAATGATTGGGGTATGGCCGCGCAATCCGGTGATCAACAATCATATATTGGACTTCATGATAACAACGAAATATGAGATATGAATGGGTAAAATTAAAGCATTAAGTCGATTAAATTTTTGGACTTTTTGAATCTTATTGGATTCAGGTCTAAGTGCACCTTCACTTATTCCTAATCTTTGTATCACTTGGAGAAAAGATGGGGAAGCCATGGTGAAATCTTCCTCCTCACAGATTGTAGACCCAAAGCGGACACGAATCAAGAATTCCATTGTCTTTTCGAAGCTAATTATGTCTTCTTTTAAAAAGGTGAGGAATTGAATTTTTGAAGAATGAGTAATCCTGTAAAATATGTATCTATGGATTTGTTTTAGTCTGGAGGAAGTGGCAAGGGCTTCGCACGGCATTAGAAGCGATTTTCGCAGCCGTGAGCAAAGACCGTTCCACATTCAAAATCACCTTATCTATATGTGTAAGCATAGCAACCCTCTCTAAAGCCCTGTTTTTATCTTTTGATAAAACCACCTTCTTCTTCAAACCCGCTAAGAATGATGTTACTCAAAAGAGGATATATGTAATATCACACTAGTGTTATTGCTGTCACAATTCAAGTTTGGCTACAATTAAGTTCGCACCAGGGCTACGTAGACATGAACAAAAAGCACCTTATGACAAAACAACAAACAGAGATTTTCCTCTTCTTTTTTTTCCTTGCTATTCTTAAGAAAGAAAAATCTCAAAAAATCCCCAAAAAACAGGGTTCTCATATAATTTGCTTATTTTATCTCCTTGCTTGAAGTACGCGTGGATCAAGGACTGTGGTCCTTCATAGTTCATAACGACACTAAGTTATAGTCACGTTTACTGTTAAGTCTAACGAGGTCTTCAAAAGAATTCACTGGTATGTTCAGCCACTTTATAACTGACATATGCTGAGAGTTTAGGACTTACAGTATTCTATTGATTGCTAATTCAGTTCCCTGGCTTCTCATACTCGATGGTTTCACCCACCCCTGGCCCTGGGATCTTTTAAACCATACCAGTACCAGAATTAAACCGAACATCCAAGACAATTGCGAGCAAAAAAAAAGAAATTGGGGAAAAAATGAAAGAAAAATAGTTTATCAAAAATCAAGCTCTAGAAAAATTCCGTAGCCCTTCCTTCTCAAGATCGTATCGTGTCAGAAAACCTAAATCCAATAAAGATACTAAATCCCTGGTTTTCAAATATCTTTCGGGCCTTCTCACTTACTCTCCGTCTCTCTTATTGATAGGTCGCCATGGACCGCTGCGTAGACCATGCAGCAGTGACGTTTCAGGCTTCAGGCACGGACACCTCTCCCAAGCCTATGTGCACGTGCGGCGGGGCCGACCGTGGCCAACAGTTCAAAACCCACGCGCTTCCAAGGATTTCTACCTTCCCCAGAGCACTCTCACAGGCCAAAAGAATCAGCCTAAATTAATCGGGAATAAATACTAGGAAAAGAGGAAATCATGTCGCAGGAAGATTTGACTCCAGAACAAGTCGAAGGATACGTTGTAGGTGAGAAGAAGACTATCGAGGAATACACTAAGCTTGACGCCGAGGACGAGAGTTTAGCAAAGTGGAAAGCGTCGTTGGGTTTATCTGCCAACGCGGCCGCGTACCCCGTGCCCGCTGGAGACAAGCGGACAGTTGTAATTGTGGAAATGGCTTTGGTTTTTCCGGACCAACCAGACTTGCAATCAGTAGTGATCCCTATGGAAGATGCCAAGGGTGCCACCATCAACAAGGATATCAACTTCACCATCAAGGAGAAGTCCGTCTATGAGTTGCGCATCAAGTTCCGGGTCCAGCACGAAATCATTACCGGGTTGAAGTACTTGCACTCCGTTAAGAAGGGACTTGTGCGCGTCGACAAGCTTGACGAACCCTTGGGTTCATATGCTCCAAATACTACGGACAAGCCCTACTACGAGAAATCCTTTGGCGCCGTCGAGGCTCCTTCGGGAATGTTTGCCCGGGGATCATACTCTGCCCTTACCAAGTTCATCGATGACGATAAAACGGTGCACTTGGAGTTCCCATGGTCATTCCAAATAACAAAATAGATTGTTTTTGGCTGCTGCTGCTGCTACCAGCCATCTTCCCCTGGATATCTCTCTCCTATTAATCTTGTATCACATAGTTTATTCTTACATATTTGATATAATACTTAGTATTCCTATTTCCTTCATCAATCTGCCTTTCTTACCTAGTGCCCAACCGTTTCTTGCCTCGTCCTGGTCTAGAGGGGATATAAGTTGGTGCTCTCTTTATCCCCGATGGAGCCGGTTCGTCGGGAATTAAAATCACTGGTGTTGAAGCATCAATATTCGACGATTGGTCTAGTGGCATCTTTGTTTTAATTGTGGTGGTCTTCTTAACGCGAACTGGGATATATGACGGCGCTTTCTTCACGTCTATATTTCTTTCTGTCATGGAAAGAGATGACAATGAATTGAGATTCAGTGTGTATTTTGTTGTTTTCTTTTCCAATGCTTCATTTGGGGTCTGTTTCTTCAAATTCCCTGCACTAGTGAACCCCTTTGGGACAGGGTCCTCATATTTACCCCGCTTGACGTACAGCCGCAACCTTTTGGTGTAATTCTTGTAATATGTCTTCAAATCGAAAGTGAGATCTGCAAATGTCGATCCTCTCAAATCATACAACATCTGCAAGTTTTGTGGGGTATTTAGCTCTAAGCTGGAAGCACATTGAGTACGAGCCTTATCCATGAACCGGGACAGTTTTTCAATGGGTCTACGCCATCCTCCACCCAGCAACTCTTCATATGCAGAAATATAAAGAAGATTCTTTGCCCTACTTGTGGCCACATAGAGGCATCTGCGTTCTTCGTTGACGGTTTCTGGAATGCTCTCATTAATGGCAAACCATGCGGGTAAAAGACCCTCGCTCACACCCGGAACGAAAACAACGGGCCATTCTAATCCCTTTGACCCGTGGATGGTAGAAATCGAGACTCTGGGCTTACTCTCTTGGTCTTCGCCTTTTCCCGGGTCAGTGTCGTAAAGCGAAATCAGCTCGAGAAATTTTCGGATGTAAACTGGCCCAGTAATTTCTTCTTCGGGTGGTGACTCGTGTCCTGGAAAGTCTGGTAACAGAACCTCTGGCGGAAGCTCGAATGCCAAGAGTTGTGCCTCCACTTCCCCGATATTAAGGTCACAGTCGACGTTTTCCTCGAACTCTTCTCTGATTCCTGCGCTTTTGTACAAGGTCTTGAAAGCGTTCTCAATGGCCTTATTTTCGTTAGTAAAGCTGGGATCAAACTGTTCGTGCAAAATCTGACAAGTATCTTCAATAATACGCAAGAACAGAAGTAAGTTCGTTCTCATTTTGGGGCCTAGTGATGATTTCAACTCTGCGGTAGCTATTCTCTTGAGTGTACCGTAGACAGATTGGATTGGGTTTTTAACTCTTTCCAGATCAATCAAAGTTTCCAAATCAGCCATAGTCTTTGGACCGAGACCTCGTTTGGGGAAGTTCACGCATCTCAAAAACGCCAATTTGTCGTTCTCGTTGGCCACACACCGGAGATAGTCTAATATTGCAACCACCTCCTTTCTGTCCCAGAAAGCTTTTCCGCGGACCATAAAATACGGAATCTTTCTCTTGGTGAACTCGTTCTCGATCATTCTGGTTTGGAATGCAGAGCGCACTAGGATGGCCATATCAGAATAAGAAAAAATCCCTTGTGGAAGGCCCATGAGAAACTCGATCTGGTGCGTAATCCACCTTGCTTCCTCCTCGCCTGACTCGAGCACTGCTTCAAGAGGCTTAAACGACTTGTCAAATTGCGAGGTGAGATTTTTGACCACACGATCAGATTGCTGACGCATCAAGGTCTCGGAAATATTAAGAATATCAGCTGTAGACCTATAGTTTTCATCCAATGTAATCACCTCACAGGTTTTTGAATGCACTTTCGAGTAGTGCTGTCTCATTTTCTCGAAGTTTACCGATTGTGCGTCTCTGAATGCATAAATACTCTGATCAGGGTCACCCACAACGGTAACATTCGACTGCAGCATGATATCGGAAGGGTCACCCTTGGCAAAATGGTACATGAGCTGCAACTGGATCTCGTTGGTATCTTGGAATTCATCCACAAGCGTGTGCTCAATGCCCTTCAAGACGGGGAATCCGGAGATGATCTTATAGCAGTACAAAAGACAGTCGTCAAAGTCCAAAATCTTGTTTTTCTGGAGTTCTTCTTGGTATGCACGGTACACTGTCGATAAGATCAAGTTCTTCTGGCGCTGGTTGTCATAATCGTCAGGAAACAAGCCAGAAGATTTGGTCTTCGAAATTTGCCTTTTAAACTTTTTGTCGTCGAATCCGCGGAATTTGCCCGAGGTTTCATATTTCGACCGGAAAAGTAACGTTTGATCTGGAGGAAGCGTATCAAAGTAGGACCACTGCTCGTCGGTGATTCTCGATGTCAAAACGGTCATTAAAATTTGCAGAGAGTCCTTCTCATCAGCAATAGAAACGCCCTCAAGCCCAATTAGTCTTCCATACTTCTGGATAATCTTGTAGCAGATGCTGTGGAAAGTTCCCATGAGAAGCTTTCCCACTGCAATCTCGGTACCAGCGAAAATATCACGCAACCGTTCCATCATCTCGTTGGCAGCCTTCTTCGTGAAGGTGGTCACAATGATGTTTTGTGGAGATATTTTCTCATGAAGCAAAAGGTACGCCACTCTCGACACAATCACCTTCGTTTTTCCCGTACCTGGACCAGCCACAATCTGGAGAACCCCCGAACAGGGTGACGTGACTGCCTGGCGTTGTTTTCTGTTCAACGACGCCAAAATTTTCTCTTCAAGCTGGTCTTCTTGCATCTCTTAGGGAAAAGGTGTATTTTTTGGCACGTGTAAGTGTCGTTTCAGCTGTATTTGAGTACAATGCCTTTGATATTTTTCTTTTTTTTTCAGGGGCATATCCGGGGACGTGAGAATAATAGAGACGCGTCAGTAATGTAGCACACAAGAAGATTTCACGAAGATTTCACCGCGTACATTGTTTCTAACGACTTTTGTGATACCTTGGAATATCAAAATGATTGGAAAGGAGCTTCGTTTTCTTTTTTTAATGATATATAGATGGTTGTCGTTTATTTACATGTCTGTTAGGATTAGCAATAACGTGTTTTTTTTCACTCTGGTTAACGAGCTGCAGAAGTTTTTAAATGCGAAATAAGTAGTATTAACTGAAAGGTGCTATAATTATACATTAGTGATTCTTAAAGACACTATAAAAAAATACAAAGGCCACATATATCCTTGATCAAAGTTGTAGAATCAATAAATTCTCACTGTTTATTTTACATTTACTAACAAAAAGCTCGAAATTAGGTCGTTAGTACAGTATTTAATGGCCCTAATATCCTTTTCCCAATACTCATAGGCCAAGGCCCCCCGGAGTCTGCACTGAGATGCTCTTGATGCGCACAGCACTATCTACCATAGAGCCCTAGAAGTTGTAATCTGTCTGCACAAACAAACGTTCTCTATCATTGAAAGAAAATACATTACAACAATAGAAACACAAAACACATATACACAAAAAGTCAAAGGTTCCCTCCAATGTTGCTTATCCAAGCCGGGGCTGCTGCTTTCGTGATCCACGTGTGCTGTGCTAGTATATTGAACTGGACAACTTTAGCTCTGCAGTATGCTGACCCATACACTGCCCAAAGAGACATATCTTTGAGTAACTCCGTTGATCAGCTCACATACTTCGGAGTATCTCTCAACAGGGTGATATTTGACTTGGAAGGCTACGCGAACACATCTCTCCCGACACTCCAAAATTTCTTGAATACCAGATACAGTTTGTTCATGTTGGATCTATACTGGAACCATTTCACGCAGAAATGGCAACTATGCCCAGCCCCAATCCCAGCAAACCAGACCCTGGATCTTTTCCAGATGGTAAATGTACTGTGGAACAATGCCTCGTACATGTGCCTGCCTGGGTTCACCGTGACTGACGTGTTCCAATATGTCAACTCATATCTATCCAGTACGAACGTGCGGTTGGAAGCAAATGCAGTGCAATTTGCCTTCAATCTTAAATCAATTTACTTCCCGGAGCAGAAGTCGGTGGTTTCGAGTTTTAGCTCGGTACGTGGCCCACCTTCAAATCTCACTCACCCGAATACGTTAATTTCCGCAAACTCCACATACTCCACATACTCAGGAAACTCCACCAACTCCACCAACACCACCAACTCAACAAACACTACCAACACCACCACTATCATAAACTCCACTATTACTAGTTACAGTCAAATCCCCGAACAGTATAGATCATACGATCAGGAATACCTAAACTTCGGAAACAGTACTTTGAAGGACTCTTTGCATGCAATAGACTCCTACCTTTTTACTCCAGTCGATTTTCGACTGTTCAATGCACAGCTGGGCTCTAGTGGGTCACTGTCTCGGAAGTCTTCAAGGTTTCCAACTCAGAACACCTATCTCTTCGGTCTATATAAGAGAGTATTGCCGTTTGTACTAAGCAATACAATACACAACTCCAGTACGGGGTATAATATATCGTCTTCAGATATTGACGCTATGTTTTTTCCCGGCCACGATGGGTTCTCGCCATGGATAGAAAGTCACAGCAACAGTTCGTTGAGACAAACTATCTCAGATATGATGAACGGTACGCGTACTTCCACATTCAAAGATTGGAATGATAACACACACTTCCGACTCGTAATCGATGACGCGTCCAGCCCGTTCACAAACAAGACTATCGGTACATACCTCCACAGTGGGTTTGGTGCTATTCTCAACTCTTCGAGTGCTTCTCTATGGCTGAATAACTTAGCAAACTCAACAAACTTTACAAATGCAACAAATACTACGAATGCCACGAACGCTACAAGTATCACCAATACCACCCTGTTGATCCTAGCGATTGCTAACAGCTACACTCCTGCTTCGTTCTGGTCGTGGGCACCTGGTCAATTCTACACAGACCAGACATGGAATATTACTGACGTGCATCCGAAACTGTACGCGAACAACGATAGCTGGTATGTTGCCGAGAACTCACAGACTGCGTACCTGTGCGTGTCTATTTCCAAGGACGGTTGGGCCCTCCAGAATTGCTACGACAAAATCAGAGGCGCGTGTCAAAATAACTCGGATCCCTATTCGTGGGAACTCACGTCCGATATCAACACATATCTTCATTGGACCAACGAACTGAGCTGCCCTGCTGGATTTAGTACAGGCATTCCGCACCTGAGTCTTGAACAGTTCTCATTACTTTCCCTTCTTGTAAGTCGCAATGTGCTGTATCCCGTGTGGATTGATCTCAATGATATCACTGTTCCCGGATGTTATGTTCTGGGTGGGCCCTATGCTCTATGTCCATACCAGGAAGCCTTTACTGCACGAAATCTTATAGAGAGTCTTGCACCGAGCTCCCTGGTGGCGCTTTTCGTCATTCTTCTCATTTTTTGTGAGAGATTTTTTGTTAAGACTCCCATTCATACCAATAGGAAGCGTCACTGGAAACGAAAGATTCAAGATTTCTACAAGGAAAATGACTACGAAGGTGTGCCTCTATGAACTTACAAACCGTGAAAACTCGCAGATATAGAGAGAGCCAGGTAATGTACTTTCATTGTATTCTCAAAGTTTACTAAGTTGACCGCAAGAGAAAGTTCCAAGCATTCATAAATAGTGGAATTTTGGAACCAAAAAAAAAAAAAAAAAAACAAGGAAAGAACCAATACAAGGTGCCTTACTTGATGTTTTCAAATCACGAAAGCTGGGTAATTGACATGGAAGTTTCTTCGACTACCCACTCGAAATCTCGGAATACGGATTAAAACTATTTTCCGGGAATCTTCCCAACACAGACCCTTGCTTTTATATCCCAATATAAGAAGGCTTTCTTCATATATGGGAGCAGCAACAGAGGTGAGATAGATCTGAGCTGCAAAAAATGTCGCACAAGAATGTCGCGCGCAGGCCGCGTGGGCGACACTGGGAAAAAGCGAAGGCAACTTTCTAGAGGCAAAAGAGATCTTCGAGCATTTAGTTGGCAGTGCCTCTGGAAGTTGATACACGGGAATAATCCAAAAAAGACAAACACAACCAAAAATCCGAAAAAAGATTGGAAAGCACTTACAAAAACACATCGCAAAACAAAACACAATGAATGATCCCAACTGGCAGAAAGTTACACACGAGTTGAGACGCCGCATGGCTCAAAATAGCACCCGTGGGGGCTCGCCTCCAAAGTCGCCCCTTGGTATGTTTGCCGGATTGGGTGGTATTCTTCTTTTGGGTGGAGCATCAATGTTGGCACTGAATGCTTTGTTCAACGTGGACGGTGGTCAACGTGCCATCATTTACTCGCGGTTACACGGAATCCAGAACCAGATTTACCCTGAAGGAACGCATTTCGTCATCCCATGGCTCCAAAGACCAATTGTCTTTGACGTTAGAGCAAAACCCAGAAATGTGTCATCATTGACAGGTACCAAGGACTTGCAGATGGTTAACATCACGTGTCGTGTGTTGTTCAAGCCAGACCTCTTCCAATTGCCCAACATCTACCGTACCTTGGGCCAGGACTACGACGAGAAGGTGTTGCCTTCGATCGTAAACGAGGTTTTGAAGTCTGTGATTGCTCAATTTAATGCATCCCAGCTCATCACCCAGAGAGAGAAGGTGTCGAGATTGGTCAAGGATAACCTTGTGCGCCGTGCAGCCAAGTTTGATATCCAATTGGATGACGTTTCTTTGACATTCATGACTTTTTCACCAGAGTTTAGTGCTGCAGTCGAGGCCAAGCAAATCGCCCAACAGGATGCACAGAGAGCTGCGTTTGTCGTCGACAAGGCCATCCAGGAAAAGCAGCAATTGGTTGTTAGAGCTGCTGGTGAAGCCAAGTCCGCTGAGTTGATTGGTGAGGCCATCAAGAAGTCTAAGGACTATGTTGAGTTGAAGAGATTGGATACTGCCAGGGAGATTGCCCAGATTTTGGCCGGTTCTCCTAACAGAATCTTGTTGGACAATGATACCTTGTTGTTGAACACTGTAGTCGATGCTAGAAAGTAAATATTGAATTGTAAATAGTTATGTTGAATGAACTAATATGTCTTAATGGTATACATCTTTTTGAAAGACACGATCTAGGCTTCATTCTGAATAATTTTTTTTTTCTTTAGTCAAAGTGTCATTAAAAGACTACCAATGTGATTATGAAATTAGCTATCCTTTTAAAAACATAGAAATATTTGGGGGTTGTACTTTCTTTTACTAATAAAGCAAAAAAATCTTTCTGAAGGTGAGGCATAACTAATTAGGTTTGATGGAAAAATAAGTATGCCTAAAAGTTTTCAAAGTAAGATTAAAGGAGAAAAGCCAACATCAACAAAACCTTTGGCGTGACATTTGACGCTGCAGCATTCTTCAACGGCTTAACATTCTTGGTTTGGATGGGGGAAATACTTTCTGAATTGCTGATTTTCTTCGGACCCGTGGAACTTGAACCATCTGAAAGGTCACTATTCTTGCTGGTGGGTTTGGAAAGTGAAGCTTCTGGGTGTCCTTCAATAACCTTTTCGAGCTTCAGTCCCTCTGCAGCCGATAAAGAAGCTGAATTCTTTCTGGAGGAAGAGACACCTTCAAAACCCAGGCGTTGTAAATACTCAAAACTTGTTCCCTTTGCCTTCATGTCATTAATTTTCGTCTTCATGCCTTTATCTGAATTAGGAATTGGGAAATCACCAATTTTGAAAGAAGTATCACGACTAGGGAAATTATCAGCAGCTTGAGACCTAAACAATGGCGGAATCTGTTCGAGATTTGAGGAAACAGCGTCATTTTGAAGTGAGCTTTCGTTTTCAGGTTCAGAATGGGAGTAATGCTTGTCCAAAATCTTTGAAGTTGATCTCTGAGGCCTCGAAGATAAGCCTTTTCCAGATCCATTCAGCAGAAAGTTGCTTTTCAGTTTTATACCCAAAGGTTTACCTTGGCTTTTCAAGGAAACCTGATTTGGAGTATCACGGAATTGATTCAGTTGAAACCTTAATGTGTCTTTCTGAATTCGTGAACTACCATCTCTTTCTGATCCAGCTAGCTCCCCAGTCTCTTCATCCATTATAGAATACTCAGGGTGTGTACTTGTTCTGTCGTATGATGGGTTTTCGATAGAATCATCTTGTGTTAATCCCGGAACATTATCATTCATACCTTCCAGTAAGGATGTTTCATCTGTTCTACCTGATTTACCTGCTCCCTCATTAACTTCACAACAAGGCACGTAGATGGTATCTCCATGACTAATAGACTTCAGCACATCATCCTGGTATGGTTCTGCCACTTCTCCCGCCTGACTAGTCGTGCTCTCAGGTTCAGCAACATTATAGGTGTCAGTATTTTGTGAAGAATTATCTGCATCATATTCCTGGCTTGAAATGCAGACTCGACACTTATTCCCCGACTCCTTGAGCAGAAAATCAGAATCTATATCGCCATCCATGCTTGAACCCCCACTTAAGGGATAGTCAGTAGATCCTAAGTTTTTGGACTTCACACGCGCGAGCAAATTAGGTGCAAAATCACGATACAGCGTGCTTCCTGAGCTTGTATCTGAATCCAAAGACTCTTTGCTTTCGTGAACCTCGGGTTCTGCAAGCACAGCTGGGTCAGGGGGACTTTCAAGGCTGGATAAGGTTGTAAGCGGGTCTTCTGGAGGTGGCTGAGCCATTTTTAACGAAAGCTTGAATAAATCTATTTCAACATCGTCAGAATCGCACACTTTTAAGCCTGATTGAAGATCTTCACCATAGCCAAAAATCACTATTCTGAAGGGATAAACCCAGCCACGTTCAAAAAAAAAGTTTTCGTAGCGTGACGTACGTGTGTCCAAAATATTCCAATCGTCGCCCATGAAATAGAAGATTTCCTTCTCCTCGATACCAGGCCCAATTTGAAAACCGGCCACTAAGTCTTTTTCAATTGTGAAAGTATATTCACCAGTAGCTGGGGGCTGTATATGGCCAGTAATTTCCAAAGTATGTGGGAAAACCTCAGAAGTAAGATGCAAACCAACGTAATCATCATTAAAGCAACCTTCTGCAACTATGGTGTATTTATGGTAGTTTTTAAGAACTTGTGCATACTTCTTATCGGAGTTCTCGTTGTGAGGAATCAAGAAAGCAAAAAAATCAAAGCCTGTAGTATAGTAGGCAGATATGTCTGTCTTTTGCGAACCCAAAGAACTATAGTGTAAGACATGCCTAATCTCATCATTCAATTCACGTTTTGTACCATCAAAAGTCACATAGACGGGAACCCGTTTGATTCCAGCGATATAAGATACTTTCACGGGATAATGAACGCCCTTCTGCAAGAAAAAAGAGACGGGAGATTTGGTAATCTCGTGCATTTCGTCAACGACCCTCTCATAAAAGTCATGTGATTCAGATTTGGATCCTAACTGTATAGTTGCCAGTTTTGTATCTCCGATTGAAAAGTTATATTCGCCAGTAGATTCAGCTTTAAAGTAACCAGTTAATTCCCATACATAACTTTCTAAAGGAGGTGGTACCTTCATATGTATCAAGTCGGTTCCTTGAAACACATCTGATGGTTGAAGAGGTAAACTCAAAAATTGGTTATGGTTAAACGAAGTAATAACTTCTTGTGGAAAGTCATAGACACGGACAGTTATTTCGGGGTTATTATCGAGTACAATGTTCATTGCAGCAGCTGTTGCGACAATCATGACTAAAAGTAGAAACTTCATCATTGAGTTCGTTGTATGAAAGATCAAGAGAGAAAAAAAAAAAAAACAGAATGTCCTAAACAGAGTTGGCTGCTTTAATTTATATATCTTACCAAATTATTTTCACGATTTTGGGCGTAGAGAACACCTTATTGTCCTTTTGAGTCATTACCACATATAATATACATAAATTTAAGGATAAGATTAGAGAGAATAGCTAATTGAGATCTAGGTTTATCCCATTGTACTTCAGAAGAAAAGCGAACAATGGCCAAAAGGGATATTTCACTTCAACAATAAAATGTCTGCCAAAATCGTCAATTTCATTTACTGTTCGGGGAAGAAGTCCAATAATTTTGAACAATAGCTGCATAAGAATGTTGTGACTTTAAGTCGGAGTTATGAGAATTTTCTCTCTTTTCATCTGGATGCGGTAATGCCATCTAAGAATAAGTTTAAATTATAGTTTACGAGGATGTCTTCTTAGCAAATACCCCTCGCTATTATGAAGTAGAAGCCAAAAAAAAAAAAAAAAAAAAAAACAATTAAGAAGACAGGAGGAAACAGAAAAAGGGAGCTGGTCGTTTTCCCACCAAAGAAACAACAATACAATTGTTTAAAAAAGAGTGTCTGTAGGCGCAACACAACCTTAAATCAGGTCATGGATATTTGTGCAGCGTAATGCCACGCAAGAAGTAACATATTGTGATATTTCCTTACAAAGAATGAAACTACTTAATACCACAACCAATAACCAGAATAGTACAGAAGTATCCCAACTTGGGGCTGGAGATGGGGGTGGGGGTCGTCTTCATATCGTATGCGGGTACTTAAATTAATGGTGAGTGAATATATTTTTCTGCCTAACTAGAATCTGCGGGATTTAATTCTTAAAAAAAGTTGAATTATTTCCCTAATTGTGAAAGTTCGGGAATAACATAAAAAAAGACCTTAAGAAATGTCAGCAAGATTTTCTTCTGGAGAAACATCCAATTGTAACCTTTACTTCCCATGTATGAAAAAAGTTGAACCAAAAATCCTGTAACTAGAGCACAACTTCAAATGAGGTAAAGTCTAAAGGTACCCCCAAGAAAATTATGCCACCAGGGTTTTCCAATTTATGAGTCATTGTTTTTAGTTGTCAGAAAGAAATAATAAAAAAAAAAAGAATTGCAGAGCTTTCTTATTAAAGATATCACAAAGCATGAAATAATCAACTTTAAGAACAATAAAGGTAAGTTTAGGTGTCAATTTCTGTAAATGTTATACATACACCGGCAGAAAGAGGTATTACCTTGTATTGATGTATTTAGTCTACAGTCAATAATCAACGGCTGTGGTCAAATCATGTAGAGAACACTATTTTCCGTTCGATCAATGTTAGGAAAAGTATTGGTCATATTCAAAATTGCGGTACTGAAATCTCCGTATTACTTTCTAGTTATACTGCTCAAGTCAATGCCATTGTTTGCATTGAGGGACTCAAGAGTAGGCGAAGAATTGAAAGAAGCCGTGGATTAAGCAAATTTAAAGCTGTTCTTTATACACGGGCCAATCAAAAATGCTCTTTGAACGATGGTACAAATGAAACGACCAAAAACAAAGTGCCATGTATATACCATAAAAACATTCATATACTATATAACACCATAAGGTATGTACTACTCTAAAAGATCAGATTAACGATATCTCCACCAATGGTGGCACCAGCACCGAAAATAGCGGCATTTCCCAACTTACTACCGAATTTCTTAAAGTGGCCTGCCCCGTTGCTTCCTTGCGGAGCAGCCTGCTGTTCCTGTTGGTATGGTTGTTGCTGTGGTTGCATTTGTTGTTGTCCATAGTAATTGGTAGACGGAGGAGGATATTGTGCATATCCGCCATACGAAGGCTGTTGCTGTGGTTGTGGCTGTACCAGGTACCCTTGTTGATATGCATGTGGAGGTCCCTGTTGGTATCCTTGCTGATATCCTGGCTGATACTCGGAGTTCAGAGAATGCTGTGCCTGTTGGTACATGGGTGGGGCTGCTACTGAAGAATTATTTTGTGGTTCATAGGAAGACTTTTCACTTTGGTCCAGTGAGCGCTCTGGAACAGGAGCGGGTCTCTTTTCAGGTGCCGAGGATGCGTTGAACTCGGTTTCTGAGACAACTACCACGTAATTAGAAGGAAAAACACCAGCTTGTGCAGGGCCACTACCTTTCTTGTACCCTTTCCACCAGTCAGGGGAGAGGTGTTCCAATACTGCAAGAAGGTCACCTTTGGCGAGTTTCAAGTCGCCGCTTTCACTAGACTCGTAATTATAAGAGACCTTACAATATCCAAGAGCCGAAGGCGGAGATCTTTCTGGTAGAGGAGCAGCCACTGGGGGATGAGGGGGAGGACTCAAATCGTCCCGCAAAGAAGTTTTCTTGAGGGAATTGGCAATGGAGTCGGCAGCAGAGCTAGGGGGACCGGGCCTTTCGGCATTTACACCACCTTTTTGTGGTCCATCAGCGCCTGAAGCACCAGTAAGTTTATCCATGCCCCATGGAGCCATATCCTTAGCATACTTCCGGGGAAGAGCATCCATGAGCTTATCGAAAAGCGGCTTGTCGATAACTTCTGAGTCATATAAGAACTCGAGCTCAGTACGGATGGTTGTAAGCGATCTGTTGATGAGAGCAGTAGACATTTTAGGCGCAATGAAGTGTGATTTCGATTTGTTTTTCTTGATAGATTCAAGGACCGGTTTCAAAGAAAGAAAATAAAGAGAGTTATGGGTCTTTGTGTATGATACAGAATGTCCAGAATTTCCCTCTATGTTGTTTTTGGATGTGTGCTTTTTCTTGGCTTTTGGAAAGATCTTATGAGAAGCTAATTTAGGGGAATGTGTCTTCAGTGCGGGGCCTCACTTATTTCTAGTGAATTGCGGCAAATGAAAACGTGAAGCCACCATGCCCTTCAACCGACACCCGCGCAGTTGTGTGCAAGAGAAAACGTGCCAAATATAGCCCCAGTGGTTTGAGCCCTCGCCACCCCCTAATTCATCGGCCCGCTATTTTATCCGATCCGAATGATATGAGTCCATTATTTTTGATGATGCGGTCTTTTTTTTTTAATTAATTTTCTGTTCTTTCGGGATCTGACCCGGATATTGCATTGATACCATCCACTCGGCTAATACTTGTATGCATCGCTTATTTTTTTTTTTTAAAGAAACAATTCGTATTACAGGACGCCACTTTTCAGTGTCCTAAAAATCTATATATAGTCTATAGAGAAAAACCTGCAACACGTCTGATTATTGTACTGAGTATTGAAAGCCTCCGGCTCTCCCGAGCCCTAGGCCTTCCTCCTTACATTAATCGCTGTGTAGGTTGCGTCAACTCGTCTTATTTAGCTTATGAGGAGATGCAACCAGTTGTGTATTTATGTACCATACGATCAATGGGTAGAAGGGTAATTACCCAGGTTCTGTATCTAGGAACCACGAAAGACGGATATCAGACCCATAATAATGTAAAGCTAATGTAATTACCAACAGTACTTTTGAATTCTTTGAACCTAAGATAAAATACAGCCCATAAAAATATTTGAGAAGTGGGTTGTTAGCTTGTCCTGGCAGCAGCAAGAGTGGCCAATGGCACTCCAAATCCAATGTTAACTTTTAGTTTCTTAGTTCTATATGAATACTCATTAGAGATTGGTATTCGGTTAATCAACTTCTTTGAATGCTTTCTAACCTTTTTAAATAATGGAGATCTAGAACGAATTGAAAGGAAAGGAAAGAACAGGACACGATCTTCTCACTCTCTGGCCAAAGTAGCGACATCAAACGAACCTAGAATACGATACAGCAAATGCGTGAAATGATTTTTATTTGTTCAAGAGAAATGACGAATCAATATAATATATCGCTTTCAGTTCCTTACTGGGGAATTTCATGGACGTCACCTCATTCTAGTGCATGTGACTCGATTCTATTGATCAGGGCCTGCAATTAACACAAAGCTATTAAGTTTGACTTTTCTTCAGAGATATCATGCCTCCCCCGAAGTTTTAATCTTGTAAGATTTGCTGGGATGTTAAAAAAGTAACAAAACATGGACACTCTAGTCAATTAGAGGGTTGCGTGCTCTATTGGGCACATCCACGGGGGTCATATTTTCACACAACGTATCTTGCCAAGATACTGTAAAATTATCTCATAAATGAGAAAAAGAAAAGAAGTCTGCTCAAAGAAATCAAGGTGGCCACTTCAAGATTATGATGTGTCTCTTGTTTCCTAGATCACCCAAGAACAGTGAACTTGCCGAACACATCCTCTTTTTTCTCAAGACAACGAAGCCCAAGAAGAAATGTCATGTGATTTCGAGCTTTTCTAACAATATAGGAAAATGATAAACAAAGAATACGCTATGACTAACACTTCATACTACTTTTCAAAGGAGCTCAAATAGGAAACTACTGTATGTTCTAACCGTTCCTCCAAAATATGCTTGATAACTAGTGACTCCCAATATACCGGCCCCCAGAAAAGAAGCGGCCCGTTTCTCACAGAAGTTGTTGCGACTGTTCAACTTCATAGCTAAACCTACAAAGACATGCACATAAATTGCTGCCACCTTTTTATAGGCCATTTACACAATACATTTAAGTGCCTGCTAAGCCACATATTCTTCTTTAAGCCCTCATTTAAATTGTGGAATATACTCACCAACTCTTTCCTTAAATACCTCTCCCTATGCCATCGTGGCCCCGACCCGTTGCTCCGGTGTCGTGCGGTAACCTCATGTGACTCAGGTGCGCGCGCAACATGAGCTGCCAAAAAAAAAATCGTATAAAGCACTAATGGCCCAGGCTTTATATACCAGGCTCTGACCATAATAGATCTAAAGCTTCACCACTAAAAGACCACAAAAAACATGCGTGGAAACGGTCTTGCGGCTCTCCGCCAAATCAGAAGTAAAGTGACGTCATCGTCGACCTCGGCTTTGGCGTACAAGACATTGAATCGTAACCAGAAACGTCCTTCGTTGCCCACATTCGACACACCAAACTGGTCTGCGGATGCTGCGGTTTCGTCGATTCTTTATGAAACGCCCGTGCCTTCAAAGGCGCCCAGAAAACAACACGTGTTGAACTGTTTGGTGCAAAACGAGCCTGGTGTATTGTCGTCGGTTTCGGGAACATTGGCTGCCAGAGGCTTTAACATCGACTCGCTCGTAGTGTGCAATACTGCCGTCAAGGACTTGTCACGTATGACAATTGTCTTGGGTGGCCAAGATGCCGTCGTCGAGCAGGCTAGACGCCAAATCGAGGATTTGGTTCCAGTTTATGCCGTGTTGGACTACACCAACGCCGAAATTGTCCAGAGAGAGTTGTTGTTGGCCCGTATCTCTTTATTGGGACCTGAATACTTCCAGGACTTGATTGCTGCACACAATGAGTACTCTACTGAAGGCTCAGAACTCCCTGACTTGTCTGCTAGAGAAAGCGAGTTTCACCCAAGCAATTTGGCCCCTTCTGCAGCCTTGAGACAAAAGCACGACCACTTGCAACACATTTCTACAATCACCGAGAAGTTCGGCGGCAAAATTGTCGACATTTCCGATAGAAACGTTGTTGTTGAGTTGAGCGCCAAGCCTTCGAGAGTTTCGTCTTATATCAAGTTGGTACAGCCATTCGGAATCTTGGAAATTGCCAGATCTGGTATGATGGCTTTGCCAAGAACCCCATTGGACCAACCTAGACAAGAGGATGACGAGTCTGTGGATGCCAGTGATGCCGTGGACGCCTCTCAATTGCCACCTGGTTAAATAGAATGTAGAGAGCACTTGGGTATCTGCGGTATATAGGTGAGCTCCCATGCTTTTTGATGGCCATAGCTCAGGTATTAATGAAATATTAGAAATATTGACGAATGTAACTTGTGAAACACTCGAGTTTTATTCTCGTGCTCTCATTTGCAACTTTTAATTCAATCACGCTAATCAAACACTGTCTAGTCTTTTTATGTCTGATACTTTTATCATTACTCTCCAAATGGAGGCTATGCGAAGAAATAATCTTTTCCAAAGCATATAGGGAAACTTCTAGGTTTCCTCTTTGGGGCATGGTGATTATAAAGAGCATATCTTTGGAATTGGTGAGTAGGACATTCAATACGACTATTAAATTAAGCCGTTAGCGGTTTCAACCTGTTTTAATCATGTCTCTTTAAAATACAGAAGGCGTCTAAATCTTCTCTTTTTCTTTTTGAATTTCAGGAAAAATCAAATCAGTTAAGTTCTTTTTTTTTTTAAAGAAACAATTTTATTATTCAACCTAAGGGATAATCGCCTCTATACTTCCTCAGGAGTGTCTTATGAGAGACGATATGCTTAGCAGCCGCGGAGGATGCCACATGTGCGTAGCAATCAAGTAACGAGTATCAGATATTATAGGAGTTCATGATAAGAGGTATATAACAATTAATGAATTATTTTACAAAAGACAATAAATTGTAGGCCACGAAATTTGGTAACACGTAGCTTAATTTTGGTCCGCAAGCACGGTTCCTGTTCGTGGTTTTAGGAGACAGGAAAACTTTCCTCCTTCACATTATCGGAAGCATGAGCGTACCGCAGGAGTTTTCCGTCTTATGCGATACCGGGGCGCTTACGTGAATATAAGATATTATCCTTCCTAATTAGGAAATATAAAGTAGATATATGCCTGTTTCTGAAGTCGTTTAAATCCATCTCCATATTTTTCGATTTCGAATTAGCCGCACAGAGCGCGTGAAAATCATTTTATCCCTACTTGAAATCGGTTAAAACTTCCCCCCTAATATTTCCAATCGGTTCACTGTCTACTTACTGGTATCTTCAAACAACAAGGTGCCTATCTCATAAACTTATTAAATTAGAAAAGTGAGCACTTTAAAGAACTAGCCTCTAATTGTTGCTTTATCTTTTGCATATTAATTTCAAAGAAATCTTATTAGCACAGTTGTAATGAACAGGGCCGCGAGAATGTCACCACTCATCGCTCATCACCCTGAGCCGGGCGCACAGCCCCACGCAACACGCACCTTCATGGATGTTGATGGTGATGGGAGTATTCCAACTAAACCTCCTTTCCAAAGAAAATGAAAGAAAACCCAAGAAGGTGAAGAACATATCGTACTTTTGCTTCTGAAATTTTTATTGACTTGTTGTTCTTAGGTCTTTCCCTCTCTCGGATTCTATTCACTGGGCTCCCTCGAAAAACTGCGTTGATTATGAGCGTTGTCCATAAAGGCGATGATGGTTGACGAAATTTACCCTATCGTCTATACTTGCGAAACAATGTAACGTGGCGAGAATTTCGCCGTCATCGGCCGTGATTTAAAAAACCGCCGATCGTTTTTCGATCTTTTGCTTTTCTTTCAGGATAATTTTTGGACATGCCTTAATAATTTAGGATAAAAACAAAATAAAATTAAGGATGTGATGTGATGTAATACAATGCCGCAACATTTTTCTCTGTCGACATGCCAATAAGAGAATCCCGGGTTTGGTCCAAGAGGCAGAAACATGCAGACTGCCCCATTTTGACCTACTTCCACAATATTTTCTCTTTCATCTTGGGATTATTTCGTCTGGATCTCTTGAAATTTATTACTTATCTCTTGAAATATATTTTCCTGCCTCTTCAAGGGTAAAACACTTAAATGTGAACAATTTCAGTCCTTCGCCATCTCTCGTTCGGCCAACCAAATGGACCGTATGCGCGAATACATGAGTCGCATTTATACTGGAGCCACCTGGAACCACGGCGCTCCGGGGCCAACAGGAATCTCCATGAAACCCCGGATTCTGTTTCAAATTTCACGCACATCACTTCAAAAAACTCAAAAAACGTTAGAACTTCAAGAAGTTAGACTTCGATCACTAGTCGTTTATAAATGCACCCCGCACATCCAAACCAGGCCATCCCTCAAGTAGGACTGATAACCCAAGCAGGGCCACATCTATTGAATACACCGGCCCATGCGACTGGCCCCGGCATAATTAACGGCCCTTCTCCAACATATAGAAACTATCTGGAACAAACACACTCTTATTCTCCAAACGTGAAAAGTGATATATCCCACGTATCTGCCCAGAACCATCCCCAGCCACAAAAACCACTGCTTCAACCACTGTCTACCGCCGATCACCGCCTTCGAACGACGCTGCAAGACAATGCCGGAAATGCAAATCCACAGTTTGCCTATACGAGGTATTCGTACTTGAATCCCCCAACATCAACAGGACATCCACTGTTACAGCCGGTATCACAAGTCCCACAGGTTCCACAGGTCCAACCTGTTCTTTTTCAGCCGACGCCAGTGCCTACAGTTAACTTTGCGCTGCGACCTACCGGTCAGAATCAACAACATCACGAGCAACAACACCAGCACCAGCACCAACTCCCGCCACATATCCCGCCAAATATCCCGCCGCAAACACCGCAGACGGCCGTCCTGGGTCCTCGGAATATTGCATTAGAGACTGTGATCGCCCCACCCCGGATACGCTCTCGTGACAGGCTGCTGTTTTCGCTGGCAAGCCAGTATTCAAATGATTCAAAATTCACCAATACGCAAGCGAATGCCCCAGTGATTCAGGTAACTGCACCATTGAATACGCAAGGGATCACAAAAGCAACTCCACCAGCAAACCCTCAAGAAACTATCAATATAATGTCTCAGACAGAACAAGTGCGATCCGGTGCCACAAGTCCTGCTCCAGCAACAAAACTCAAACAACTCAGCTCTAGAAAAAGATCTTCTACAGCATGCGATAAGTGCCGCCAGAAGAAAATTAAATGCGATAATGGTAAGCCCCGGTGCGGTGCATGTACGCGAAACGGGTTTACTGACTGTCATTATAGCTCAGAGAGTCACCAGGCAGACATTTGGCTCCTGGATGCAGCATACAATGGCTTATCGTCAAAACTTGACCTGATCATGAATGCTCTTCAGTGTAGAAGCGATTCTGAATCGGGATTTCGTTCTTCGCGTTCGCAAAAAAGACGCAAGACACACACGGCGAGATCTGCTCATATTCAACATTGGGACGTATCATTCACCAGTATATTCAAGTGGCAGTACTTCCAGAAACTGCTAGACATCAAACCCACAGAGATTTCCCGCCACATTGGTCGAATCCTTACTCTGTGTGAGGTACCCAACATCGATATGTCCCGGTTTGGATCTGTTCAAGAACAGCTCAATGCATGCACGGCAATCGAGGATATTTTTCACCATGATGCAAGCTCTCACCTCAACGCATTTTTGATCAATTCGCACACAAAGGTGCCATTCTTGGATATAGTCAAGCTTATCGAACTGATTGAGATATTCACTTTGATCAGAAAAGCCGACGACTCCGTCACCCTTCCGCGATTGCTTCTGGAATTCCATAGCCTCAAGGGCACTCAGCTGGTAGGTCCGATTTACTTAAAAGCACTTTCAAAGCTCAAAGTCGAAGACACAAAGGTGCTCCAGAAAGCCTACCGTGTTCTTTGCTCCTCCGCACCGGTATTGCTTTTGGTATGTGCCATTGGCGCCATCTCTGCCCCGGTATCTTTGGATAATATTGGTACTTACGAAAATTCTTTGGAGGAGCGTTCTTCCGTGGGTACACAAAAGAAGAAAGAATATGGGGCATCGCCATATAACCGATTTGCCGTGAGTCAGATGTATATGAATTATACATCAATGATCTTGGCGATGTTTCCATGCTCCTTGAAACCATATTCAATAGCCTCTGTGAAGTACCACGTATTGTTATCTCAATACCACCAGTATACATTGAACCCATCGTTGGCACACGAGGAAATAATAACTGCATGTAATTATTTGGTATTTTACATCGAGCGATTCCGGTCAAGAGCAGATCTTGTGGATTCAGATCATCTTGATCCTTTCCATGAAGATGCGCTTATTAATAGACTTTATTGGACTTGCCTAAAGCTCGAGTGTGAGTTGAGAATAGAGTTTAGCCCGCATGTGCCACTTTCTAATATCACCAAAATCACGCCTCCTTCGTCTTTTTTCACAATCCCCGATCCTTTCCAAGAAAGTGAACATACAAGTGACAGTATCAGCATTGCAAACAAATATGATGACCAAAATACTTGGTATTATTTTCTCACGGAAATTGCAGTCCGCAAAGTTGATAATAACATGCTTGACGAGGTGTATCCTGCGGGGCAGGATAGTTTTTCTTGGGACAACGCTGACTTCGCAAGTGAAAAGGTGTGGAAACTTACGATCAAGTATCTGAATCAATTAAATGGAATCGTCGACTCGCTAACGCCTGCAATACGGAACTTTGTGCTACTGGAGACCGACCCGGCACAGATATATACCTCCATCAAGAGAAAAGCGGTAAGAAGAAAAAAATCTCTAGGTGACGAAGAAAGGGTTCTCCATGTTCTCGATGATTTTTTGGTCAATGAAGATTTGTTGCATCATGCTCAGTCAGAATCGGTGATGTACATCAAAACACGTATCCTCTCGTCTAAGATGCTTTTAATGAGGCCTTTTGCTTATATGTACTTGCATGATCAAATTCTGTTTGACGAAATTATCGAAGCTGCAATGGAAGTACTTGCACAAAAAAAACTTAGTAAACCTGAGCAAGACATTCTTAGCTATTCTGATGAGTCTGGCTTTGGTTATGGTGCAACGTCGGTTGAGACTGGATCTGAAGGCTCGATTTACCAGCTGGCGGCGGCATTAAATGTCCTTGACCAGGACGACGAATCTTCAGAATTCAATATGCCAAGGTCTGTACCAGCTCAGGGTTCCAGAAGAAAATCGCGTTTCGAAGACTTTAGCGATTTAGTTGATTATGCTGAAAGTGATGAGGCATATCAGAACTCTGAGGCTTTTATCAATACCGAGGTTGTTAGAAAGAGAATTTTGGTATGGTTTGTTGCTGGGATTCTTGCTATTCCGAAGCTCAATATACCAAAGATGGGTCTGTTTCGACATCCAGGCTCGTGGTACTACATCAGAAATTTAATATTGGGTATCATAATGGAGTTCTTATTATACAAAAAGACACAAGACTACATTGCTCAAATGACGCGCGAACTTGCCAAAAATAATCCGAAATCCCCAAGTCAAGAAACTATGGAAACGATGAGCCTGTTATTTCAGAAAGACAGAATCCAGCTGTCATTGGAACATGCTCTTTTGATTGCAGACTACTGGAAAGATGAAAGAAAAGACTGCGAAATTTATGGCGAGTACTTGCGGCAATGTTTGGCTCGTCTTTGAATGCATATAGTCCGGTGATACTCCGAACTCGCATTTTGCAGCTTTACTTAAGCGCGCAGATCCCCGGTTGATGGGATGACAATACTGTTTGATAAACGAATTCCACTGTCGTTGGGTTCTTAGACGAAAATTCATTTTTCCGGGTGAAAAATTCGGGCTCTATTAAAAGGAACGATTTAAAACCATTATCAAGTCAAAATAAAAAGAAAATACCCAAGAAATGAAATCGGATGATCCAACAGAGTCGCACATGCGAAATTGCGATTATGAGATCAAAGAGCAAGACCGTTATCTCCCCATAGCAAATGTGACGAGAGTTATGAAAAAGGCATTGCCCGAGAAGGCAAAACTATCCAAAGAGGCCAAGGAATGCGTTCAAGAATGCGCATCGGAGTATATTTCATTCATTACATCTCAGGCGATCGACAAGTGTCTCCTTGAAAAGCGCAAAACGCTAAATGGAGAAGATATTTTATGGGCAATGTTTACTCTCGGTTTTGAGCATTACGCCGAGACTCTCAAAATTTATTTGGCGAAGTATAGGCAAAGCGAGCAAGAGGAACAAATGGCTAAAGCTCCTCGCCGGCGTGGCGTGAAAAACAAGCCCGCTTACGATTCTGGTAGTGGAAGTGGAAGTGAAGGCATGAGTGCGGAGGACTTTCAGTTTGAATCACCGGAAGATCAGTTTGTGAGTTTCGACGAATTTGCTTTGCAAGATGGAGTCGATGAAAGACGGTACGAATGATTTTTTTTCTCCTATTATGGGGCAGTGTCTTGCTTTAAAATACGAGGTGGGGCCAGAATTCCGCTAGGAATTTTTGACATTATGCTTTGCGAGATCCATCACGTGAATCTTTCGGAAGTACACGAAAATAATGCGTGTGGCCCCAATTGCAAGCATGTGCATAGAAGAGACTATAAAGGGAGACGGAGATCGACCGAGAAGATAAGAAATAGAAGGGGTTTGCTGCTTTCAATCGTCTTACTTACGGCTTATCAAAACCTTTTCATGTAAGTCACGGCTTAGGTAAATCGGTGCGGAAAGAGGTTACACACTATTGCCGGAACTCGGGGTATTGTCCGACGCGCGGCTTTCCAAGAAAAGGGGCATTGTGCATTCTTTCGTTTCAGTGTGGCTGCATGGGCCATCCATCAAAGAATAGACCGCTTTGGGAAATACTGAGGATTATGCTGCAGAAATTCTAAAAAAAAAACTTCGGCCCAGCAAAAAAAAATTCTCGCATACACACAAACACGCTCAGACAAACACGCTTGAACCTTACAAGCGACAGGTTTCCCCTAGGAGAAAGACGCGTAAGAAAATAATGTAAAAATACCGGAGTGACGGTCTCTATGCGAGAATAGCTGGTTGGGTAACTTTCCGAGCTACATATATGCTGGCAGATCCTGGAACCGGAAGAACACCCGTACATCGGATGGGGGCGCGTGAGTTGTATCTTTTTTTTTCCGTTTAGGCGTGCAAGCGTACATGAGAAAGAGCTGTCTCAGAAAACCTCACTGCCTCAGACCACTATTGTTATCCCGTGAAATTGCACGAACACCCCATACCAAGGTAAATACAACAAGACTTCATCGCCGAACTGTTGGACACATTGAAGAGAATCTTGTTACATCAGAAGATCGCGCAGTACATATTATACTTCCAGAAGAAATATACATATAAAAAAAGGGTTCTGTGGAAAGAAGGGTCCTTGTTCTATACATTGCCAACCAACAAAATCCCCAACATTACCAAGCCTAAGCATAGCGAGAGGTAAAAGGAACATAAACACACCGCCAAAATGATGAAATCCTTTCGCAAGTCGAAGCGGCTGTCAAACTCGCTGAACTCGTCGAAACAATCCATCTCGAGGGTGGCGTCAAGCCAAATGAATTCAGAGGAGCTAAATGCCGTATTGAAGTCACCAGAAAAGGCCATCAAAGCGCTCTATGACTATAAGCCACAGGGCCCTGGCGAGCTCCGGTTCCAGAAGGGTGACTTCTTTCATGTGGTACAGGACCAGGCTGGTAATAACGAGGCTAACGGCTGGTACGAGGCCACGAACCCGGCCACACAGCAGCGTGGTATGGTGCCAATGTCTTACTTTGAAGTTTTTAACAAGACGAAGCATACTGATGACAATGAGGGGCACAATATTGAGCAAGGCAATCCCCTCAATGCCAAATTCCAGCATATCGGCTCTCACCAGCCCGTGACCCAGACACTTTACGCCATGACGTTGTTTGATTTCCAGGCGGAACGTGCCGACGAGTTGGATATCACTGCTGGTGAGAACTTGGTTATCTGCGCTCATCACGACTATGAATGGTTTATCGCCAAGCCCATCACGCGGCTCGGTGGCCCAGGCTTGGTGCCGGTATCGTACGTAAAGATTATAGACATGATGGGCCCAAGTGCCGACCAACCCGCTGCCGATGATGCCGCTGCCATAATCAACCACTACAAGATCCCCACAGTTGCACAATGGAAGGACCAGACTGCAAAGTATGAGGCTCTGACCATTCCATTGGGTCATATTTCCAACAGTCAACCGGCCGTATCATCGAACTCGCAATATTTCCAGCGTGATGATGCCTCCTCGAACCGCTCGTCGCTCGGCTCAACCAAGACTCACGTTCTTGAGGCTGCCGTCGACTCGTACCATTTGGAGCACGGCCGCTATCAGTATTTGGTAGTTGCACGACTTTCCAGTGGGAAAACCAGATATTTATACCGTTTCTACCAAGACTTTTATGACCTACAGGTCAAGTTGCTAGAGCTCTTTCCATACGAAGCCGGCAAGATCGAGAACTCACGCCGTATCATTCCGTCCATTCCTGGACCTCTAATTAATGTGAACGACTCGATCTCGAAGTTGAGAAGAGAAAAGTTGGATTATTACTTGCGCAACTTGGTGTCTTTGCCGGTTCATATCTCGCGCTCAGAAGAAGTCTTGGGTCTATTCGAGGTTCTCGATAACGGATTCGATAAGGAAATTGCCGAGAGCTCCGAGCAACGGTCCTCCAGACCAGTCATGAGACAGTCGCATTACCAGCAAGACCGCATTTCGCAGTACTCGGCGCTGCAGGGAAATCCTCAGAGAACTTCTGTCACGGCATCCATGGAATCACTGATGCACAGACCAGGTTCCACCTCCTCGGCCAACCTTCTTGCACACTCCAACAATGGAATAACTAACGGAAACGTCGAAAAGCTGAATAAAGTGAAGGTTAAGTTCTACTACGAGGACGACATCTTTGTGCTTTTACTACCTGTGAATTTGCGGTTGCAAGATTTGAAGAACAAGTTGCTGAAGAGGCTCAATCTTGATGCCGGTGAAGACGCGCCAAACGTTTCCTTGTTTTTGAAAAACGACTATGATGAATTCATGGACTCCAACAACATTGCCACAGATATTCTCAAGCCGGAACAACGAGAGCAATTGTTTAGATTGGTGATTGACAACGACGAGCGGTTTCAAGAAATACTTTACGATAAGTGCAAGGTTGTGATTCTATCAGGTTGAATCTAGCTTTTCGTATTTGATCACTGGTGGTCGGTGTTATAGTTAATCCCATTAGAGCGACCTGGAAGTATTTGAGTAATATCGTCGATCCAAAATAAAACGAAGGAGGCATCAACGTCAAAATGTCAACCGGCTCAGCAAACTGCAAGTCTCCGTCACTGTCTCTTATCGTGGTGTAATTGGAAGAATAAACGGTGAAGCAAACATAGAAATAAGCAGGAGAAGTAATAAAGAAAAGAAGATAAACGAAAAGAAAAGAAAAGAAAGCAAACAGTAGTTTATGTAAGCCTTCCGAAAAAAATCACCACTGCTGATACAAAAAATGAATATTGTGTCAGGAATGTTTCAAAAAAAAAAAAAAAAAAAAAAAAAAAACACTTCGTAAACCACTCGATTCAAACGATAGAAGAGAAGAAAACCACTTGGGCCCATTTAGGACGCGCGCGGTATGGTTTTCAGTGTGCGGCTGAACAAAGCGGCGGCCTCCATAATCAACACAACAAATACATCGCTCTAACCTTTGAGGCACTTTTTCTTGAGGGAAACTAACCATTGAATGCACCGCGCGCGATAAGAAGACCGCGTTGTAAGAACAGCAATGGAAACAAATGGATCCGGACCGCATCGAAACAGTAGCAATACGCTGCCATTTTGGCCGTCGGGAGGAACTAAGGTTGAAACTCGGAATAACCGAAATACAATTCCTCTGCCATCTAGGACGTCCACCCAACATGTTAACGTGAAGATGCATACGGCAAATTTGACGAATGCTGAGAACCCCTTTGAGGAGATATATACAGATGCGGAGGAAGCAATTCTACGAAGAACCCCGAGTCCTAAGGTATATGAAAGAAGAAATGAGGCCTGGGAAATTGTGAACGAGGAGACTAGTGATGATGCTAGAGATGGTTCCAGTAAGGATTCTAGAAAGGGTGCTAGTAATGGCGCACGCAATAAAACGGCAAGTCACAATCGCAAAGTCACGAGTGCAAAAGTAAGCAACAGCAGAGACGAAGGCGCTGATGTGATCACTGTGGAGAACAGGGGGAACGGTAGACTTAATGGCACGCCTAAAAGTCTACATACAAGTATGGACGCCGACTCGGATATTGAAATCACCGGGGAGTCATACCCAGCCCAAAACAGTGGATATTTCCCAATGTCTACAAAGCAGAATACCCGTCCCAGTAGGCCAGCTCAGATCCACGACCAGTCTCTGCCGAAACGCGTATCTAAAGCCTCAAGCCATACAACCCCGAGTCCTAAAAGCATATCGCAAACTCCGCAAAACATCTCCTCAAAAACCACAAACCAATCAAAAATCATAAAAAAGACTAATTCAACCGATGACATACTACCGCGTGGGCTTGCAGAGCAAACTCTCCCGCAGAAACGCCGAAAGTTTAAGAGCTTTGAACGGAGTAAAATGAGGCTTATTATCAACCCTTCTTCGGAGTCTGACAGTGATCTGGTATCTGAGATCACTTTCACTAACTCCGCCCCTCAAGAAAAGGCAACGCACCAGCACAAGTCAAAAGAAACCGTATCTTCAGTCTCCCATTCAGACTCGTCCGATGCCAAGCCCATTGAGCCCAGGGCTGCTGCGGGTAAAACAACGGGAAACAGTACCATCGATAGAAGAGCCTCTTTCTTTGCAGTCGATCGCTCTCAACCACAAGAACCAGCAGCATCTGAGGAAATTTTCAACCCAAAAGCTGTCAAATTACTTCTGCCTCGTAGTTCAGACTATATGCAATTTGAGGCCATGCTATATAAACAACTTGAGGATGCGGGATTTCAGGAAACTGGTTACCTTTCTATGGAGCAGGGGAAAGAACCTTCCACCGGTCTTGCACAAACAAACGCTGTGAATCATGAAGAAAGAGATCAAATGAGTGAAGATCAAGATAAAGCAATCCAGCTTGCTATTGCTGCTGCTAAGGCTGCAGTCGCTGCGGAAGTTAGCGATGACGATGACGAAGACGGTGACGAACAAATTGAGAAAGTTATACTTATGGAAATGCCTGTTTCTCAAAATATTGATCAAGAAGCCTATAATAGGATCTCGGGAACATCTGAACGAACGCCACAAACCCCAATTAACAACAATTCTGAATCTCCTAATAAGGACACACACGCTGATAATGACACTCGGCCACATAATTCATCTCGGAATGCACCCGTTACAACCACGTCTTTAGCTTTGATACACTTACCTCGTGATGCTGAAAACAGAACACATGATAACAGGCCCCGTCAAGAAGGTATTACCGAATTGCTCCCCGTCTATGATGAAAACTACGATGGCCCTACGGTTGCAATTGACGCTTTTAAGCATAAACAAAAAGCGAAAAATGAAAAAAGAAGGCTCGGCTCGGCGAGAAAATTGTCAAGGGAGAAGAGAAAAAATGAAGGCGATGTTTCCATTTACCATACAATTGAAGCAACTCCACTGCCTTCTCGGCGGTTCTATATTGAGCGATCGCTGTTTACTCTTGAGCATAAAAGCGAATCATCTTCCCCATCTTCCTCGCTACGACCACGAAAGCATCTGAACTTGCCCGACTGTGTTAGTGAAGAGGAATGGGGGGAGAGCTTTTTGATTAATTCAGGTTCCAATGAGGTACCATCCTCCCCCCACATAACCATGTTTTATGGGAACAGTGAAGAGCCCGAACAGCGAGCCCTCAAAGACCCCCCAATCGAAAATGGAAAAAACACAAGAAATTCGCCAATACTACAGAGAGACTCTTGGGCTGGTGCACAGTGCACCAGTGTTGGAATGGAGCTTCTGTCTAATTTGGTTTCATCGGGAATTGAAAATCACCAGAGTTCGCCAAATGTCAACCCACAGCCTTCTCTGGATCAAAATGCAAGTGAGGAAATTATTGTTGTATCGCTGGGATCATCCAGTAGACGCTCGCTGGTAGCATTTCTGTCAACGGAGAATGTTAGAAATCAAGACGGCCTTAACCCTTCCTATTCACAGAAGGGTGGGTCCAGCCAGCTGCACGCCGACACGACGGATTTCGGGACAGTGATTCCAAATTCTTCCCAGTCCATAAAAGCAAGCCAAAGACGCAATCCATTGACGTCTCAAATTGCTGTGAACAGCTCTCAGGAGAGCCAGATCAACAGTTCAGTAGTATACACCAATCAGACACAAGAGCCAATGCTCAATTGCAGCCGTATGCACAGGTGAACTCGCACGAAGATGTCAACTACGTCGACTCCCGTTCCCGGTAAAATCGTCAAACAAACCTCAGGAACTTTTTTTTTACAGAGAAGTGCCCCGCAGAGCAACTACGAGAAAGATTTGCACAAAACGGGAAATCTTTCACTGGATTTTATGTTGATTCTGACTCGGATTGATTGTCGTAGTCCAATGACATAGACTGGTCCTGTGCATACTTCAGAGATACGAAAGTTGCCTTTCTACTGCGTCCAGACCCCGTATGTTCAACTTTGGCTTGAATAATCTGTTTCATAGAATGCTTAGTTCTGAAATAAAGAGCCGAGTTTTATTCTCCTGTTACGGATACCTTGCGTGAAATTGTGTTGACGACTCTGTTCTTGCAATTCTTCTTGAGGTATTTCTTATAAGCTGGGCCGAGATGGACTCAACGTATACCCAGTAAATAGTAGACATCCAATAAACTCGTAAACTGCATTGGGCCAACTCGGTATAAAAATTAATGCACGTTCATTGGCAAAACCTTAATTAAAGATTAAAGAGTCATTGATCGTAAGTACAATTGTCTGTCAAAATAAAGTGAGCCTCTGATAACATTTAAGCAGTCTAAACCCCGATTATGATTAGATGAATTAAAAATGGTCGATAGATTCGCATGTGTGGCTCATAACCCACGAATCGGTGATTAAAGCGCACACGAAATCCCCCGCAGTATTGAAAAAGAAAAAAAAAAGCCACAGCTATATTGCGTTTTGCCCGCAATTGATCATCCAAAAATATTTCATCTCCAGCAAAAAGGCCCCAGAAAAACATGATTTCACCCAAGTACTCGCTCTCTCACTACTTTTTTAACGACTCCAGACCAAGAACCAAGGCACCAAATGTGGTCAATCTCTACTTAGACTACAACTGTCCGTTTTCGGCCAAGATCTTCTTCAAGTTCCTTGAAATCATACCTTTGTTGGAGAAGAGGTACCCAGGAACTTTCCAGTTTGTTTTTGTGAATGTTGTGCAGCCATGGCACCCCAATTCGGTATTGCTCAATGAGTTTTCATTGGTTGTGGCGGATTTGTTGCGTAAAGATGACCCCAATATCTCTAACGAGATGTTCTGGATTGTTTCCGGGTCGCTTTTCAGGAACAAGGAGAAATTCTATGACTCTGCCACCGTGTCTTTGGGAAGAAATGAGACTTACAAGCACATTTATGATGTTGTTCAGGAGGAGGTGGAGCTTTTATTTGATCAAAACGATATTTTGGATAAGTTGTACATCAAGGAGGAAACAGACACCGCCAAAGCATCCAACGGAGGCAATTTTGCTACGGTCGACATCAAGTACTTTACTAGATACTTGAGAACCGTGGGTGTGCATGTGACCCCCACTGTCAGTGTCAATGGCATTGTCAACGACTCCATTTCGAGCGGTTCTTCCAATGAAGAGTTGTTGAAGATCTTCGAAACATACTTGTAATAATAGCACGTGTAACTGTGTAATTTCGGGCTTCAGAGATCCATCGGACTTTTCAAGTTTTCAAGTCCAAAATAAAAATATAGATTTTTCAGAATTACTTCATGTATTTTCTTCTCTGTATAGGGGATTTTTTTTTTTAATATATATATATATGTAAAAATATTTGGTGGAAATTTTACAAACTTGAGGGCTAATTTTGTAATTATGAGTCCCAAATTGCACCTAATATACATCCAAATCGCTATATTGAATCATTTGAGCAGTGATGACAGCTGTATAGCTTTTGCTGACTTTTTTTCGTTTGAGTTCTATACTATTTTAAGATTTAAACACTTAGTATAATTCTATAGACGCATTCAAATTAACTACATTTATGTTTATTGTACCAATCCACACTTAAAGAGGTGCAGATCTTCAGCCACTTTTCAATTGTCTTAACAAGGCTGTGTAAAGTATAATAAAAAAGCTATGTAACTGGTACTCCATGCAACAGTTAGAAGAATAAAAAAGACTAAGGACTCGCGGGCTTTTTAGTAATAACCCTTCGTACTATCGGGATAATCTGCAACTTTTCTTACACTGGTGAAATTTTTGTTTTTTGGAGAAGGTATAATCTAATAGGTGTTTGTTTTAAATCCAATTGCCTCGACTAAGATTTAACTGGTATTTCTCGAAATGAATTTGGAAAAATTCGATCCTGGTCCATTGTTTTATTGTTTAATGATTCATGCAGATGAATCGATGTCTTTTTGCGCCTTCAAACTCCAACATCTCTTTTGGAAAAGCTTCGAGAAAAACATATACACATGTATCTCAGCAAGACAACGAATAATCGAGTAAGTATAGCAGTGACTTGAAACAGCCACCTGGGTCTGGTTTATCAAGTTGGAAACTCCAGGTGTTTTTTTTAAAGAAAATATACAATTATGGAATTGTCTTTTGGTTGTTGTTTGTCGTCACCGGTGCTGGTAGTTACAGGTTCTTGAAATGCTTTATCCGGTAATTCTGCCAACTCGTTGATTGAAGATGGAAGTTTTTGACACTAGTCTTCATGCCCAACACGTTCAGGGAATTAATTTCAACCGTTCAAATATATATATAATTAGCAATACTTTGGTTATAGGGAAGTGATCCTTCTTTGTTTCTCCGCTTGAATGGAGAGGCAAAAAAAGAAAAAAAAAAAAAAAAAAAAGAAAAAATGAAACCTTGAAGCCTTGACTGGGGCTATTGTTAAGGTGCATGATTTGGATTTCACCTACAAAAGCCGATCCATGAGCAATTAAGTATAAAAGGGGCCTTTTGTGACTCTAATATTCTCTCTTGAAATATCATTATTCAAATATTTCCCATGTTGACTACTTTCATCCTTACTTTTGCTGCTGCAGTATGCGTTCTGGCAACGATCGATAGTGACCTCGGTTCTAGTTCAGAGACTAGCGTTATCTATCCCGAGATAATTACTAGCATGAGTGATCTTACCTTCGAGCAAGCAGAAGAATTAAACCAGTTGTTCATCTGAAAATGGGGTTGGAATTGATAATTCAGTTGAGCTTGTGGGAAAGGATGATGGCAGTGATGTCTATTTTAATGCTATTTTGGATCAATACCAGAGAGACTTGGCTAATCTTGGTAGCAGCGAGATGGTCAGAGAAAACAGATTACTGTATGCCACTTTTGAAGATGAAATTCCACCAGAAGTTCCTGTTTTAAATGGTGACTTTGATATCGAGAAGCGGGGGCATGCCACGTTTATGGCTGCACGGAGGACACCAGATGCTGTCGAATGGCAGACAAAGTCCTTTCCAGCAGCTGGTTGTATCGGTCGAATTTCTCATGGTATTGAGAAGGCAAATTATCTCCTGTGGAGAGTAAGTGATCTTAGTTGCAAGTTTGCCCTTTTCAATTTTAACATGTGTATGGGACAACGTACGTTTGACACCAGAGGTTTCAATGTGGTCAGTGATGGCTCCAGGTATAACCATGGCTTCAAGAGTGTCTTCTTTGTGTGTAAGTAAAGTTGATTTTTGGCGGATTTTGTATCTTTATTACTTGAGCTGGGCATAAACGTGCTAATCAGGCGAGAGCAGTTGCGAAATGTTGAGCAATACATGAGTCTCAAGAATTTGCGATTATAATGAAAGATTACCATATTATTGAAGTCCATAGTGCTCTTTTAGAAAATATCATTTTCCACTTTGATCATGAGCCTTTCATAATACGTAATCATTCTTTTTTTTTTTTTTTTTTTTTTTTTTTTTTTTAAAGAAACAATTCGTATTACAGGACGCCGCTATAAAACGACTAAAAAAACTATACTATGAGAAAAACCTGCAACACGTCTGATTATTGTACTGAGTATTGAAATCCTCCGGCTCTCCCGAGCCCTAGGCCTTCCTCCTTACATTAATCGCTGTGTAGGTTGCGTCAACTCGTCTTAGCCTTGCTATGCCCCATATAAATTTGTGTGAACACGGCTGGATGCACTACTGAATGAGGAAGTTATTTGTCCATGTGATATTAAGCTATTATTTCGGCATCAAGCTTCGAATTTTCTTCACATATTTTGTGTAAATATTATTTGTTACTGTATGATTATTATTCTGTCTTTTTAAGTTCAAAAAAAAAATTATAAATTCGCACATTTCGAAAATACATTTTATGACCTACATTACGTACTATCAGCTAAGGTGGCCATTTCACAGCTCAACAAATCAGCCGGTCTAGTATAGTGGTAAGTACAGCTCGTTGTGGCCGAGCAGACCCAAGTTCGATTCCTGGGACCGGCATTTATTTTTGCAATTTCTCGCTTTCTTTTCTTTTTCAAAGCTAGCCCTAACAGTTACCCGCCCTTGGCGCATATAACTTGCGAGAAGAACGCGTTGAAAGAAAAACTATAGTCCACATCTTTCTTTAGCAGAAATTGTATGTTTTCCCATTAAAGGAATTGTTTCAGGATGACAAATTGTTATCGTGTTGCTTGAAGATTAACTTCGATGTAAGCCACAAAAAGACTACAACGGTATCTGAATCGAAACAAAACATTCCCAAAAATTTTTTTAAAAAAAAATTGAAGAGCTTTTACTAACAGTTTTAAAGACCAATTCAGTTTTATTGTATAATTTCGAGTACACCAAGGAAAAAATTGGGTAAGGCACGCCTTTACATTTTTTCCCCTTTTTTTTTACTTGCGTACATCGAACATAAAATATTCCCGGCCGCTCGCCTCTTGATTCACTTCAGCCCAGATAAATCAGATATAATTTGCCGGTCTAAGGAATCATGGAAAAGCGTAAGGGAAGATCGCTTAATGCTATCTATAGTAGACCTCTCCCTCTCACGCTCTCGGTAGACAAATTTGGCCAGCTCCCACAAATTACCGTTCACAACCCTGTGTCGTGGGTTTATCTTTTGTATCGTGTGGCAAGCATATACTTCCAGACACCTCCACAAAAACTTGAACCAAAGCTGAATGTTGAAGTAGTCGATGTGGGCACAGACGTTGTTTTTTATGTCAACGACCTGCAAGACATGGAACGCTTATGGCGACAGGGCTTCTTCGGCAAAGGAACGTTGTCGAGATCAGACCCCACTTGGGAGAATAGAGTCCAGCGTAGGCTTAATTTACATGGTGCCGCGGGTAAAGACCTTTCAAAGGAAGATGTCACGAATGTTAGAAGAGAAGACAGGAAGGCATTCAAGGCGCTCCGAAGCAAATCCCAGGAGTTTGAGACGATAGCACGTAAACGAGGTTTAACTTCCGTCGAACAGAATGAATGGGATACAGTGAAGCAGGAAATGGAGACAATGAAATCATCAAATTCTTTCAGAATACAGGCTGGACAGAACCAAGAAGATTCAATGCGACAGGAAGATATGGATCTCATTGATCCTGTTACGAACGCTCTCCGGCGAAACCTCGAGTCGTTACAGCTCCAGAAAGTCGAACTTTTCTTCCTTCATTTTGCCCTAGATGTTGTGCTGATCATCCGTGACTCGCAGCAGCTCCTGGTAAATGATGTCTTTGGTTTGTGTATGAGAGGAAGCATCGTGCCCCACAACAAATTCCTACTAGACTACGCAGTGTATCACCACTTCCGCAGCATGGGCTGGTGCGTGCGGAGTGGTATTAAGTTTGGGTGTGATATGTTACTTTACAAAAGAGGGCCTCCATTTATGCACGCCGAGTATGCCATTTTGGTAATACCTAATAACGGCGAAGAGTGGACAACCTGGGAGGACTTTATGGCCATCGCCAGAGTCGTCAGCGGCGTGAAGAAAACGTTGGTTCTTGCTTATGTGGATATTCCAGAAACATTAGTATTCGATCACGTGATGAGCATACTGGACTCGACGGAACGATTCAGAACGTTGTTCCAGCATTATAAAGTTACCGAGGTGATTTACAAAAGGTGGTCACCTAGCAGAACCAGAGACTAGTCTATCGGTGAACTTTTTTCAAGAAGTGTCAAAGACCTTTTCTTTCTGCCCACTGATGAGTTGTGATCGACGGTGACTGACTGTGTACCGGTAGATGAGTTGTGCATAGATTCGTACACTCTCATGAAAGAAATTTAAGACAGCGTGAGCCGCCTGCGACTGATTTTTTTTTCTTCTTTTTTTTCGGTTTTGTTCCGTCTTACTTGTGAACAGAAGCCAACTTTTTGTAATACTATTGTTGAAGCTGTCTTTCTTCTTCAAAAATACAAGGACCGTTCATGAAGCAAAGGAATATATGGAATGTTTTCTCCATGGTATGGAGTGTGATGTGACGAGAAGGGACGTAGGCCAGGACCGTGCACCTGCACAAGGTGGGCTTACGCGACGCATCTCTCGATGCCTCTTGGAAAAACAAAGATTATATAAAGCCCATGAGTTTCCGCGCGATTAGAAAAATGTTCTATGCACACTGCCCCGAGGAACGAAAATGGCTGACATTAATTCTCTCATCAATCCCCCGGAGGAGACCAAAGTTACCATAGTCCCAAAACGTGAGGCGCCGTCAAGAAAGAGGGTAGCCGTCAAAGATGAGGATGAAGATTATAAGGATGAAGATGAGTATAAAGAAGAAAACGGAGACACCAATGAGAACGGAGCGTCTGGCGAGCCTATAGTGAGCCAGGATACAATCCTAAGCTCTTTTGACCGGATAAAAACGCATTTCCCGGCTGCTAGAATCAAGAAAATCATGCAGTCGGACGAAGATATTGGTAAGGTGGCGCAAGCGACACCGGTCGTGGTAGGGCGGGCGCTTGAAATCTTCATGGCAAATTTGGTGGAGGCGGCCATCATCGAGACAAAAGGCGCGGGCGTACGTCGTATCGCAGCCTCGCACGTGCGGGCGGCAGTGGAAAAAACTGAGCAGTTTGATTTTTTGGTTGACATTGTGCTGAAGTACCTGTCGACCAAAAACTGATTCGGGGCATTCCGGGTTGGTGTATATTATTTGTATATTAGAAAAGGGTAAGGTAATTTTAATGTAAAAGTGCAACGACAACATCGTCTTGGTCACATGTCCTCCCACGCCATCGCCTGTAAAATGACGTACAGGGCTTACGTAGTAAGAATAGGGCAGCCCAGATTTGGCCAATGCGAAAACAACAAAGGAAAAAGATGGACAAAGAGGTCGAAAAAGTACAATACAAGGCGGAACCACAAGTTACAATGGGACGGCAAGAGGTATGAGGGAAAAGGAGGGAAAGTATAAAGGAGAAATTTAATAAACATGGAAAATAGCGACAAAAAATTAAAACCCCACTTAGTTATTGCTGACAGTGTAAAGTTTTTAGAAACTGAATTTGAGCAACACTGTGCTACATGATGAAACCTCATTACGGACATATATATGATTAAGAAAAAATTTATCTTTAATAATCCTGTAAATTATGAAAGAAGGTAATTAAAAGAGATTAAAGAAAGAGAAAACAAGCTCCTCTTCATGTAAATTCCATATGAGCGAATTACCAGTATTGTCCCGTCTCTTCCTGTTCTTCATTTCCAGCATATAGCAACAGACAATTCTACCCCGGTGTTTCTGCTGTTGCTTTTTTATGGGGTTATTGCTGAAAAAATAAACAAGGGAAGGAAAAAAAAAAAGATTAATGATCAAATTCAAAATAAAGCAACTCCATTTAAAGCGGCACTTTCGCTTGACTAATGGTTGCCTATCAATCGCATTGGCCCTGGCCTCGGCCCTCCAACCTCAGGCCGGAGCTGGTACCCAGAAATAAACAATGTAATTGCCACAAACAAAACATGGCCAATCGTACTTCGTTTTTTTTTTCCTTCCACTAATTTTCCATAATTTCCCGCCCAATTGAGTTCATTTTCCCATTCAAGTATAACTATGCCCTAATTTTGGTTGGGGGTTTCTCAATAAAGTTTCTTAGTGATATTTCTTGATATGGAATTCTTTCGCTTTCGCCCTGTTTCCACTCCTATCGCGCCTTTTCTCTGCGTATGCCTGGGACAATTTCGTTGGCTGAGACAAAAGCGAGATGATGAAATAGGGCAGCAATGGTCATCGTTTCCAGAGGTCGCGGTAACCCAATTTTACCTTTCTCCTGTACATAGAGCCATACTTTAAAACGGCATAGCAAGATACCGAAACTGAGTGTTTTATGATGAGTTTTCAGTACACTCAATTGAGATAACCCGCAAGGAAATATTTGTGTTTGAGCGCATATTTCATCCCCCGAGTATACCTTATATCTCGTGATGGTCTTTTTTTTCCCGAAATTTATGGGCTTTCCAAGTCAATTGCTAGATCTGACACCCTCGTGATCCAACTACGTCAGTTGCCCCGCGTCCTGCACCTAGCGCAGCAACCAGGCCATAGGCCCGGCCCCAGTGCCAGACTAATTTCATACATAATAAGGGCCGGTTCCCCTCCCCACAAATTTCCAGTAGGCTAGTGATTATAAACGACTATAAAAAGACTTTGAAAAAGTAAATCAAATACCAACCAAAGAAAAAAAACTCATTCCCTATTAAAATCAACAATGGCATTCAACAAGTCGCACACAAGCTTAAACTCTCGCAAATCGTCCTTTTTCAACTCCCACCAATTGGCACATCCTCCACAGCCGGACGTCTACTTTGTAGGTGTGGATGTTGGAACCGGTTCTGCCAGAGCATGTGTCATTGACACCAATGGTGTTATTTTGGCAATGAGTGAACGTCCCATCACGAGACACCAATTGAAACCCAACCACATCACCCAGAACTCCACCGAGATCTGGAACTCCATCTGTTACTGTGTCAAGACATGTTTGCGGGACTCTGGCGTTGACCCAGCAGAGGTCTTTGGTATCGGTTTCGATGCTACGTGTTCCTTGGTGGCTGTTTCTGAGTCCACTGATAAGCCTGCTGGTGTAGGACCAGACTTCTCCGACAGTAAAGAGAACATTGTGTTGTGGATGGACCACCGTGCTGAGAACGAAACTGATGTCATCAACGCCACCGGCGACAAGGCTTTGAAATATGTGGGTGGACAAATGTCCATTGAGATGGAATTGCCTAAAATCAAATGGTTGAAGCACAACAGACCTAATGGCCTTGACGACTTGAAGTTCTACGACTTGCCTGACTATTTGACTCACAAGGCCACTGGCTCCGAGGCCCGTTCCTTCAACTCCACCGTGTGTAAGCAAGGTTTGGTGCCTGTGGGTGTTGACGGATCTACCACCGGTTGGTCCAAAGAGTTCTTGGAGCAAATTGACTTGCCCGAGTTGGTTGCTGACGACTTCAAGAAGTTGGGAGGTATCCCAGGCAAGACCGGTACTTGGTTGAGTGCTGGTGATGTTGTTGGAAAGCTTACTGCTGAGTCTGCTGAAGAATTGGGCTTGACCACCGAGTGTATTGTGGGAAGTGGTGTTATCGATGCATATGCTGGATGGATCGGTACCGTTGCTGGTAAAGTTGATCTTCCTTCTCACCCGGAATTGTCTCAAGAGACTGACGGCTCCATGAGCTCAGGATGTGGTCGTTTGGCTGCTGTCGCAGGTACTTCCACCTGTCACATTGCCATGAGTGAGGAGCCTTGCTTTGTGCAAGGTGTGTGGGGTCCATACAGAGAAGTGTTTGGTCCTGGATTCTGGTTGGCCGAGGGTGGTCAGTCTTGTACCGGAGCCCTTTTGGCTCATGTTCTCTCCATCCACCCTTCGCATGGTGAGTTGGTGCAATTGGCAGAGTCTTCCAACTTGTCTAAGTTCGACTACTTGAACTTGGTGTTGGAGAACATGGTCTCCGAAGAGAACTCTCGTTCCGTTGTTGCTTTGGCTAAACACATCTTTTTCTACGGAGACTTCCATGGTAACAGATCGCCTATTGCTGATCCAAAGATGAGAGCTTCCATCATTGGTCAATCCATGGATTCGTCCGTCAAGGACTTGGCCTTGCAATACTTCGGTGCATGTGAGTTCATTGCTCAGCAAACCAGACAAATTGTCGAGGAGATGGAGAAGGGTGGCCACAAAATCAAGTGCGTGTACATGAGTGGTGGCCAATGCCGTAACGGTTTGTTGATGCGTTTGCTTGCTGACTGCACTGGTTTGCCAGTTATTGTTCCACGTTACATCGACGCTGCTGTTGTTTTCGGTTCCGCTTTGTTGGGTGCAGTTGCTGCCCAGCTGTTGGTTGAGGAGCACATCAGCTCCAAGGGCCGCAGCAGAAGAGACACGGTGTTGAAGTCGCAAATCGACTTGAACAACTTGTCACATGCTAAGGTGCCATCTCCACCACACTCTCCATATACTGCACCATCCGCCACTGCCTCGTCTACTAACATGGCTGCTTTTGCGTACACGAGTGCCAGCCACCACAACGCCGGCAACCACAACCAGTTCACCATGACCCCCGTTGGAGAGAACCCTGGCGAGCAAGACTACTTCAGTCAGCCTACCGCTAAGCCCTCGAAGCCAGTGGCTACAGATGACTCTGATGACGAGGACGAACAGACTTTGTCGTTTGGCTCCAAGCAAAACACGTCACAGACTGTTCAAAAGGATCTCTCTCACAAGTTGAACAAATTGGACATCAAGCCATTGACGAGTGCCAAGTCCCAAAAGAAGCCTCTGACTCAGGGTGACAAGTTGTGGCAGACCATGGAGAAGCTCACTGGTCCAGGTAAAGCCATCTTGCCAAGTCCTGAGAACCATCCTGACCGTAAGTTGTTGGCTGCCAAGTACAAGATCTTCCTTGAGCAATGCTACAAGCAACAAGAGTACAGAAAGCTTGTTGACGAAGTCGAGGCTAGTGCTTAAGTATGCGCTGTGCGTCGGGCTTAGAGTGAATTTAGCTTCTCATTTTCAACCATTAATCAGTATTTAATTTTACCATATAGTTATTAGATCTCAACGAAGAAATGTATAAAAAATATTGGTGGTGTGTACGCAGCAGCCACAACCAACGTAAATGTAGAATGTCTTATTAAGTATTGCGTGATTTGGGGCTTGTGCTGGCAAGAGTGTCAGGAAGAAATTTAATGCAAGAAAAAAAAAAATAGAAGAGGGAGACGGGGACAAGAACAGAGAGGTAACAGGGTAGAGTGGACAAAGGGGTAACAGGGTGGAGTGAAAAAGAGTGGAGGTAGGTGGAGAAGTGTAATTTTTTCTGAAGGATTTTGTCAGCAGAGTCATCCATTGGTGGAAACAAACAAAAATTAACTTTTTCTTGTGAAATATACTACGTAGCAAAATTCAAAAGAATCATTTAAAAATCCAAACTTGCGGCTTCTTCATACACGAAAAAAACAAGAGCATCAGAATTTTTTAAATTTCAATTCGTTTTAAACCTTTTGAATAATAACCCCCCAAATTCCTTAGCTATTGCATTATCTTATCTGTGGCCTCATCGCCGAACGATATTCAACTCCGAAAATTTCCCGATTTGGTCTTCCTCGCAACTAAGCGTTTGCCACGCAAATGACATCACTTTCTTTATTTGTATGCATCTCGGTAATTTCCTTTCCTTCAATACTTTAGAAGTGAGAATGACAACACGGCACGTGACCGCTGCAAATGTTTCGCAGCATTTGTTTTTGCTTGGGACGTCAAACGAACCAAGGATGAATAAGACCCCGGCCAAGAAATACATATCTTAGACAGTGAATATGACACAAAAAAAGAAGAATATGTCTCTTATGATTATCAGAAAATATGTGTGACAACAGTTTGGGATCTAGACACTCAATTCGTGCCAAAAACAGTTCCCGCCTTTAGCCCGCTCCCGGCCCAAACGCCGCGTCACGTGCACTAGACAAACTGTGGTTCCTTATCATTAATTACTAATTTCAGTGCATGCTTTAAAGCGGACCACAGTTGGAGCAAATGGATACCAAGAAAAATTTTCCACTTTAAGCGTTTTGTTTCGGCCCGCCCCATTTTCACCTGCATAATCTGCACTCATCTCGTATTATCCCTTTCAATAATACTCTCGCCGTTATATTTAAAGGTCCAGTTTTCCCTCCAAGACATCATTTTTGACTATAGCTCATCTGCCGGTTTTTTGTATATTTGCTTACCTTAATAAAAATGGTACTTGACGGAAGCGCCTTGTCGCCGGCTGTCTCGAACATTGCTGAGCCGCAAGAATATGATAGTATTCGTGCCTCCAGGGTCCAGAGTCATGAGTTCCAAAGAGATCACCAACCTCCCTTATCCACCGATAACAGAAATGTGCCTGTGCCCGAATACTTCGAAAAGGAACCAACTGTTGTTGAATACGGCAAAGAAGTTTTCTCCAACCCTGTGCAAAAGTTTACCGACTACTTGGTGTCGTTGTTTCCCATTGCAAAATGGATCTTGCACTATAATGGCAAATGGTTGTACGGTGACTTGATTGCCGGTATCACTGTCGGTGTTGTTTTGGTGCCACAATCCATGTCGTATGCGCTGTTGGCTGGTTTGAGTCCTGAATATGGTCTTTACTCTTCTTTTGTGGGTGTGTTCATCTACTCGTTTTTTGCTACATCCAAGGATGTGTCCATTGGCCCAGTCGCTGTGATGTCGTTACAGGTTGGAAAAGTCGTTGCTAAAGTACAAAAAAAGTTCGGCAAAAAGTACTCTGCTCCCGAAATCGCCACGTTCTTGTCTTTGATCTGTGGTGGTATTGCCGCTGGAATTGGTATTTTGAGACTCGGGTTCATTCTTGAGTTTATCTCCATGCCTGCAGTTATGGGGTTCATGTCTGGTTCTGCGTTCAATATCATTACTGGTCAAGTGCCAGGATTGTTGGGTTACAACTCGGCCGTCGACACTAAGATCTCATCATTCCATACTGTCATTTACACTTTGAAGAAGTTGCCATTGGCTGACATCAACGCTGCATTTGGTATCGTGCCTCTCTTCATCTTGTATTCGTGGAAGTTTTCGTGTGACTTCTTGGGTAAGAGATACCCTAAGAAGAAGATGTGGTTCTTCTACATCCAACAATTGAGGAACGCTATTGTGATCATTGTTGCTACCGCCATTGCATGGGGTGTTGTTCACCCCGAATTGAAGAGATTCAAGGGTAACAAGTCTAAGTTCAAGAGTAAGATTAAGACTCTTGGTGTTGTGCCTTCTGGATTGAAACACGTTGGTGTTATGACTGTGCCAGACGGAATCATCGACGCCATGGCCTCCGAGCTTCCTGTGTCTACCATTATCTTGTTGTTGGAGCACATCGCCATTTCCAAGTCTTTCGGTAGAGTCAACGACTACAAGGTTGTTCCTGACCAGGAATTGATTGCCATTGGTGTCAACAACTTGATTGGTACTTTTTTTAACGCCTATCCTGCTACTGGATCTTTCTCCAGATCTGCTTTGAAAGCCAAGTGTGGTGTCAGAACTCCTTTGGCCGGTATCTTCACCGGTGGTGTTGTCTTGTTAGCTTTGTATGCTTTGACTGGTGCTTTCTTCTACATTCCAAAGGCCACATTATCTGCCGTCATCATCCATGCTGTGTCGGATTTGATGTCCTCCTGGAGGGCCACCTGGAACTTGTGGGAAGTTAACCCTATTGACTGTGGTATTTTCCTTATTGCCGTGATCATCACTGTTTTCTCGTCTATTGAAAACGGTATTTATTTCGCTATTGCTGCCTCTGCTGCCGTCCTTTTGTTCAGAGTTGCTAAGCCTACTGGCCAGTTCTTGGGTAAGATCCGTGTTGCTGAAGTGGTCAACCCAGTTATTCAATTCAAGGAAGAGGACTCATACTCCAGCAGTTCGGAAGAAAATGTCGAGATTCAGCAAGTGTTATCTCGTGAATCTTACCGCTCTACTGGAGGTAGTAAGCTTAAGGTCAAGGATTTGTACGAAAAGCAAAAGGTGCCTACAAGCGATAAACTTGTTAAGCAGCATCCTAACATCAAGTTTGTTACCAAGTGGGTTCCATTGACCAAGAAGAATTTCAACAGCGATGTCGACGTTCTCCCTCCTCCACCTGGAGTCATTGTTTTTAGACCAGTCCAGTCCTTCTCATACCCCAACGCTTCCGACTTTATCGATCAGGTGAGCGATGAAGCCAAGAAACTCACCCGTCGTGGTAAGTCGTATGCTAACGGGTCTGCAGGCGACAGACCATGGAATGACCCGGGTCCATTGAAATGGAACCCGTTCAAGAGAAACAAGGGCATCTCGGAAGATGTCCAAGAAGATGTCAGACCGCTTCTCAGAATTGTGCATTTCGATTTCTCTTGTGCTCCTTCCATTGATGCGTCTTCTGTTCAAGCTTTGGTCGATTTGAGAAGGGCATTGAACAACTACGCAGACAGAGAGGTGGAGTTCCATTTCAGTGGAATTCATTCTCCATGGATCAGAAGAGGATTGATCAAAGCTGGCTTTGGTACATATGGAGAGAACGAGTTGGTGAGCGAAAGAACGTACGTCAACATTGCTACCGTCGAGGGTGACTTGGAGAACGAAGCCTACCATGCGGCTGTCGGAACAAACACCCCATTTTTGCATTTGGATATCCCAGACTACCAGTAATTTATTAATTTTGGTTTCTTTAATGGCTTCGAGTTTTTATATTTATAGAATTTAATGATTAATATCGCAGTATTGCGGCTTTGAGAGAAGAGAATCCGTGTAGAAGTTGTAGTTGGAGGAGCTCTTGTGTGCTTTGTGATGCAGATTGGCGAAAGAGGAGATACGTATTAAGACTTTCCTTAAGAAAAGAATCGCACCTACAAATTTGTTTTTAAATGATGATGAAACCTCAATCACATCACCCGTAGAAGTAGTGCATGCCATGGGGATCCATCAATGTATAAGAGCTTATATTGGTATTTCGACAAAGTAGCACAGTGATAGTCTTCTAGTACCTGACTGAAAACTTGGGCCCAAGAAAATCCAAAGCCTGCAAGCTTCAAATGTATATTGGATGGTTGAAGGGCAGAATAGAGGACAATCAGTTTGGTTTCTCGTTGTCTTTCATATACAGTAATAACAATAAAAACAATTTCTTCGACTTAGTTATACTTTGAATCCAAGCATGACCTAGACTGGACCCTTGAGGTCTAGAATTTACTGCTCGAATCGCATAAGGTTTGCTGGTTTGGTGGAGTCTGGATTTATGAAGTCCATTGATCTTACAAAGAATCAAAAAGTCTATGAAGCTTCTTCATAAATTCCTCAGTACTCACCCGAGTTTGATCGTGGAATTAACTCGTTTAATTAATATTTTCCTGTTAAACTGGTATTCTAAATTATATTAAGTACCTTATAATATAGAACGTAATCTTCCCTAGTTCGGCCTTATGGTTTAATATACCCCTAAACACCGAACTATATCCACACAATCAACATATAGTTCAAGACTATGGTTTGAATATTTGTCCTAGTTCATTCCTATTGGTATTCCGCAGATAAGTCGGAAGAATTACCCCAAATGCAGACAAGATTTTACATCGACATGAAGGGACCGCCATCAACTTGATGTATTATAAAAGATTATATCTTGTTTGATGCAATAGAAAAGAATACATCTTGTTCTATTTTCAGTTGCGTTTCATACAATACATTTTGTGCAGTCTGGCACAACCTTTATCAAGAATTATCACTCGAAAGTTATAATAAAGAATATTATTTAACAAGTTTACATATGCACACAAAAAAGAGCTTTTCTACAAAGCATGATTATAACAAAAAGGGTAGTACATTCAAATATTAAAGAGATGTACAAAAGGGTCGATCAAGAAGATTAGTTGAACAAAGTACCGATGTCAGCAGGCATCTCATCGATTTGGGTGGAGTAGAACTTCTCGATTTCTCTCATCATGCCGACGTCTTGAGCGGTGACGAAGTTGATGGCAACACCCTTTCTACCGAAACGACCACCTCTACCGATTCTGTGGATGTAGTTCTCCTTGTTGGCAGGCAAGTCGTAGTTGATGACCAAGGAAACTTGTTGGACATCGATACCTCTGGCCAACAAGTCAGTGGAGATCAAGATTCTGGAAGAACCAGATCTGAACTCTTGCATGATGGTGTCTCTGTCAGCTTGAGGCAAGTCAGCGTGGATGGAAGAGACAGTGAAGTTGTTACCCTTCAATTGAGCAGTCAAAGTCTCGACCTTGGATCTGGTGTTACAGAAGATAACAGCTTGGGTGACAGAGATGGAGTCGTACAAGTCACACAAACAGTCGAACTTGTATTGCTCCTCCTCGACGTTGATGTAGTATTGCTTAATACCTTCCAAGGTCAATTCATCCTTCTTGACCAAGATTCTGACTGGGTTGTTCATGAACTTGGTGGTGACCTCCAAGACATCTTGAGGCATGGTGGCAGACAAAAGAACAACTTGGGTGGTCTCTGGCAACAACTTGAAGATGTTGTAGATTTGCTCCTTGAAACCGGAAGACAACATCTCATCGGCCTCATCCAAGATGAACATCTTGACCTTGTGGGTCTTGAAGTATCTTCTGTCGATCATGTCGAAAACTCTACCTGGAGTACCAACAACAATTTGGACACCGGATCTGAAAGCCTCGATGTCGTCAGCCATGGAGGTACCACCAATAGAAGCGTGGACAGAAACGTTCAAGTACAAACCGATTTGGGAGATGACGTTTTGGATCTGCAAAGCCAACTCTCTGGTTGGGGCCAAGATCAAGGCTTGGGTGGCCTTCTCGTTCTCGTCAATGTTTTGCAAAGCAGAGATGGTGAAGGTGGCAGTCTTACCGGTACCGGATTGGGCTTGGGCCAAGACGTCTCTCTTCTCGGTGATTGGCAAGATGGCTCTCTGTTGAATGGCAGATGGAGCCTCGTAACCGTAACCAAAGATACCTCTGACGATCTCTGGCTTCAAGTTCAAGTCATCGAACGAGTACACGACATTGTCGTAGTTACTCTCAATCAAGTTGGCGTCAACTTCGGTGATTCCGTTAGACATATTGTTAGTTTTTTAGTGGGGGGAATGTGTCTGTCTGATGGGGCAGGTCTATATAAGTCTACTTTTTTTTTTTTTGCCTCGCAGTAGCAGAGGCCCACCCGGAGCGCACTGCATGGGTAGTTTTCGCGGCAAAATTTTCACTGCCGGGTAACCCAATTCTCACCGGACTACAATGAGCGGCCCGCCTCACCGAGCGACAATGGAGCGAAGTGCCTTCAGCACGAGAGTTTTAACTTTTGAAAGAACGTATCGATTATATATAAATTCCTCCCATGGGTCCTTTTAAATTCTTCTACATTCTTCTGTTTCATTTAAATTTGGTTTAATTTGGTTTAATTTGATTTAATATTGTTTTGGTTAGCTTCTTCTGTAACTTGATTCTCTTGTGATTTGTACTCTGCTGTTTTTGAAGTGGTGGGTGCCGCCACATTCACCATAGTGGTTTCGTGGCTTCGTGGTTACGTTTTTGGGCCGGAAATGCCCCTTGTTTTTGTATGCTGGTGCCGGGAAAACGTCCCTGCAAAGACATCCCACAGTGGTGCGTTTTTGCTGTAGACTGCATGGGAAGCGAGACTAATAATTCGGAATTTGGATATGGTTACATCCGTGGCCAAGGCATTTCAAAGAATAATTCTCCTGGTGGGCGGGTTTTGTGCCATGCTAAAGATTGAACTAGGGATTTATATGCGGGTGTGGGAATCATGTGGTGTTATATATTCTGGTATATTCTGGGGCATGTAAATTCCTAGTGAGGATTTAGTAGAAGTGCACACGTCAATTTGGCTGCGTTTCTCATTAATTGGTCCAGTCAATGCCATAAAACGGACACTAAATCGTGATGCTTCAGATTGACAAGGAAGACTTTTTTATTACGTTTTTTTTTTCTTTTTTTTTTTACTGGAACATGCAATATTTGTCCACGTTATACACGATTAATTGAATCAAATGCTGATGTTGCGTTCACAGTGCTTCGGCATTGTTTCTCTATTTTATTGATCTCTAGAATTGCTATATAAAGAATGTTGCAATGGCAAAAGCAGACCCAATAAATTGAGATTATTAATCAAAGGTTAATATTTGGGACTCATATTAACGCTCATTCGGTAAGGGGTGGAACTATCTAATGGGTGTATTCAAACTGGGGTCACGTTGGCAAACACCACACCAGACAAACGTAGACATAAACAATACTTGTGTGTTTCATTCAATAACCAACCACACAATATGTATCCCATTCTTGATTATTTTACTTCTTTAGTTTTGAGAGATCACTTTGCAAACTTTGCAAAAATGGACTCGGGGGCCTTTGAAATTCCCTCTGATTAGCACAATCTACTTAATCCCATGTTATGGATCAAGTGGTCTGAGCTTCTAAAGACTTCGCTAATTCTTTGTATTCCCCCACTTCACAGATATCCCAGCCGTAATAAAACTTTGGCCAAGCAACACCGCTTCTATTCCCATGGAATAAACAGTTTCATTATTCCCAAACTCTTTCTGCTTGGTAATCTCTATGCTCCCAGGGGAATATTTTTGGAACTTCATCTTCAAATTTTAAGTCAGTATAGACAGATTCGGATTTGCACTCGTTCGCAGTCTTCTGCTCAATCGATCCGTTATTTTCTTTTATGGTGACCTGGGAAAAAGCCTTCTCAAGATCACTGGATGAACCAGCCATTGAAGTTGAAGCTTTTGCGGGACTGATATTTCCTAGGGATTCTTTATCGGTCATCATTAAAAGGTGATGCGGCGTATAATCAGAACGCTCGTCAAAGACTCTTTCTGCGACCTGATCTTCATGAACACCAAACTGAAGTGGTTTGTATTGGTTCATTTGGGATCCTTGGTGTCCACGAGATTCATCTTTTTTATATCCCTCTTGTTTAAACCGAGAAGGGGCTTCGAATATACGACTGAATTCCGAGGAGTTCAAGGCATGCTCTTTATTTTTTTCTTCCTGTTGTTTATAGTCATCCCAGTCATTGTGGAAAGGCTTCTTTACTAAGTCAAAGTGAGACACGTCAGGGATTTCTTTTGGAGGCATTTCTTTGGTTGCGTCCCACGATAAAGCAGTTGATTCAACTTGGCTTTGTATATGCTGGTAGTTTTGTGGGTCGCAAAGTTCTATAGGGGTTTTTACCTGCCTTGGGTGAAATGCATCAGGTGTGGCAGAAGGAGTTTTCAATGGGTTAATTAAAATGGTATAACTGTGGTGACGTAATACAACATCAAGCGGTTTTCCTTGAGAGTACTCATACCACTGCAGCCACCATTGTTTAAAAACAGGAGAGGACTCATCGTTCCATGGTTTGGAAGCTCCTATGAAATGAAGTACACTGACTTGTGATTTTCCCTGCACTTTCAGAAAGTGCTCGAGAGGGATATTGTCATAGGGAGATACGTTCGATGCTCGAGAAAAAGTCAGATTTCTGGCGTCAGATTGAGACCTCAAAGGGTTGTTTTGGCTAGCCCAATCTTCACTAGATGTGCCCGGGTAACCAAAATGGTTCAGGGCAGGGAAGTATTGGTACTGAGCATTGGGAGTGGTATTATATAAGAAGGGAATTGGGACCCAATTCGTTGTTTGCACGCGAAAACTAGAATCCACACTATTGTTTCCGGAATCTAAAAGTTGCGATACCCAATCAGGGTCTGAGTTGAAATACTGGTTGAGTAATCCCTGGTCAGCGCCGTCGAAGGACACACTTGAAGCATTTGAATGCACGAGTTTCGCCAAACGGTGATAATCTTGCGAATTAGGCCTCAAAACAAAGACTCCAGAGTTGAAAATATCGGGAAACCCGGAATCGGGTGCGGCCAAGATTTTGCCGGTGGGAAAATCCAACTTGAGCAAGTCGGTGACTAAATTAGGGCCTTGTAATGGCAACGTGTCGGCGTCAAGGTACAAAACCTTTTGGTAAGGGAGATTCCACAACTCGATTTTGGTGTATGTTTTTGCGAGCTCGGGCCTTTTCAAGTCATGCACCAATTTTTGGTGTAGGGATGATTCCGAAACACGTGTATTGATGACTTCATGCCAAATCTCCAGCAAGAGATGGAGCTGCCAGTCCTCAAAAGCTGTTTTTTCAACGAGCACAATAAGCCTGATTTCGGGAGAAGAAATCTTTCGCAACGCATGGCCTAGTACAAGAGCACCAGGTAAGTACTTTGGATCATATAATAAAGTTGCAATAGCGTACATGTAGGCGTGGAGCAAGAAGCTGGGGGTTGTTTTCCTTTCTATCTTAGTTTTCTATGATAAACGGTTTTGTTTTTGAAAACCCGAACAAATTATTTGCGCGTGCTTATGGAGGCGTGCTTATGGAGGCGTGCTTATCACTATTTGTCTCGTGGGAAAGTTACCCCCGGAAAAGAAAAACCTTATTTTTGTATTGTTATTCTTGATCTTTGTTCGGACCAAGACTAACTTACAATTGTTTTTCCCAAGCACAATGTATATCCGTTTGTGGCACTGGTAGAGAGAAGATATAAAGATGGAGTTGAGATTTATTTTATTCGTATCCACCGTGATTTTTCCCTTGTGGGGTACAAATGATGATGACGAGAAAAGTACATGACGGATGTGTGGGGAAACGGAGGGCAGTCGCACGACATCAGTATGGAAACTTAAATTGGAAGGGGTGGCCGCCTAAAAATTGGAAGTCCCGTCATGGGTGCGAAATCGAGAGGCGGGAGAGATGGAAGAATGACGGAGAGGAGAGTGACAATTATAGCGACAACCATGGCAACAACCATAACGACAAGACCGAAAACGACAAGACCGAAAAGTGACAGTCTTGATTTTCTTCTTTGTCCAGGGTTCCCTTCCCTTTCACGTGCCCTCTTTCGTTCTATTGCCAAGCACTTCTCGAGTCAGAAGACACTCGTCACAGGGTGGTTTCCCAAAGTAATTTTTAAGACGTCAAGCTTTTGCAGTTGAAAGGGCATTGGCAATTATTGCGAACGCCATGCCACCAGGCCATAGCGGATCTACTTGTAAGTTGTTGGAGGTGTAAATATAACCAGCTTCGTGTAAACTGCACTGGTTGGATACATGGCTAGTGGTATTGGCAGATACAGGCTCGGCGGATGTGGGATATGGGATTTCCATGGAGATAAATCAATGAAGGGGAGTGCAGTAGCGTTATTTACCCTTCTAGTGATGCAGCGGTTTTCTTAGATCGGGATCGAGCCCCCCGAGATATAATATGGAGACCCTGACGAGAGTTAAATTAGAACAAATCATGAAAGATTCAAGCTGTTTAGGTGGAGAACCACCCCACGCCTAAATGGGGATAAGCTCTACTGAAGCCCAATTATTTTCCTCCAGAGGTACCCTCATCTTCTGGTTTGATTTTATCGCACTGCCTCCACACATATAACCTCACGGGCCAAATATGGCCATCTTTGCAGCTGCTACTCTCTACATTCCGTCTACATCTTCTTCACAAACAGGTTATATGACATTAGATATACATCTCCTTAACGGGAGTAAGACCAGACGTTCTTCAACAAACCGTCTTGTTGGGCCAATCTGTTCAAGGAGTCGTCGGACTCGCCTCTGGATCTGATGTATCCGGACAAGGCGTAGGTGGTGTTGTCACCTGGGATGGCTCTACCCTCAGCATCGACGTTAGCGATGTTGATTTGCACGGAAGCGTGGTCCTTGGCCTTGATGATTCTGTTGGAAGCAGAACACTTTCTTGGCACGTACAATTCGACCTGGTATAGTTAGTACATGTTTGTTGGATTTTGGGGGTGGTGATTTGGAGGACTTGGTGAACCATGCGAATTTGGGATTTTGGGATTTGGGGATTTGGGGACAGGGAACATCTCAACTTAGCATGAACACCAGATAAACTAGTGTATGTGCTTCTCGCTCGTTCTCTTGTTTCAGGAACTAAAACATATATCTTGGGAAAGCATATAAAGCCAACGATATGCCTTTATTATCCACGGACTTATCATTCGAATCACATGGGTGGGTTCAACAGTGCGATTGTTTTTTGACAATTTGACAGTTCGACATCTTGGACAGTTCAACTCCACCAAATTCTCCACAACACTCCCCGCTTGATGGGAAATTTTCCACGAATATATCTATAATTCCCGGCTCGACGGGATCATGGTACATACTAATTGACCCTTATCGTTCTCCATTTTTGTATGTTGTCTAGTTAGCTGGGAAGAGGGACTGTTGAAATTTTTTTCCTTGTTTCTGCTGCTGCGACGCTGCTGCGGGTGCGTGCAGACAGGCCTCTGGCTTACAATTTGTGGGTGTGCATATAACCGTTAGGGCTCAAGCCCTCGATCGCCTCTTGACCTGGGACCCAGTCAAGGGCGGCTTTGATTTCCACATGGCCATTTGTTGGAAATTTTATATTCATGGGGTGGCAGTTTTGGAGAAGATCGGGTTTGTGGAAATTTAGTACACCAAAATTTCGTCTTTTGTGGGAAATTCCGAATATACTGTAGGATCGTTTGTTCATAATCACCTCCTCACGACCACCCTCTCACGTGGACTAATGCAGTCCCTCTACCCCAATATAGTAATATTTATAAGGAATCCACCAATCCAGCAGAATTGCGTTTTTTGTCCCGCTACAATACGTGAAATTCCGGGTGAAATGACCAAGAGAATCGGGGAAATGTTAAAAAAATGAATTTTCAGAATTTCTGGCCGGCTTCATTCAACGATATGTGCGCTACATCTGACGCGATAGAGCGCTCATAGGGCCAATTCATAGCCACGTCTAATTTTCATAACAACATGTTTATTTTCGAAAGCTGGAAACTTTATCTGCTTCGCTATCTGAAATATAATCCACTAAACTCCGCGGTTTGACGCTTCACAGAATCCACACTTGTTTATCGATAACTGCTCACCAATAACAGACATGACGAGCAGATCAATTATGGGTTATCGAAAGCTGGTTATGTAAGTAGGTAGTGTAACGAAAAACAATACCCCCACATAGATAAAAAGCTCTTCTTATTTATCATGGGCGCATCGTATTTGTCCTCTTACAGCTGAAAATTGTCGGATCACCCACATCTTTACTTTATGGGTACCTCATAGATTAATTACCCCGTTACAGAAATACATACCCCGTTGCAAATGTTTAAGCACAGAAAATGAGGCCGTCAATATTATAATGTCAAAAACACCCCTTCTTTATTATGCTCGTTTCTATTACATGATGCCAACACACCTTCTAAATCTATGTTCTACTTCAAACTCAACACCGCCACGGACTCCACATGATGGGTCTGAGGGAAGAAATCAAATCCCCTCACGCTTTCGACCTTATAATCTTTACCTGCGCTCGTGTTATTGATGAACCACTCAATGTCTCGTGCCTGTGAGTGCACATTACAACTGATGTAAACGATCTTAGCAGGGTGATATTCGCTGAGCTGGTTCAAAAACACCTCGTCACAACCCTTACGTGGTGGATCCAAGATCACCGAAGTGCGCTTCGCTGGCGTGTCGATATTCTTGAAAATCTCCTCAGCCTTGCCCACAATAAATTTGGCATTTTCAACCTTGTTGATCTTGGCGTTTCTCTCGGCAAACTTCACGCTGTCTGCACTCACCTCCACACCAATGACTCTCGATACACCACTCAGACACGTGATGGAGAAGAGACCTGACCCGCAGTATGCATCCACCAAATAGTTCTCCTCATCGGGACCAGAACCGGCGATTTGAAGGTTGTCCTTTACATAGTTAGTGACAATGGGCAATATCAGATTGTTGTTCTGGAAAAACTCTCCAGCACTGAACTCGAAAGTGTAGCCGTTCACGTATTCTGTTACAACAGTGCGAGGTTGCGTAACGCATGTCTTGAGAAGTTTCTGGCTATCCACCTCAACCTCAAGGGTAGAGATCACATTCTCTGGATCTTCGGACCCAGTCTTCACTTCAAACTCCCCGTTTTCCAAGGGTAAAAGTGTGTTCTCTCTTAAAAGAATCGTAGCTCCCCTCTTATACTTCCTGAATTCGCCTAAAAATCGGCTTCTTTCGTTGGCCATTCCCTTGTTCACAATAGGCGTTCCGATAGAGCATTCCTCGATATCTAAAATCAGTCGGTCTCCACCTTGAACATTTTCACGCCACGTGGGCCTTCCCTTAGTTCCAAATCCAACAGTTGGTCTTTCGTACTCCTTGGGAATTGTTTTAGGGACGTTGAAATGCGGCGTAAGTTTCGTTCTGTATTCATACTTCAATGGTGAATACTGTGTTTTATCAACATCTGGGAGTTCGCCAGAGAAGAGCTTAGGAGCAAAGTAGCGATAGGCATTCACAATTGTCTGTCTCTTGAACTCGAGTTGTGTTTCGTAATCGATATTCTGATACTGACACCCAGAACACTTACCGAAGTATTTGCAGTTAATCAATTCATCTTTTCTGTTCACAGAAGACTTTGTCACTTCAAGAAGATCTGACTCCACATATAACGGATGAGACTTGAACACGCGAATCGTCACCACATCCCCAGGAATTCCAAAGGGAACCACCACAATTTGCTTCTTGTCTGGATTAACCGGGTGGGCGATGAGGGCAAGACCATCACCATTGGAAGAGAGGCGCAAGATTTCAACGTCATTCACGTTACGATGGTACACCAGCTCGACGGATTTGTCGTTAAGCAATTCCGCCATCTCATTTTGGATGTCTTCCTCTTTGAGTTTGTTCTCACTCAAAATCTCTTTGATCTCGTAATTTAAAATACCCATTGGCGAAGTGGGGTCCACTTCCTTTGCCTTATACTTTCTTCTGTTTTTCTTGGGTTGTTTGGGTTTCTTATTGGTATGCATCTCAGACGTAGGTTGAGGAACTGAGGCCTCTTGGTCTTTTACGACCAGAGAAATTTCGGCAGCTGGACTCATCCTTTTTTTTTTTTTTTGTCGAAAAGAAGTCGAGAACGGGATTGCTTTCTGTTTTTCTTTACACAACAGAATAGACCTGGAAAGTCTGTTGATTCATTTTTTTGCTGGTCCTGCCTGTTGGTCTCATCGCACTTACGTGATGGAATCTGCGCTCGTGTCTATTGGATGCGACACCAGTCCAGACACGCCATAAGGGAACGGAAGAAATTCGTAAAACCGACAATTGCGATCATCACGGAATTGGTGCACGGAATTGGTGCATCAATGTAATTTCAATTTCAAGTCATGTGTTTCACTAGCCCCTTTCTTCCTCTTTCTTTCACTAGATCAAATTCAAGTATACTACACTTAAGCCGAGACCCCACACGGCCATGACGGCTATTCCCGCGTAAATTATGGTTCTGCCGATAATCTCCACATCATAACGAGGACGAAACACCCCGCTGATTTTTACCGGCACATCCCCGTTTTCTGACGTCGCAGACAGGTTCTTCGCCTGGTAGTCGAGGAGCTCGTACGCATCGATGTCGTTTTCAGGGGACATTGTCACGGTGATGGGGTTGAGCACGCTGTCAAGGTCTGCCAACGGCTCGTTCTTCATGTTGGAAAGCGACTGGCTACGTACCTGCCGGTTAGATTTCTTGGTATGCGCCGTGGAGATGAAATGGCTACGTGGAAGGTTCACACCAATCATCTTATAGAGGGGTGGGAGGATGGTGAATATCACAGGTTTCAGAAGCAGTTTCCACAAGACAACCAACCCAACACCCACCACAAATCTGGCCAAAGCCACAACGGGACTACACCCTGAATCGAACGGGATCAAAAGCGGGTCTCCATACTCATTTTTGGCCGCAAAGTAGCCCGTGAGCACACATGTATAGTGTGCTAGATCAAGCCCGATAAGAACCCCCACAAACGCCACTGAGTCGTCAAAACACGGGCAGTCATCGACGGGCTCAGGGTATATATGGATCAACGAAAGGTGGCCTAAGATAATCATGCTCACCGTACCGACAATGCCGAACCACGATGTGTTTCTCGACGAGAAAAGAAGCCACTCGTCGTATGCTGCACCGTAGAAGAACCTGAAAAAGAAAAGCCCCGTACCAATCACGATGCCGGCGGCAATGTCGAAGAATCCATGCATGCCACAGTAAAGGCGCCCGACAATCAAGGAAAAGTAGTAGAGTGCCAATACAAACAAAAGCCCATAAAATGAAGCCACGCTCATGGTTCCGTGGAGCTCAAGCACCTTTGCTAAGAGTACCAATGTCACTGCTGTAGCATTCGCTGAGTGTGACGACGGCCACCCATATTCCTGGGCCGTGTACGACAGCATGGTTATTCTATGTAAAGGCGGGGATCTCGGGCGCGGCAAACAGAGCAAATCTTTACAGAAGCCGGTGATGTAGATACCCATACCCAACACAAACACGAGATCCCTGCCCATAGATGATGCTCCAAACCAGAACAGCGGTGGAAGCATCAACACATAGAATGTGTGCGAAGCCAAGTTGGCAGTCCATGCAAAATAGGCATCTAGAAGGGGCGTGCGGACAGCCTCTTGCATTCTGGCTAAGATCTGGGTCTCCTCACGCACGATAGGAAGGCACCAGTACCTGAGAGTGTATCTCCATGTTGAAAGTCTGGACTTATAATGGTCATTTGGTTTATTTCCTGCGTCCTTTTCCGACCCAGGCATTATCTTTGCCACATTGGCAATATCCTCGACACCCGGGCGGATTCCTTCACCTCCGAGTCAGGGTGGGAGACTGGCTGGCCATTTGTTTTTCTCTGAACGGTAGACAGCACTAGACCTTCGGAACCAAACATTCTTGTTGAGTATTTTTCTTCTCTCGATACCAATCCTTCTTTTTTGTGTGACTTTCTTCACTTCTGGTCTCCTTTTCGTTGCAACAAAAAAAAAAGGACTATGTAATTTTATGAATTAAATCTATATCGAAAGTGTAAAAATGAACGTGGTTTCACAGAAGGGTTAGTGCAGTTAAATTCTACTACACCATGGGCATTCGCGTGGAGGTGGGTGTCGCGCGGTTCATCACATCGGACCGGCCTGTGGACCGGGAGCCGAACCGTGTTATTCTTTTCTCATTCTCTGATCCCAATGCAAATACCGACGTGGTTTGCGGCAAACACAGCAAATGGGACAAATATGATTTTTTGAAAAGACGTGAGTCCTTTTTCTGCATAAATACAGGCAGGGGGGAAACCAGGACCCCAACCTCTGTTTGCATGGGTCCAGTAATATGCGTCTGATCGCAGTCTCAAATAGCATCATACGCGAGGGCCGTAAATGTCTCACGAAGGCGAATAGCACGAAAAAGAAAAAGCGAAAGCAAAAAACAAAGAAAATGGCCATCAAAAGAAAAGGAAATAAAATCAAGAGCTAACATCACTAGCCGGATTAGGTTAGTGTAATCAGAGAATCGTGCATTTCCTGGATTTCTTTTTCCTTGTGAAAGCAAACTCTTCTTCGTTATACTTCGGCTGCTGTGGCGTCAGCACATAGGGATTCGTTTCGTAAGGCTCTTCGGTCAATGGCGCGTCGAGCAACACACTCGAGTTCATCGACATATTCTTGAAGTGACCTTTTTTGTAACTGGCCGAACTGTTGTTACGTGAGTGACCCGGGCCACCACGTAGCCTCAGGAGCCTCTTGCGCAGCTTCTCGATCTGCTCTGCCAATTCACGTTCTTTCTGGAAGCGCGACAACGCAAAGTCAAACACGGACTTGACGTTGGTCATGGTCTTGGCTGAGCACAGAATATAACCCATAGCACCAATTTCCAGTGCAAGTTGAACCGCAGATGACTCATCTACAACCAGCTTCAAGTCACTCTTAGTACCGACTAAAATCACTGGGATCCCAGGACAGAAATGGTTCACCTCAGGGTACCACGTATCGCGAACGTTTTGTAATGACACCAAATTATCGACGGCAAAACAGATAAGAATGAGGTCTGTATCAGGGTACGAGAGTGGACGAAGACGATCATACTCCTCTTGGCCCGCGGTATCCCAGAGTGCCAAGTCAATGTGTTTACCGCCGGGGGCCCTTACTGTGGTGACGTAATTTTCAAAAATCGTGGGCACGTAAACTTCCGGGAACTTCTGTTGGGCGTAACTGACTAACATGCAAGTTTTACCACATCCACCATCGCCCACCACCACGATCTTCATGCTATACGCGGAATTCTTCGCCACTTGATCTAGCATGGTATATTCTGGCGCGTGGGGGTTCACCTCGACCTTCTGGCTGTACGGAGTCGTGGGCGAAGATTTTGCCTCGTAGGGGTTAAAGTAACCCGCATTAATTTCGGGCGTGGTATACTGAGAGTTTCTATTTGACATATCGCTTTGTTTGTGTCTGTTCTGTTTTTATGATCTTTTTCGTTTTCTTTTCTCTTTTTTAAGGGTTTATTTTTAGAAGCGAACAGACTGGGTGTTTAGTTTAATTCCCGCAAGCTGTTTAGTGAAGCCGCAACTATATCAAAAGAGGCAAATGATTAAAAATAGATCTGAAAAGCAGTGATTCTCTTGAGGATAACAAATCAATGGAGAGGAAAAAACGCTCAATCACTGTATTATCAGATTCCCACCATTTTTTTTTTTTGGTTTAGGGGCGTGCACATAAACTGAAAGTGCCGCAGAATGTTTAGACTGATTCCGGGTCTGGTAAGTGTGGCCAGAGTATCCGTCACGTGGTATGATAAGCCCAGGTTAGATAAGGTCCGCGCCCAGCAAAGGAGCTGTTGAAAACCCCAAGCCAACATGGGATGTAGTTCAGAAAAGAAGAGATGGTGGAAAAATGGTACCGAAGTAATATAAAAGAAAAAGGAAAAAGGAAAAATTGAAAAATTGAAAAAACTTGAAGTGAGAAAAAGGAATATCAGCTTTACGCCGCTTACTTGCTGCACATTCAGCATTGTACGGCCAGACCAGATGATTCTTTAGTCCGAGGCACTTCAGAGAGCGCGGAAGGTCGAGTATTTTTGGCGGCCCTACGTCCTGAACTCGGCCTATGGGAAGAGAAAGATGACTTTAGAATTTCTTCACGAGTTCTAAAAAGCTAAATTGTCTTCGAGAACTTTAGATGGAACCTTCGCCTCTTTGGTGTAGCTTGGTTTCTTTTGTAAGGTAAGAAAGCTTGGGACACTGGCCATGACCTGCTTCATCCACGGAGAAGTAAGAGTATCGATCTGGAGGTGTAACAGCATTGATGGAACTGTAATCTCCCACTTGTTATAATTATTATTTGGCATCCCTTTTTTTTTTTTTTTTTTTTTATGATATATGATCTTGTGGAAGAAACGCTCGGATAGCTTTAAATGTTCGTGGTGCTGTCATGAGGCTATCATTATAAAAGCCAACAGCATGTAATTGTCCTTTTATCTGATTCGCTTCTTTTTTTCCGAAATGAGCAACGTTGCGAAATAGCGACCGCTTACACAACTTCACTTGGCCGATCTTTAGCAACCTTTCTCTATATGAAAACTTACGATATCCGTACACTTAGGACGATCGATGAAATCGGTATAATCCTGTGTTCTTATAGGAAAGAATAAATATAAACTTAGACGGAAGAACATCTACCTATTTTTCTCAGTTATCTTTTACGGTTCTAGAATAGGCAAAAATTCTCCACTGGTCAGAACCTGTCACATTTCCGCAAGAAGAACATTAGCCATATTTGAAAATTCCACTGTTCCAATAATAGCATGTCGTGCTTACTCCGGCCAAAGACCCTGTCCCCGCCAAGGGGTTCAAGCAACTATAATGCCGGCTGGTTCGCGGCCCCGCCATTTGTTTATAGTCGCGGCCGTCAACAATAACAAAATGCGTGTCGACGAACCTTGCGCTTTGCTCGCGCATGGTTCAATATTGTCCTTTGTAGAAAAATCCAAAGGGGAACCGCGATTACCCAATAGAGGCGGTGCTACAGTACATGGCTGGGCCGGTACGGGTTAGGGGCACACGAACCCGATTCGCGCTCTATGATTACCTGCACTCCATTTTGGCCTTTTGCAAGACAAACAAACAAACAAAAGCTTTTATGTAGTTTGATGCCGCGCTTTTCCGTTATTCCTTACTCAATAACTGAAGCCGCGATTCATGGTGAAATAACATAGAAATATTATATCCGTGCGAATTTATGACATTTAGAACAAAGTATAGTAAACCCGTATTTTTTTCATATTCTTGCATTTGAGAATGTAAGTTTCATTAGTAGAATACAGCAAGTATGTTTCATGTGGAGATCGTCAAACGCCGAATTGTATATACTATACAGGAGTCTGGGGATTTATGCATGCTCATGTTATATACCATATTTCAAGAAAATTCTACCTGCCGGATAGAGGTCACATTTCAAAAATAAAAGCCAAGGAAATCGCATTTATCAGGCCAGACATCCGCAAGAACTCCGCAATAAAAGAAACATTTTAGTCGTAACACTTTCGCTGTATTTACACGATGTAACGTGGTTATTTTCAAATAGTCTCGTCAATACGGTTGAAACTCCCGAAAAAGATCCATGGGCCCGATCACCAAGGCTTTTTCAAATACACGCAAGTACTAAAGATTTGCAGTCAGCGATCAAGCCCAGCAGGACGCAAACGGAACACAAAATGAACGAAATAAGTGAATGGGATGCTTGACACTAAAGCTTACATTTTGCTGCCTTTAGAATCACAATACCATAGGTGCTCATACATGAAAACCTTTTGAAAGGGTTGTTATCCATAATTTATCCTTCTTTAATCTGATGTAACGTGCTTATTACAGCCAAAAATTCATGAGCTCTGTGTGGTAAAAGATCGTGACATCCGAGAAAGAGAAATTCAAAAAGATCAAATAAAAAGAAATAAAAGAAATAAAAAGTCTCGCGTGGATGCATGATTCTGAATGAGTTTTCATCTCAAAACGCGCGACATGCATCATATGTATGTCGTGTTGTGACGTGGTCATATAATATACAGAAACATGTGCATATAGAACTAAGATGCGCGCAATGCCAGCACGCATGCCCAGAATGCTGCTCCTTCCGCAACGCACCACAAGCTCCAACGCCCAGTGTTTTTTCTTGCTCACTGTTTCATTTAAAACACTTGATAGTCCTCTTTTTCCCTTCCTGTTTTTTATCCATATCTAACCCCAGTCATTCCTTTTAACAACTTTCCCTCGTTTCGATGAAGTTCTCTACGCTTGTTTCCTTGGCCTTTGCCTTGGTGGGCTCCGTGTCTGCCAGCTCATGTACCGACGCAAATGGTTACTACTACTGTAACGAAACCCCAAAGTTCATCTACAAAAACGTGGGCTTCCCGGGCTCTTATCGGAATGTTGTCAGCATGAACGAAGATAACACTGCTGTTTCTTATGAGACTGCCACTTTCTCGGGTCCTTTGTCTCCTTTTGATGAGGAGTTATCCGTCCATATTAGAGGTCCTATCAACTTGCATGAATTTGCTGTCTACTACCCAGCCAACTCTGGTTCCGCTCATAAAAAGAGAGACGATGATGAGGAGTGCTCTACCACCAAGCACGTTCATCATAGACACGTCAAGAGAGCCACCAGGGTCGTCACAGAGACCAAATACGTGGACGAAAATGGCCATCCCATCACGGAAACTGCAGAGCCTGTTCCAACCACTACTTCCTCTACTTCTTCCAACGCAAACACTGCCAACACCAACCCCGCTGCTCCAGTTGCCCCAGTTTCCTCGAGCAGTGCTAACGTGAAGCCAAGTCCTGCTACCAGCTCGGCTAATCCAGCTTCCCCGGCTTCTTCTTCTTCTTCTTCTTCCGCGTCCACCGCTACTGCCGGTGCCGGTGACTGGATCAGAACCTCCCACTATGTTCCAGGTAGCACATCTAACCTTACTGTGTTGAACAACTTAGGTGGAGGTGGATCTGGTGTGTGGTCGCCAACTTGGGGTTTGTCTCTTTCTTATGCCAACGCCGACAACTCCGGCGCTGCTTCGTCTGCCACTCCTTTGAAGGACGTGACTCTTGCATCAATCAAGGAATTCTCGCTTTGGTCTGGCCTTCAGTGTGGTGACAGCTCCGAGGAATATGGATGTGGCTACTCCAGACCTAACTCTGTTGCCATGCACGCTTTCGCTGGTGCTGAGAAGATCATGGTTTTCTCGTTCACCATGCCTGCTGACGAATCTACTAGTACGGAGGGTGGTATTGACATGCCTGCCATCTGGTTGTTGAATGCCAAGATCCCAAGAATCGGTCAATACCTCGGCATCTCCTGTTGGACTTCTGGTTGTGGTGAGTTGGACTTGTTTGAGGTTCTCGTTAATGACAAGAACAAGATGGTCACTGCTTTGCACGATAAGCAGGGTGGTAATGGAATGGGATCCAGTGACTACATTTCTAGACCTTTCGACACCCCTATGAAGGCTGTTGTTATTTTCTACGAGGGCGAGATCCACATCCAAGTTGTTGACTCTAACTACCAATTCGGCAGCACCTTGAGCGGGTCCCAGGTCAGCTCCTGGAGATCTGTCGGTGGTACCGAGATTGTTCTTTCTTCTTAAGCTTTGTTTTAGAGTATTTTTTCTGTTCGTTCTTTAAATATATTGTTTTGTTTAAACTGTTTGTAAGTCTAGTTTTTTTTTCTGTTTAGCTGGCAACCGTTAAGAACAAAACGCCTTTACTTTTTATTCCTTTCCTCGCGAGAATAATTGGCAACCTCATAACCTTTACCATTTAAATTACTTGTCCCTGATTTATTGATGAATCATCTTGGTCCAAGCTTAGATTGCTCACCAAACTTATGATTGCGGTGCATGCACGGGTGTGGATTTTTTCCTCTGACCTTCCAGTTTTTCTCCCATGGACTTGATTGGTATTGATGTTGGGTCGGACTCTGTCCGCGTATCTATTCAAGACAATAAAACTGGCCAGTTTCACGATTTAGAGAGACCACTTCATCGTAAAAAGGATGGCAGCTCTCATACAATGAGTGCCCCAGCACTCTGGGCCCAGATCATGCTGATGTTAGTAGAATACGACGAGAAGTTTTCCTCTCTTTTGGGCACGTTGAATACAGAAATCTCAGATGGTCTGATTCTCCAAAGAAATATCACTCTAGAATCTACTAGTGGCGTAATTTCGGGCGAACCCCCGTGTGGAGAGGGTCAATCACTTGTGGGACAAGAGTCAGAGCCAAGCAGGAAAAATTGCGGCGGCAATCTCACCGACCACTCGAGTCCAGGCTTGGAAGAGCTCTCGAGAGATCTGGAAGAACTTCCACATATCCAGTACCTGACCAGTGCCATATGTGTTGCTGCCACGTGTTCCATGGTGGTGATGAACAGAATTCAGGACAAGAATGCCCAGTCGTATTTCGTCCCCATTCGGCCCGGCGAAGAAGTTGTTGTATGGATGGACACTCGGGCCAGAACGCAGGCACAGTGGGTTGCGCGCCGGCTCCCGGCCGAGGCGCTCGACCAAATCGGCGGCACAGTGACGCCAGAAATGGGCATCGCCAAATTGAAATGGGTCGACGAGACTTTCCGGCAGGATGGCACTGAAGTATGTGTTTTTGAATTATTCGACTGGGTCACCTACGTGTTTTTAGCGGGCGGATACCAGCCAGACGGTCTGGTGCGTTGTCTTCCGGGCGACGTGCCAGTTTTCGCACCGGGCCTGATGGCCATGGACGGCTCCGTCAAAGGCTGGGGCAGCGACATTCTTCTGCGCTTGGAAATTTCAACAAAAGTGTGCTGTGTACCCAACACTTTTGACCCAGCACAACCGTTCCCTTATGTGGGAACTCCGCTCGGTAAAATTGGGCATTTGACCGTAGCACATGGTTGTATTGACTGTTACGCCGGATGGGCCGGGCAGATCGCCAGTGCGCTCCCTGGCCCGGGCGCAAGCCTGGGCCCAGGTGCTGCTGCTGCTGCGAAGAAGGCTCCATGCTCGCTCCTTATGGTGGCCGGTACCTCCACGTGCTTTATTGCCTCTGTGGCCCAGGTTGCCCCAAACCGCGCGTTTGAAATCGCACCACCGGTACGTCCCATCCCAGGACTCTGGGGCCCCTTTGTCCAGCTTCTAGCCGATCCCGTATACTCCTTCGGGCAGCCTGCTACGGGCAAGTTATTCTCTGAGTTATTTTCCCAGTACGCAAATATTATTGGCCATGCGCTGCCGTTTGAGTTTGTGGAGGAAAAAGCCCGTGATCTCGAACGTCAAACGGGCCACAGCCTTACCGTTCTCGCTCGGCATTTCTTCTACTACGGAGACAAGCATGGCAACCGCAGTCCGTATGGCGATTTCCGTATGGGCGAGATCTTTGTAGATGGAGTCAACGCATCTTCGCCAGATACTTTCCAGTGCTGTATTTCTGAGATTTCCTTAACCTCACTTGTACTCCATTATTACCTCACACTTGAGTTTTTGGTATTTCAATCCAAACAATTGTGTGGTAAATTAGTAGGCGTCTGTGGGCCCTTGCAACAAGTGTACATTTCTGGGTCCCAGGCGCAAAACGCGCGCTTTGTGAAATTGCTTGCCCAATTTGCCTTTGCTGGAGCACAAGTCCACATACGCCAGGGACTCAATAATAAGTATGCGGGCAGTCAAGGAATAGCTCTTTCTATGCTTCCGTGTATTTTTGAAAATGAAGGTACAAATACTGAAATTAATGGCTGTGCTGACATACGTTTGGGAAATGGCAAAAGTTCATGGATAGAGGCTCTGGCGCGCGAGGGCCCTGCTGCCCTTCCAGAAGAGGAAGAAACTAGGGCAGCCAGAATTTTGCAGGCAAAATACCGCGCCTTTGAAGACATGGCCCAGTGGCAGAGTCTGTTTCATCAAACCATGGGTGGGCTCTAGTCCAAGGCTGGTATGGGGAGTTTCAAGATTTAAGAGAGAGATGCGTAGGAGGAGGATAAATTGAGGTGAAAAGAAGAAGAAAGCACTGGAATGGGTCGAATACACTTTTTTCTTTTTTGGAGCCAGACATGTGCTCGCGCATGTGCAATGCTTTAAGAGGACCCTAGTGGCATAGGAAATAAACCACCACACACCATCTAGCAAACCAGGATGAAGATTAAACATATAGGTTCATGTGGCTTTACGGTGATCTCTCGTGTGTTTTGTGATATACGGTCTTTCTTTGTAAAGAAAACGATTTAATGGCGATTTCGAGGACATCTAGATGTCAATTGAATTGGAGTCGAGATACAACAAGACAGTGGGAACGAGCTACTCTTTTATCTAGTGCTAATAGTGGCTTCAATGGCAAACATGGACGTCTATTGATTTTTCCGTTATAAATTTGTTTCTAGTGTTAGAACATAAGCACGTCGTTATCAACATGGATTTTAAAAAAGAACAATATAGTTACCTCATTCTCAAAATGCAAGCAAAACATAAGTTGGTAATTTGTTCCAGAATACAGCGTTCTGAATTCCAATATTTTTCTTCTTAACTATTATTGATGAATTCTGTAGAGAGATCTGACTTTTGTATTTCCATGGCCTTACATACATGGATGCATTGTACACGATAATGTTGAAAACACTATTTCTGTGTAACTACCATGAATCTTTTCCAATTGTTTCCGAGATTATTCTACATACGCAGAAATAAAAGAAAACATGATGATATTCTTTGAGGTTTATAAAAGCTATGCGGGATATTTATGGTAAATTAGCGCGGGTTAGGTCTCAAGAGATTGATAAACCATATTAACTACTGGGGCAAAATTTTATACTAAGTTTACATAAACCATCTTATTCTAAATGTTAGTCCAAGAACTTTTATTACCCACTTTTGCTTCCAAACAAGAAATGGTGGATAATGGAGCAAAGATTTAAAAACTTCCTGCTTCGTGTATGATTCTCACAACTCATGTTTAACATTTTATATGAAAAAAACAATCTTCAAATAGAATCCTTTTTTTTCATGAAGTGAGGTGGTTTCCAAGAATACTTCCACTTTGCATATTTCAGTCCCGATCCTGCAAAAGTTCAATCAGTCCCCCGGGTATTTACCGGTAGATTATTTCAAATCCAGGAAACCATGGCGATATAAATAACCTGCATCTCAAGCCATTAGAGGAAAAGTTCCAAGGAAGAATAGAAACATGTGATAAGTCGTTCTGATTATTATTATTATTATCAATAATGCACAACCGATGCTGAAGAACCGTTCGTCAGGCATAAACATTTTAGATTCTAATGTGGCATATTTCAGTGATGTATCAACGGAGATATACTATATAGCCGTTTCTATTTATTGCACTTTCTATGCAATGAATTCCCCGTGTTTCTTCACATGAACAACGAACCTTGGTAGCCCTAGCATGCCCAAGTTTTACATTTTTGAATGTAACGAGCATGCGGCCTGGTCTTTTTCAACATGGAATGTTTGTGGGATTCTTTGGAATTAGATTCGCAGGAGAAACCAAGCCCTAAAAGCACGGTTGATTTGCAACAATTATGTACTGTGGTTATGGCCACTCATATGAAACGTGGTTATTCACCACATGCTGCGAGCCCATCAATCAGGGTAGAAACATGAACTTTTTTATTTTACAGTGTATGAATCTGGAACCACATATTGAAACCCCCAGTAGTTATTAACGGTTTATTATACTGCAACTTTTTTTTTTACCATAAAATTCCCATCTCGTCCGGTGAATATCTTAGAGCGCTGCCTAGAATGCTGGGCCCAATGCTGCTGAGTGAAAAGACACCACCGAGGTTGCCGCGCCGCGACTTCTGAGAATGGTGGTATTTTGGAAACGTGTAAGCCACCAAACAAGATGAAATCAAAAGATTAAAAAAGTTGATGACATCGATAAAAATTTTCAGCCGTTTATAAAAAACCATGAATATTAAAGTGAACTGAAAATAAAATAAAAAAACTTAACCCAAATATGCAAACAGTGCCGTGTGTTAAGGTAAACTAGAGCCCGTCCAGCAACATGTTTACGTCCGCAACATGTTCACATCCAGAACATATTAAAAAAAAAACTGCACCCTTCCAGATCAGAAGAGAATACTAACATTTTCAACTGGAACAACCAGTCCCAAGAATTCAATTCTTCCCTGCACTTTTTTTTTTTTTTTTTTTTTTGCTCTGATTCACCCATGTAGCCACAATTACAATCCCCCCTAAACATAGTAATTACTCTACCAAATATGGCGCTGCTCTGTCTGTCGTTACTAAGAAATCTTCTATGCCCCAAGGCCCAATTTCCAGAACATTTGTCTTGCGCTGTGTTTTTCCTCGCTCTGCAGAACATCGCACGGGGTGGCCCCAATCCTGAGGAAGGGCTGGACCAGGGCCATCATCCTCACAATGAAGCTTGGGCCAAAGAAACGACAAAAGCGTACAACCCACACGTCATACGTCGCGACTCGCCACGCGCGGCCCCACCGCACACCCGTACACCCATGGCTAAATCTCGACGAGTGGTGGTGGTGTCAAAGGGGAGAAAAAATAGAAAAAGCCCTTCCCACTAGACCCCCACCTTTTACCCATTGCTTTCTCGAAAGAAAAATAATCATAAGCCATTCACTGATTTTCTTCACCTCAGTCTAGGTTCATAGGAGTATATCTGATTCTGGTCCCCCTACCGCCGGAAACAGCCCCAAAGAGGAAGAAAAAAAAATAAAAAGAGACGACGAAAACCACGCGGCTCCTTAAAACTTCGAGAATTCGTCTCTGCCAGTTGCCCCCAGATTGCTAGAAGGCCATTGACACGACAAAAACTCCGCCAAAGCATATACAATACGCATCAATCCTTGAAGAAACCGGAAAATCCGTTTTTTTTTATAAAGAAGTCGGCGGGTAATTGCGAAAATATTGCCGATCTAGAATAATACGAGAGCCTTTCCTTTTTAAGAGTCCCAACGTTTCTTTTTCTTTTTTTGTTTCTTTTTTTGATCAAAGTCGGGTCCACCTTTCGCCCCTCTAAACTCCACGTTCCTTATCTTCTGTTTTACCCCTGAAAAAGTGGAAACAGTCGCTGCAACGTCAAGACGAATAAAAGAAGAATAAAAAACCCCCCACTCCACTCCCTAAACAATAACCATGGAATTAGATACAGACGTGCCCATGGAAGACGCCGTCGAGGAGGTGCAACTCACAAAATCCGGAGCTCCGCTAAGTAAAAAGGCGGACTCCCCACTGTCGTCGATCAACCAATTGGACCAGTGGATTGCCAAGTTGACCCAGTGTGAGCCTTTATCTGAAACCGATGTCAAGCGCCTTTGCGAAATGGCCATCGACGTGTTGCAGTTCGAAGAGAATGTCCAGCCCGTACAGGTTCCAGTGACCATCTGTGGTGACGTTCACGGACAATTCCATGACTTGATGGAGTTGTTCAAAATCGGTGGCCCATGTCCAGACACAAACTACTTGTTTATGGGAGACTACGTTGACCGTGGTTACTATTCGGTAGAAACTGTGTCGTACTTGGTATGCATGAAGGTGCGGTACCCAAACAGAATCACCATTCTTCGGGGAAACCACGAATCCCGTCAGATCACCCAGGTGTACGGATTCTACGACGAGTGCTTGCGTAAATACGGCTCTGCCTCTGTGTGGAAATTGTTCACTGATTTGTTTGACTACTTCCCCATTACAGCATTGGTGGACAACAAAGTGTTCTGTTTGCATGGTGGATTGTCGCCCATGATCGAGACCATTGACCAGGTGCGTGAGTTGAACCGTATCCAGGAGGTGCCCCACGAGGGCCCCATGTGTGACTTGTTGTGGTCGGACCCAGACGACCGTGGCGGATGGGGTATCTCTCCAAGAGGAGCTGGTTTCACTTTTGGCCAGGATATCTCTGAGCAGTTCAATCACACCAACGACTTGAGTCTCATTGCACGTGCGCATCAGCTTGTGATGGAGGGCTACTCGTGGTCGCACCAGGAGAGCGTGGTGACCATTTTCAGTGCACCAAACTACTGCTATCGATGCGGAAACCAAGCGGCAATCATGGAAGTGGACGAAAACCACCACAGACAATTCTTACAGTATGATCCGTCCGTGCGGCCCGGCGAGCCCACCGTCACTCGGAAGACCCCTGACTACTTCTTATGATCCCTTTTACGATTGGCATTCCTTGTTACCGCAATACTTATTCACTCTTTCCCCTCTTCTCGTTAATGTATTATTTCTTCTGAATGAAGGTAATAAATGATATCCATGCCCACATATGTGTAGCTCGGGTTTGGGCCACGGCCAAACTCTTCGCGCCCGAATGAGAGAAGGGATTTGAGGATGAGCCATTGAGAAATGATGAGCCATCGAGAGAAAGAAAATGACGAACCATCGAGAGAAAGAAAATGATGAACCATCGAGAGAAAGAAAATGATGAACCATAGAGAAAGAAAGAAAATAACGAGAACATAACTTCATATAACAAATAGTAATAGTAATAATCGAGACAAGTCTCGAAGCAAACTGCAACATATTGCTCTGTGGTTCAATTGACTCAAGCGTATCAGTCTCTTGGAACCCCCAACCCCGGATGCATCATCCGTTTATTTTCTGGCTTGTACATATCCGAGCCCGGAATCAATGACTTTTGTGAGTCCTTTTCTCACAGGACTCGATTCTTCGACGCCAAGTTTGGGCCTGGGTTTGGTGACTTTGGTGACTCCTTTCCTCGTAGGACTAGCCTCGTCGACGCTAAGTTTGGGTACAAAATGGGACTCTTCGACCCATAATTCAATTGTGTGTCTCTCTGCTAAAGATTCAGGGGGGCTGTTATCGTTCCGGAGCTCGAGCTTCCGGGTTGGGATGAGTATAGCTGTGGTAAAGCAGGAAAGTGAAATGAGAGCCAACAAGGAGAGAAGCTTCATTGTGGGTAATTTGGTATTTTGCCTTTTGGTGTTTTGATATTTTGCTTTTTGATATTTTGGTGCTGGGGTATTTTGGTGTGGGATATTTGCTCTTCTTTTAATAATTAATTGCAACGGCAAAGTATTGTACCACGATTCAATCACTACTAGATTTTCAAATTAACCATGTACGTGGACCATACCATGAGAACAGAAAAGATAAAGATAACGTGGAAAAGGGTATATCAAAAGTTAAAAGGTAAAAGAAGAAAGGAGAAAAGAGAAAGCTAAAAAAACAAGGAGAAAGAACATGAAATTATAAACCGGTACACACTGTTCCCCATTAAGGGAATAACACGGTATTGAACAATGGGGTACATGAGGCAATATTCCTATATTGCAGTATTCCTGGCGGTGCGAACTGGAATAAGGGCGAGAAACATTCGGCCAAGGAATACAGATGATATTACCCATAGTGGTTTTTTTTTCTTATGATTATTGATATTTTATTTTCTTATGGTTCTTCAATTTACGGCTTTTTTACCGCTTTTTTACCGCTTTTTTGGCGGTTTTCTTTTGCTTGGTTCGGGTGTGCTGTGTGTGGCAAGGCTGTGGGCAATATGCCAAGCGAAAAGTGGGTGGCTAGGTTCAACCATACACTCGTGCTGGCCGACTTGATGTACCCCACGAAACGGTTGAATGTGAGCCATTAAGTTTAAATAACAGGGCGGAAAATTTCTTATTTTGCAGCGAGAAACTAAAACGGAAGAAAATGGAGGAAAAAAGGAAAAAGGAAAAGGGAAAAGGGAAAAAAAAAAAACAAGAAACCCCCACACACTATCAAATTAGAGCTAACGAGAAATATATATCCTGACCGTTGTTTCTCCCTCGCAAGCCTTTCTTCTTGGACTCACCCTGGAAAGTTATTGGACCACTTTCTGGGGGAACCCTTGTGCTATTCTTATTTTATATATTTATCCAAATCAGATTTTTTGTGGGAGTAGATATTGTAATACTGAACGTGTACCTCTAAATTTGACTAAAAGGTGATTCAAATCCAGGCTGCGAAACGTAGCAAAGTATTACCATATGCGGTTATTCGCCAACTTTGCCCTTTGAAAATCAATCCAAACTCATAATTTGGCCACAATACCGTTTATTCTTACATCTTCTCTTCAATCTGTGTGTTCCCGGTTAAGAATTAGCCTGGGTCTTTCTTGATCAACAATGGGGTGTTTGGTGTGTGAGATTTCACAGAGGCAGCTGAATTGTTTTGAAAGTTTATTAGGTGACATTTTAAATACGCTTCTCTTTTGAAGGAACCCCGCTTTCCCGTTTTCTTATCAACGTCGCTATATTTTATCTCCAAAATAACCCGTGTCACTGTGCACTGGGGAGTCAATACGCATGGTCTTTCTCTCAAGCAGAAATGGTTTGTTATTAACCAGCACCAAGCGAAACCTCTGGTTAGCCCCCATTTCTAAATCTATATTCCAAAAAAGAAATGAGCCAGATTTGCTTGTGTTATTTCACTGGCCCATAAAAATAGGACATTGGTGCTCAAGAGATCGTAAAACCGGAGTAAACCTGGACTAATGCATCAGAGATCCCTAAAACCCCTTTGATTTGGGTCTCCAAAAAATTGACCCACTCAATCATTAGAATGGGCCTTGGTTTGTTTTTCTATGGTGCATCAATTTAGCAACTCTTTTGGTTTTGGCATGTGCCTTGCTCTTTGATAGGAACATATTCCAACGTGGTTTTTGTCTTTCCAAGACCAGAGTTCGCCCAAGCGATATGAAGAGAATTTGGGGAAATCAATGACATGTTCAAAGCACTGAATTTCTTTAAATTTCTCTGCTTTTCTCTGCTTTATTTCAGTCCTCCATCAACAATAATAAAATATAAAATATATAAAAAAAAAAAAAAAAAAAAAAACAGAAAACTTTAAAAAGACGGTCAACGCTTGCATCTAATTAACCTGTATCTGCTTCTCTATAAAAGATAGTTCACAACACACAGCCACCATCCACCATTTTTTTTTTTCCCTATCCTGGAAGATTTCCTTACACCGAAAATTAAACCCAACCCATATTTTTACCTTAAATGGTTGCCCTTTTTTTGGCAGTGTCAACAAAAATTGTCCTGTGATTGATTACATCCTCTCAATCAAAAATATAGTTATACTAGACTGCGCACCCACCAAGAGAGCAATAAAGATTCCAAAACCGTCCCTACCCCCTTCAAATCTTGACTAATGGAGAACCCCTTCTTATATAAATCAACATATGGTTTCCCAAAAAGAGACATGTGAATAAATCATAAAAAAGGCCCAAATTACTAAAATCTTCTTGCCCTCCTTCTACCTTCTGCCTCTTCCTTTCCTCTGCTCGGTCGTGGTTCCACCGCACAGTTCCACTGCGCATCCAGCCAACCAGAGCCCACTGTTTGTCATTTGTCGCGCTGTACACCGGAACACCTTCACGCACACTAGAACACACCAAGACATGGGCCAACCATCTTAGAATTTTTCCACCGAGTGAAAGTCCCCCCACACCAGAGCCCGTCCATTTGTCTGAAGAAACGACCCTCGCTCTGTGTACTCTAAAATCGGACTCTGCCCCAAAAAAAAATTTTGAAAAAACCTCCTATCTGCTAAAATATGTTGAGAACTGCGACCATTGGTAGACCCGTGCGCACGGGCACTCGGTCCCTCTATACTTCAGTATTGGAGTCCGATGTTAACATCACCCGCAATGGCAAAGTCAATGTTGCTGTGGGTCCTGGTGGCAGATCATCCAGAACTGGATACACTGCCACTGTTTTTGGAGCGTCGGGCTTTTTGGGCCGTTACTTGACGTCCAAGTTGGCCCGTCACGGTACTAACGTGGTGGTGCCTTTCAGAGACGACTTGAAGAAGCGTTTCTTGAAGGTCACCGGCGACTTGGGCGTGGTCAACTTTGTGGAGTTCGACCCCCGCAACTTGCGCTCCATCGAGGAGTCTGTAGCCCATTCCGACATTGTGTTCAACTGTATTGGAGCCGACTACTGGACGAAAAACTTCTCCATGGCCGACGTCAACATTGGAATCACTGAGCGCATCACAAAGGCCGTCCGCGATGCCGGCAACGCCCGTTACGTCTACGTGTCGTCCTACAATGCCAACCCTCACCTGGACTCTATTTATTACGCCACCAAGGGTATTTCCGAACAAGTGGTGCGCGACATTTTACCAGACTCCACCATCGTGCGTCCAGCACCAATGTTTGGCCGTGAAGACAACTTGTTGAACTACTTGGGCCCTAAATTGAAGATGTGGACCCCAAACAGAAACGCCAAGGAGATCTACCCCGTGCATGTGACCGACGTGGCCAAAGGTTTGGAGAAGATCGGCTATGATGACAGTACTGTTGGCCAAACCTACGAGTTGTACGGCCCTGAGAAGTTGTCTTTCCTCGAGATCCGTAAAATGATCCACGGTATCACCCAGGACTACTCGCAAGTGGGTCCAATCTCGTACAGTTTTGGTGACTACAAGGTTCCTTTGGAATTGGCCAAATTTGTTGCCCACGCTAAGCAGTACATCTACTGGAAACAAACCAACCCAGACCAGGTGCAAAGACACTTGATCCACCAGACAATTGACCCAGCTGCCAAGACCTTCCACGACTTGGGTATCTCGGACTTGGACCAATTGGCCAACGTCTTGTTCACATATGTTAAGGGTTGGAGACATCCTTTGATTGCTCAGCAGGGTGGCCAGTCCAAGAAGGATGCGCTTAGATTGCGTCAACAACAGCACTTCACCGATTAGATTGGTGTGCCTGAGTGCTTTTGACCTTTTCTTCTCCCCTTTTCTGCTGTTGCCGCATCTGCTGCTGCTGGTGTATCTGTAGACTATATTTTGCATTAAATCCCCCACTTACTTTGACTCGAAAGATAATAAACATGAAATGAAACATGGTGTAGATGAGATATAATTTTGGCCGGTGTTTGTGAAACGGCATGTGTTCGTGAATACCTTTAATATCTGTAGTGGTTCTGATTATGCTGACAACGGTCAAGGTCAATTGCCTCTATCAGGGACGTCCTCTTTTAAAATTTTGAATATGATTTAGCCACTTGTTGACTATTGATTTTTAGAAGTGAAATTTTCGGCTGGCCTGCTTATTAATACTCTATGATACTTTTAACATTTATTCGAGAAGATACATTGCTGGTTAATCGCTCTGTTGGTACCCAAGCTTATGTGCTAGCTCACCCATCATTGTTCTGTCTTAGACCACTAAAAGTTGTGGTTCAGCCACGTTTTTTGCTCTTATAAAGGTAAAAACGAAGAGAACTCTTTCCTTCGGCTTAAACCGTTTTTAACACAGATTCCATAAATTCCATTAATTCTACAGATTCTACAGATTCTACAGATTCCACAAATTTGCAGAAGTTACTCTCAGCAATTACCATCTAAAATGACGCCGTACGTATCTGTTCCTTGTGTTTTCCCCTCCGAAAACCCCCCAGATTGTGAACTATCGCATCATTTATACTACTTCATATACCCACCAACATACACAAAAAAAAAATTGACTAAAAAAATACATTATACTTGGCCATTCATTCAGGCTACTTCTGGTTTGGCCTTCTTGGGGCACTTTTCGCACCTCGGAGAATTCCGACGTGCAACCCCAGACATTCACTTATCTAGAGCCAGTAAGCACCCCCACGAAAAAAATTCAACTGGCTCTTGGTTCTTCTTCCTGTTACTCTTTTTCTCTTTTTCCTTTGCCTTTTCCTCTATATTCCTTTTTAAGAGCACTCCCAATGTACAACTTACCTCCCTCGTTACAACTACATGAACTCTCTCACCAAAACAAGGTGGAAGTGTTGGACCATCTCTTTGAGCCTTGCTCGACCCTAGCTCGGCTTCTCACTGAGTCGGTGATGACCCGGCCATATGCTAATTACAAGGATTTCATCGAGCTGGCCAGGCAGTTTTTGCTCGACTACTTAAATGCTCAAGAACAAAAGGTTGAGGTGTCTCCAGATATCTCCAGCATCATCTCTGCGCATCCACGGCTCGGGCCTTCTAAAGATAAGCTCTCGACGCACTCGGCGTCGGAACAAAAGTCGCTCGCGGGCAGTGCGCAAGAGGCGGAGAAATTAGCCCACCTCAACGAAACGTACGAGAAAACATTCCCGGGCCTTCGGTACGTGGTTTTTGTCAATGGGCGTACGCGAGACTCCATCATGGAAAACATGCAAGCTCGGATTTCCCGTGGTGATATTCGGCTTGAGAGAAAAGAGGCCTTTGGGGCAATGTGCGATATTGCCTTGGACAGGGCCCGCAAGTTGGGTGCGAAGTTATGATACCTGTTGAATAAACTTATCAGGTAATTAATGGGGTAGACAAAGTATGTGGCCAATAGAAGATTTCTGTTCCCATAGAGTTTGGTGTGGTTTATGTAATCACTGATAATATAAAACTTTTGATCGCCGCCGTAAACTCTATTGGATAAGTTGAAAGAATGATTGTTCAAACTATTACATGTTCGCAGCTACTATGATGGTCGCTGTTTATTGTATGGGCCAAGTCACAAGAGAACAATGGATGGGTCTTTGAACCCTTCAGTCTTTATTTATCTCTGTGGATATTTCAAATTCATCCACTCAACTCGATCATCAGGTCATGTGCTTAATAATACACATGTAGATGAACTTCCCAAGGTTTGTCCACTTATAGTGCAGTGTTGCTCACTGGAATAGCAAAGATGCTCGGTAAAAAAATTCAATTAGCTAAATTATTTACATCCTGTCTGTTTATAATTCATCCAATAGATAATTAGCTGTGGTCTTAATTCATTGTTTGTTGGGTTTTTATCCCTATAGTTCTTTGTTGAAATCCTTGCAAAGTTTTTGGTTTAGTTAATTAGTTCCCTCACTTTACAATTTCTAATTAACTCCAACTCTTTAGAAAAAAATACACTAGTGTTTGAAATTTTCCCAGAAACCTCGAATTTTGACTACTTTTCACATTTCTTTACCCAAATACATCCAATATTAATACCTATAGATATATATGGCCAAATAAATCTCGTTGTAAGTGAATATGGATTTGCTTCGTACTGCAAGCAAAGATAAAGGCCACTTCCACCGCGACCGCCGGGAACGTGGGTCTTAAGTGGACTCAGCAAAAGATATTACACTGCAGTTTAAAAACTTGTAAAAGGTTTTCAAAATTCTTCCTCATTCTATTCAAAAAAGCTATCTAAGAACAATGAAACACCTTCTCTCGTATATTCCATGTTCAAACATCACCTACAGTCTCTTTCTTTTACGTAATTATTATACGGCAGATGTGCAGGCCACTCAATCAGGAAGCTCCCTGGCCTGCACTAATAATCCCGAGAAAACCTGGTGCGCGCACGCCCAATCTGACATCCAATCTCAACGATAAACGTCCTCCGCCCCCCCTCAACCAACAGATAGACTACAATTAATTCTAGCAAAGATGGTATGTATCCCCTCAAAAACATGTCAAGAAGAAGTATACGGGTGAATATATTCGAGAGCCATTACATATCACAGTACCTCTTTATTATAAAGAGGCTGATATTATCTATGCAAAGGTCCGGTTTTTACGAGCAATTGAATACACCTTTTCCGGCTCTTGATAAATATTCTTCCTCATTCTCTTTAAACTCACTCATAGTTTAAACCTGTCCATTTACTAACACCCCCAGGCTGGTGTTTTAGATAATGCCCGCAAAGAAATCAAGCGTCTTTCCTTAGAGGACTCCGAGGAGTCCAGCTACGGACAAATTTTCTCGGTTTCCGGACCTGTTGTGGTGGCCGAAAACATGATTGGATGTGCCATGTATGAGTTGGTCAAGGTTGGTCACGCTAACTTGGTTGGTGAGGTCATTCGTATCAATGCTGACAAGGCTACCATCCAGGTGTACGAGGAGACTGCTGGTGTTAGTGTTGGAGACCCTGTTTTGAGAACAGGAAAGCCTTTATCCGTTGAGTTGGGTCCTGGTTTGATGGAGAACATCTACGATGGTATCCAGAGACCTTTGAAGGCTATTAGAGAGTCCTCTCAGTCCATCTATATCCCAAGAGGTATTGATGTTCCTTGCTTGAACAGAGAAATCCTGTACGACTTCAACCCTGCTTCCTTGAAGGTCGGTGACCACATCACCGGTGGTGACATCTTTGGTTCCATCTACGAGAACTCGTTGTTGGACGACCACAAGATCTTGTTGCCTCCTCGTGCTAGAGGTACCATCACGTCGATTGCTGAAAAGGGCTCGTACCAAATTGAGGACACCGTTTTGGAGGTCGAGTTCGAAGGTAAGAAACACTCTTACTCCATGATGCACACCTGGCCTGTCAGAGTGCCAAGACCTGTGGCTGAAAGATTGACTGCCGACTACCCATTGTTGACTGGTCAACGTGTGTTGGACTCTTTGTTCCCATGTGTCCAGGGAGGTACCACCTGTATTCCAGGTGCTTTCGGATGTGGAAAGACTGTCATCTCGCAAGCATTGTCCAAGTTTTCGAACTCGGATATCATTACCTATGTCGGATGTTTTGCTAAAGGTACCGAGGTATTCATGGCCGATGGTTCCGAACAAACAATCGAATCCATCAAGGTTGGTGATCAAGTTTTGGGTAAGGACGGCCAGCCAAGATTGGTTGTTGCTTTGCCAAGAGGTCATGACCAGATGTACGAAGTTTCTCAAAAGACATCTGTTGATGCAGATGATTCTAAGGTTAAGTACACATGTAACTCGAGTCACGAGCTTGTTGTTGTTACTCCTCAAACTGTCAAGACAACCCATGATGTTATCGAGGGTAAGCCTCAGACTTCGGTCGTCTATTTTGATTTAGTCGAGCAAACGACTCAAGATGGACGCACAATTAGAATGGTGAACGAATGCACTAAATCATTCCAAAATGGCTCCCAAGATTCTGATGCACTTTCTGCAGCATTTGTCAAGACATTGCCTCTGGACAACTTTAACTGGACCATTGAGGCCAGGGATGTGGCCTTGATGAACCCACATGTTCGTGAGGCTACAGTCCAGCTTATTAACCCAGTCCTCGTTGAAAGACCAACCCTTGCTCCTCTTGTTGCTAAACACGGTGGTGATGCTGAGTTGGTGAACGAGATGGCTTACTTGCTCGGTATGTGGGTCGGCGATGGATACACCGATGCTTCGTGTTTCTCTGTTGACTCCAACGACACTGAAATTTTTGCTCGCTTGAAGGAGTATGGCGAAAAGCTTGGCTTGACTGTGGATTCCGCACAATACCACAAGCGCCCTCAGAAGAACGCCTTGGCACCAATGTCCCCACCTGCTGAAAACAGTGTCGACTCGTCTGAGGGTTATTTCTCAATCCCTGTCTCGCCAGTTGAGCCCATGTCACCACGTTCACCTTCGGAAGACTGAAAAATGCTCTAAGGGAGAGAAGACTTTTAATAATGAAGTCGAGGTTTCCATTGGAGTCAGTGAAATTAAAGGTAAGGGAACTCGTAAGAATGCGACCAACGAAAACGTGTTTTGGAAGATGGTTCAGAACTATCAAATGGTCGACCAAATCAAGTCTGTGCCAAAACACTTGGCTACCGAGTCTATCTCCGTCCGTGAGTTCTTTATTGCTGGTCTTGTTGATGCTGATGGTGATGTTAACCAATGTAAGGATACTGGTGCGTTCAACGCCACTGTGAAGACCATTTACCCTGGTGTTCGTGATGGACTTGTCATGGTTGCTCGCTCTCTTGGAATTCGTGCCTCAGTCTCGACCGAGAAGGCTAACAATGAAGGGCGCTATGCTGTTCTTATGAGTGGAGATGCTATGTCTGGTGTTCTTTCCAAGTGTTCTTTGTCTCATAAGAAGGCACCTATGCCATCTGCTGTTAAGCGCAATGCTGAGCCATACTACTTCGAAGTCAAGGAGACTATCATGGACGACTACTACGGTGTGACTCTTGAGGATGGTTCAGACCATCAATTTTTGTTGGCTAACTGCGCCCTTGTGCACAACTGTGGTGAGAGAGGTAACGAGATGTCTGAAGTTTTGATGGAATTCCCTGAACTTTTCACCGAGATTTCCGGCCGTAAGGAGCCTATCATGAAGCGTACCACCTTGGTTGCTAACACATCTAACATGCCGGTCGCAGCCAGAGAAGCTTCGATTTACACAGGTATCACGATTGCCGAATATTTCCGTGATCAAGGTAAGCACGTGTCTATGATTGCAGACTCTTCTTCTCGTTGGGCTGAGGCTTTGAGAGAAATCTCTGGTCGTTTGGGTGAAATGCCTGCTGACCAAGGTTTCCCTGCGTACTTGGGTGCCAAGTTGGCTTCCTTCTATGAGCGTGCAGGAAAGGCCCTCGCTTTGGGTTCCCCAGACAGAGTTGGTTCTGTTTCTATTGTTGCTGCTGTTTCTCCAGCCGGTGGTGATTTCTCTGACCCTGTCACTACTTCGACTTTGGGTATCACTCAAGTTTTCTGGGGTTTGGACAAGAAGTTGGCTCAACGTAAGCATTTCCCATCGGTTAACACTGGAATTTCTTACTCCAAGTACACCAACATTTTGGCAGGCTACTACGACAAGAACTACTCCAACTTTGCTTCTTTGAGAACCAAGATCAAGGAGATCTTGACCAATGCCGAAGAATTGGAACAAGTCGTGCAATTGGTTGGTAAGTCTGCTTTGTCTGACTCCGACAAGATTGTTTTGGATGTCGCCACTTTGATCAAGGAAGACTTCTTGCAACAAAACGGTTACTCGACCTACGATCAGTTCTGCCCAATCTGGAAGACCTACGACATGATGCGTGCTTTCGTTGCCTACCACGACGAGGCCCAAAAGGCCATCTCCAACGGTGCCAACTGGTCCAAGTTGTCCGAGGCCACCAGCGATGTCAAGCATGCTGTTTCCAGCGCCAAGTTCGTCGAGCCACTGGAAGGTGAAGAGGCTGGCCGTAAGGGATTCAATGACTTGTTGAGCAAGATTGCCGAACGTTTTGCCGAGGCCGCCGAGTAAGCGAGATGCCCATCAGATAAACCATTAAGATAGGACCATATAAAGAAGAAAAATTAGATTTAATTCCAAAAATACTACGTTTTATGATTTTTGTAGAGGCTATTATTGTGCTATCAAGTAAAGTATTAGAATGGCCACCAAAGACACAGACATTGAGATGCTATTGGCGATACTGGTGGCCTTTTTACGTCTCTTAAAGGAATGGCTCTGGGTGTATACACCATTGTTGAGTTTCTGGGCTCTGCAGAATAGGGTCCTTGTACACCTCGGGGTAAAAAAGAGCTGGTGCTATTATTCGCTGGGAGGACAGAGGTAGGCGAGTCGGCAGAAACCCTAGGGGTGGGTTCAATATCAGGAGATACTCTGGCGATGGAATTTCTGTTGGGATTCAGTGTGAACCAGCCGCGCAAAAGTACAGTGTCGACCTCGTTGGCTTGTTGGTAAGGATGGTTGTAGTTGAGCGATTGGTCCACATTGTTCTGCGAAGAAGTAGGTCGAAACATCACCATACGGTCCTCCATGAATTGGGTGAATTGGTCATGAAAGATTGCTGGAGTTGCTTTTCTCACTGGATGGTATGAATCCGCAGGATGTGGTGGATCACGAGGTCCGCTTTTTAACCCTTGGCATGGATCGGGTGTAATGGTCAAGGCACCCAGATGGGGTGAGTCCAGCTGGGGTGAGGCCAGCTGGGGTGAGCCCATTTGCGGGGATTCCAGCTCTGTACCTTGTACGGGAGGCATAATTCTCGCTGCATTACCCAGACCGACGGTGGGGTAGAGTGAATACGTATGGGATTTATAGGGCTTCAATTTGATACCAACCATACTAGATATAGTAGTATTTAGAGGGAGCGTGAAGTAGCCGTGGATGAGCCCGGCCGGGACTTTAGTGGAGCTGGCATTGAGTGAAGTGGCATTGATTGAGTGACTAAGACCAGTTTCGGCATTTGTAGCAGTGAGTTTCATTGAGATAGACTTGTCAGTGGCACACTCACCGTCACATTGCTCTCTTTGTAAGCCGTAGGCAGGTAAGGATCGAAAAGATCTCGCTTTTACTTTGGTATCAGAATCAGCACTTACGTTTTGCGGTTGGCTTGTGTTAATCACGAGTAAGGATGCGAAGTCGGGGCCCGTATCTACATTTGTAGAAGAAAAGGGTTGAGCAGTCTCGGGCATTTGCGTAGCATCAGGCATTTGGGTAGCATCAGGCATTTGAGAGGTTTCGGCCACTTCGGCAATCGACGGCGGAATAGAACCTGTATCATCAATAACCAGAGCCTTTGAAATGCCATTTATGTTCAAGGAGCCTGTGTCCTCGAGTTTATGAACCAATTCTACGTGATCGATATCCATATAGAGAATGATGGGAAGGTTTTGCACCCAAAAGTCGTGAAGCAGCACCGCAGCCCAGCAGCAGTGCGAGAACGACAAGATCACGTGACTGGGCAAAAAAATACGAGGTTCGTAGAGTGGAGGTACTGCTTATCAACAGACAAGGTCCGACGGTCCGACGATTCGACCGTTGATACTGAGACGTGTCTTGGTCCACGAATGGATATCAACATCTAAATATTTCCAATTGGCAGATGTGACACTGCCTGATTCGTGTAAAGGCCCGTTGAATCAATGTAGCGCATGGCCAGGCCAGCAAGAAAAGCATGTTTATCGAGATCAGGCCAAGTAATTTTTCACTAGACAAATGACAATTGAATTGTCACAGATTGGAAACGTCAAGGTAAATCCCACGTCAAAGGTTCTACAGTTGGAAAAGGTTCACACCAAGGGCATGTATTTTCTATATACGGACGGCAGTTAAGAGTCTCTCTGAAGACAGCCAATTGGGTTTGAAGCAAGCAGCCATCAACAGGGGCTCAAGCTAGAGGGGATCCAGTGTCCGATTACTTGGATCTAGCTCTAACCTTCCGTCTCTTTCTCTTAAGTCTTCTAACTCTCTTCTTTCTCCACTTATTTCTCATAGTAGATAAATGTGATGGATAAAAGAAAAAACTAAAAATTTCCGCGAGTGCTCGCACTATATATGTGATCGCTAGCGTGTCGAGGCGAAAACCTGCGAGCAGCGTGACTGCTTTTTTGTATGCACGTGACCCATGCGTACTTAGCCTGGGCTTGGGTCCTAACGCAGCTCTGGGCAGGCTAGAACGGTTGGTGTGATGTTAATGTATTAAAAACAGTTATTTTGCTCACATGTTTAATTTTCATTATTAAGACATAGTTAAATAATATACCATATGATTTTTTCTCTTTCTTTTTCTGTATTTTATTGTTGAGTATTTACGGCCTAGAGAAATACTGCCCGGCAGGGCTTGTGGCCTAGCAGAAATTAGCCCTACTCGCGCACCCACACGGCCGCATTACCCTACTGCCATTCACCAGCCAAAGAGAGGCATACTAAATGCAAGCGAGAGCCTAGAAGGCAGTGAAAAGCAGAACAATCTTGGAAAAATCCCATCCATTATAATGCAATTTATAAACTGTAAGAAACTTTGAATACACCCTTAAAAGAAAAAAAAAAAAAACACCTGCTTTGCATGGATTACTGTTGTTCAAAACAAGAAGAAATTAGAATCTGGGGTTCACTCATTTTTGGCATGCTCGCGAGAACGTGAAACTTGTCGTCGGGCCTAACCCAAAGAATTGTTCGTGGTAACAAGTTCATGCAATTAAGGCATCATTGAAAATCGGGTGCTTTTGGATACGTCATTTGTATGCTTTGGCTCAAATACGTTTTCTTCGTTTTTTGGTACTTTCTATTTCAAGGTTTCAATATCCGTAGATAGTTTCCCCAATGAAGTCTCTAATATATACACGTATTCATTCTACTTGAACAAAACTCGTCTCAATTTTGTGTTGTCTTCTCCGCGGCCAACTTGTCCAACCGCTTCGACTCCTGCTTGAAGGCCCTATACAAATCTTCTTTGATTTCCACAAGCCCGGTAGTCTCTACCAACTTATCTACGGTGGTAGAATCAAGTAACATTTGTTCCTGCACACCGGAGTGGGGCTCCACACCAACGAAAGCACCATCTAGATCCGACAGGTGCTGGAACTTTAAGTGTGTAGATGCAATACTATCATCGGACTGATGCTTTTCTTCCACCAGGGTGGAGTTGTTTTCAATCAAAAAACCCAAGTTTTTCGCTCCACGCAATGCTTGGAGATGACAGTACAACCTATAGGCCAAATAGAACCCCGGCACGTTTGGAGCGACGGGGATTAAGGCCAAAGGCAAACTCACCGGGATACCAATTGCACAAACAATGGCCCATTTTCGGTGGTGGGCCGTGAGTTCGGTCTTGAAATGGTGCATTTGAGAGAGAGTCGCATGTGGGTCTTGGATCTTGGGATGGTACACTGGAATGGGCTTGAGCTGGTCAACAGAAAGGTTTTTTTGATCGATTTCCGACGTCATTATTGCTCGTGGCAAGTCGTGGGATTGCAGAGCAGCCGTCTCACGGACCATGGCTTCTTTACTGGGGAAAGAGCGTAGGCAGTTTTCGTTGTAGGGGATGGAATTAAGCAATCTCAGCACGAGTGCGACGATTTTCTTGTTGATGGCAATATCCGACGAAACCAATTTATCCCAGGCCTTCACAGCCAAGCCCACCAACTTCTTCTCTGATTTTACGAGCCAGGGCACCGCGTTCATCTGGTCTTTATTTAAAAGACTAGCATTGTGATGGCAGTAGATGAATGACCGGTGGGTGGTTATGGGAATACTAAGCAAGAAGATCGAGTTGAGGTCGAATTTCGACCCAGTGCCGTTGTGGGTGTTCGCATCATCACCAGAAATGAAGCCCTTCTTTTCATCGGCCGCCTGGGACAAACTGGGTGTTTTTTCGGAGATTGTGTTTCCAGCACCTGTACTATTAGCCTCGGATAGGGCCTGTCTTGAGGATGAGAAGAGGCGGGCCGGGCAAAATTGGTGGAATGTCGACCTCTGGATTTGACCAACAGGTATCCTTATAGAACCAGGTCTCAAGGAAGCCCTACACCCATTTATACTTATCATTGATACAGAAAGTGGGGGATTTATGGGATTTTGTTGTTTTTGCTGGATGAAGAGATAGCAACTGATATATAAGATACAGACGTATCTGGGGGAGCAGGTGCAGGTGCAGGAGGGGGCGATTTTGAGGTCGAGTACATGAACGTGCATAACGCAGCGTTGGGTTTTGGGGACTTCTATTTGCCCTAAGAGTCCATGCTATCTATAAGAGTCTCTAAGTGACCATATTGATCTATAATTTTTATGAATTTGTTTAGGTGGGAGTTTAATAGGAAAAAGATGGAGTTTTGTTCTGACTATTGAACAGGGGTTTCAGACGTTCCATTTATGCATGCTTCTATATTTAGCAGGGCCAGTATGGGCCATAAGGCGTAAACCTACAACTTGTATTTTCTAGATGTAGCTTTCATGGAGGAAGGTATGGTCATATCACGTATAAACTGTTCAACTGCGCCTTTGGTGCACAAGAGGTGATGGAAACATGGGTTCAAGATGTCCATGTGCGAGTACATTGAGTGAGCAGAAACGTGACCGAGGCGGAGGCATACAAATAATGAAAAGTGATAATTAGGCGGAAAGTTTTCGAAAAGATCATTGATTTTTTTTCTAAAGACTAGGTGAATCTAGGGATAGAAGCCATTTTATTTATTACCATGATTTTTTTTTTTTCTTTTTTTTCCTTTATTCTCCTCAGTTGTACGTCCTTAGTTCACTTTTATGGGTGACGAAGATGATGCATTTGACCTCAAGCCAAAAAAAAAAAAAAAAAAAAAAAAAAAAAAAACCTGGTAGTTTGGTCCTTTTCGAAAAAATCGGTATCAAAAAAGATTTATTAGAGCTTCTTTAAAGGTGGGTGCTCTGAGAAGGTAATTTAGGGTAAACGTATAGTGGCGTACGTGATGGTCCCACGGCTGGGTGCGGTTAATTAATTACTTGCCCGTCAAAACAAGGTAAACACCAATAACCACTAGAGATTATTTTTGATTTTCATATTACACACCTATCAGAATGTCCGAGATGTAAGTCAATCTAGAGGAGAGGCCAATGACCTGAAATAGCTACACCTATCATTGTTGGCTTGGTAGCGTCCGCATCACGTGTCCTAATTCCCAGCCAAGAAATACTCTGGAATATCCACCACAATGCAACAATAAGTAGAGCACCTGATTTTCTCTCCATAAATTTTCTTTTTTTCGGTGAAACACCGCTTTAGGGCCGCAACCAAACACCAAAAATCTTATTCTATTTCCAAGCTTTCTTTTTTTAAGCTATTCCCTTCTTCTCCTTCGTCCCCATCGTGGTTCCTCTCTGGGGTGGGCGTGCGCACTAAGAAAGCAACCGGAAGGTATTCCGAATCCATACGAAGCAATATACGAAAAAAACGCCTCGCAGCTCGGCCCCAGAAAGCCCTGCACGGCCGGGTTTTCCATTTTGGGCCCCTCCACAAACTCAGCTTCTGAACACACTAAACGGGCTAAAATATACGAATTGAATCCATTTGCATCTTGGGTTTTCGTTCTTGAAATATTCCGCTGAAAAAAAAAAAAATTCTGGGTGACCTGTTTTGGCAAAGAAACCCCGGGCCACACTGGAAAGTCTATTTCTCAATCCCATACCTCAGCCCCAAACCGCAACTCGCAACGTCCTGGATAGCCAGCTAAGAAAAAACAAACAAACCAAAAAGCATTGGTAATCCCCCTATCCCTTCAACACACCCTCAAGAAACCCCAAGTTATACCATGTCAGACCCAGAAAAACTACATCGAGAAGTGCACCGACATCAGGGAAATGTTGATGTGGATCCACAGGGAAATTTCGTGACAACAAACCCATTTGCACAGACGCAGCTCCTGTCATATTCACTCTACCCGAAAACCGTGCCCAATTATGTGCTCGACAAACTCTCACTGGCCCACTATAAGGAGCAGTTGAAAAACTCGAACGTCAATACCGACCAGACGGAGATTTCACCCGTGGTGCAGGCTCATTCAGTGAAACCCGACGGAGACCTGGAGTACGTTTCGTTCGCGCACGACCCCTTCATCAAGTCTTTGAACAACAATTGGGCCAATCTTTTGGTGGCCGTGAAACAGCCTACCGAAGTCCCCACTGATACTCTTTCCAAACACGAGTCCCTAAAAACAAACCCCGATTGGGAGACCCCATGGGGAGGAGACGAAAGACTACGATCGGCGTTACTTGGTACAAGTGCAGGAGACCATGCTGCTTCGTTGGATGACCCCAATGTGCCATGGTGGCGGCGGATTTTCTCCCGGAAACAGCCTTTGGTTGCTGATGATAGCCCCCGTCACCGCACCAAGGCAGGATACTGGATGCTGGACGAAAAACGGAAGGATTTGATGCCGACCCTCTGGCGAATCTTTGTACAGAACCCATTTTTACCTTTGCTTCTACGAGTGACCATCTTGATCTTCTCGGTATGTGCTTTGGCGCTTGCGGTGTCGATCTACATCTATCTGAACCGCACATACGAAAACGCCACCATCGAGCAAGAGCCCAGCACCATCTTTGCCATCATAGTGCAGAGCTTCGCCATCCCATACATAGTGTACATTGCCTACGATGAGTACTCGGGCAAACCATTGGGGCTTCGTAATCCAGTTGGCAAAATGAAACTCATCATGTTGGACCTTCTCTTCATCATGTGCTCTTCTGCCAACATGTCGCTCACTTTTGATTCTCTTTACGACGAGAAATGGGTATGTAAGGCCGACCTTACTGACCCGGATGGTCTCGTGATTCACCCTACGGTCAGTTTCTTGTGTCGACGCCAGCGTGCGTTAGCGTCTTTCTTGCTTCTAGTGTTGGCTCTCTGGGTGTTGACCTTTACCATCTCCATCATTAGGGTTGTAGATCGGGTCAGTATAGGGCCCCGCTCAGACTAATTGGTTAGGTATCATGGATGAAATGCTTCAATGTTCTTTTGAATCATTGATTGTCCCTCTAAGAGGTTATTGCACGAAGACTTCAAATAATATATGGTACACAAGTTGATTTTGATGTTCCATATATCCACAACGGCTTTTGTATTTCTGGAAGTTGCTTTATCCCACAATAAAGGTTATTGCAATCTCTGAGTTCCAAACGGTGTTTTATAACCTGTGTGACATATAAGTGCCTTGAGTGGGGACATGAAGCATGCCATTCGTGGGTACTTGGTTTAATCTATAAAAAGAAGAGGGGATGCTTATGATGAAAATGTTTATGAAATATTGCTCTTTGGAAAAACTAGAAAGAAAAGGATGAAGTATACATCCTTAGTCAGGGTATAAGTCATGCCAATGGTCCAGCACCTACATCCATCCAAATATTCCTATAAGGGGTCTACTTTTTTAGAGGAGGTAATCGACACCACATCCGAGGTTATGTAGTAATCACATCCAGATCACCTTTCAACAGTGATAATCCAGCGACCACATAGTAGTTATTAACCAAGGACGTTCCTATAACCTCCAACCGGTTTTTTTTTCTTGAACATCACGTGATACACTCGTTTGCTCGCTAGCCATAACCTTGTCCGGAACAGTGCAACTAGCGCACCTTCGGACACCGCCAGCCCTTAAATAAGCAAAACAACCCCGGCTTCTCGGTGATTATTCATCAGCTGCTGTAAGAAAAGGTATTTTTTTTCTATTAAATACTCTCCCCATTTAGCTTTGTCATTGTAATTTTTCATTTCATTCTATCTCTTTTCATTGTCCTCGTTCTCCATTGTTCCTGGCGATGTGGTCAGGTTATCTGCATCACCGCTTTTTTGGGGCCCCCACACTACCACCAGAACGTGAGAGAGACATACATCCTTTTTTTGGGATTTCGATCATTCTCAATATCTTGACTCAAGACAAGAGAACAAAAGGGATATAACAAAACCTCGCCAAAGGGAAAATAACTGGCCTCGATCTTTGGTGTCTTATATTATTCTGTCGGCCTTCACATATACCTTCCTATACTCCTGTGTTTTTCTTTGCCACGGCTAAAACATCCTATTTAGCTGCCGCCGCCACCACCAACACCAACACCAACACCACTACAACAGCAACAGCAAAAACAAAGCTACTTACGCGGCCTTACAATCATGTCTGCTCCACAAACACTCCCAATTGCGGGAGACTTGGATGCCACATGGAATTTCATCGAGCCCGGACTCGAGTTTATTTTGGGCGCACAGGGCGACCAGGGCGTTACGTCTAAGATGTATATGAATTGTTACACGGCCGTATACAACTACTGTACAAATAAATCACGCAGTAGCAACCCATCAGCAGCAACCGCGGCCATTTCTTCCCGTCATGGCGCTGAAAAGACCACGTACTCGTTGACCGGCGCGGAGATCTACTATAAATTGGAACAATACTTGATTGCATTCATCAAGGGCTTACGCTCCGAGCCTGGCGAGCTGTTCTTGGAGTTCTACGTGCGCAAGTGGAAGCGCTTCACCATTGGTGCGGGGTACATGAACAACGTGTTCGACTATATGAACCGGTACTGGGTGCAGAAGGAGAGGTCCGACGGGAGGCGTGATATCTTTGACGTCAACACCTTGGCCTTGCTCCAATGGAAATACCACATGTTTGACACTAATGTTGAACGCATCCGTTCGGAAATCTTCGAGTTGATCGAGCGCCAGCGGAACAACGAGATTGTCGACACAAACATCATTTCTGTAGCAGTGAAATCGATGGTGTTCTTGGGTATCGACGTCAATGATTTGAAGAAACCCGCTATGGTGGTTTACGCGACGTGCTTTGAAACTTTCTTCATCGAAAAGACCATCGAGTACTACCGCAAGGAGAGCGAGAACTTCTTGTCGCAGAACAGCGTTGTCGACTACATGATCAAGTGCGAGAATAGGTTGGCTGAAGAGATCTCTCGTTCCAACAACTACTTGGAAGAGCGTAGTAAGCGTGTATTGCTAGAAACTATGCACTCAGTGTTGATCAAAAACCATGCTCAGGAAATGTACGACCAATTCATCAAGTTGTTGGAACGCAACGAAATCGAGCACATCCTGCGCATGTATAAGTTGTTGGCCAAGGTGCCTAGTACCTTGCAGGCTTTGGCTGATGAGTTGGAGTCGTTTATAAAGACCGAAGCTGCACAAGCAATAAAGGACTTGAAGACTTCATCTGAAGCCCAAGAAGCCCAGGCACACCTTGATAAGCCACTCAAAAAGCCCCCTCCCTCGGCAGTTAACCCAAAGGTTTACGTCCACACATTGATTCGCATCTACGAGAAGTTTAACGATGTTGTGTTCACCTCATTTAAGAAAGATCCATTGTTCATCAAGTCTCTCGACAGCGCGTGTCGCCACTTTGTCAACGTGAATGTCATTGCAACTCCCCACCCAAAGGCCTCTAGCAAGAGTCCTGAATTGTTAGCTAGATACGCTGATGGATTCTTAAAAGCCACTGGAAAGGAGGCTGATATCGAGGACATGACCGCAGATAACTTGGTGCTTGTCTTAAAATACATCGATGATAAGGATGTCTTTGAAACTAACTACAGACGGTTGTTAGCCAAGAGATTGATCAACAGCAACACAAAGTCCGATGAATTGGAGGAGCGCATTTTACAAAAGTTACAGGAGGGAAACTCTATGGAATTCACCTCAAAGATCACGAAAATGTTCCAAGATATGAAATCTTCTGAAGATTTGAAGGTAAGAGTACGTGATATTATTGGCTTCGAAACCTCTGTGGGTGACTTCAACCCCTTAATTTTGGCCGAGAACATGTGGCCATTTCCGTACAACGAAGATTACAATCTTAAGATTGCGCCAGAGTTGAGGCGGACAATTGAGGTGGTGGAACAAGAATATAACAAGAAGCATAATGGAAGAAACTTGCAATGGTTATGGAACCACGGAAAGAACGAGGTGAAAGCCAATCTTTCCAAAAAAGGTAAGCCTCCATTCATCTTGACCGTGTCAAATGTGCAGTTGATGATTCTACTTGCGTTTAATGACCAAGCAACGCATACATATCTGTCACTCCAAGAAATTGTGGGAGTCTCTCAAAATGTGCTTGATGCACATCTTTCGCCATTTGTTAAGTTCAAATTGATCGAACAAAGCCCACCTACCCCGCAACACATGAACAACCCACAAACGTCGTACACGATCGTGAATGAGTACAAGTCTAAGAAATTGAAGGTTAATTTTGTCAGCGCCATTCGCAGTGAGCAAAGACAAGAGGAGGATGAAACCGGCAGAGAAATCGACGAGTCGAGAAAGAATTACCTTACTGCAAGTATTGTGCGTATCATGAAGGCCAGAAAAACCATGAAACATAATGAATTGGTGAATGAAGTTTTGCTTCAGGCGCACTCCAGGTTCAAGGCGAAGCTTATAGATGTGAAGCGAGCTATCGAGTACTTGCTTGACAAGGAGTACATAGCACGTCGCGAGGGAGACTCATTTGAGTATTTAGCATAATTAACCATGATAATAAAAGGAAAATCATACTTTGATGGAGGATCATTTTGGCTTTTTAAATATTATTATTGTTTTACAGATTGAAATGGACTTGCCCGAACCCAACCAAGGGGACACACACCCGTACACCACACATACAAAGAAGTTTCTTCATGACATCGATGGTAATAAGTAGTGAAGGAAATCCATATGTCCTTGGTTTCTACAAAAGTTAACGGAGACAAGGATCACTCATCATTATACAATGATGCAGTGGTTCTCTCGGGCCACTCAGGGGCGGTGTTTTCGGTGAAATTTAGCCCTGACGGCCAGCATATCGCTTCCGCAGGCACGGACCGCACGATACGGCTTTGGAACCTTCCAACACGGGCAAACGAAGAGAGCCCGAACTATGGTGTGATCGAGGGACACAAGGGTGGGTTAACAGCACTTAGCTGGCTCCTGCAGAGCAAAATACTTTCGACTTCAGCCGACTCGACCGTATCTATATGGGATGCAGAAACCGGCCAAAGGCTCAAGACTGGAAAGGGCCACAGTCTCACTGTGAATGACTGTAGTACCGCTATCGACGGCACATGTTTAAGCGTAGGTGATGACGGCACTGTTCGAGTATGGGATGAGCGGGAAAAGTATCAGGTGCGCAAGATCGAGACGCCGTATCCGATCCTTGCGTGTGATCTTAGCAGCGATGGGAAAATGGCATATGTGACTGGAATTGACCCCACTATCAAGGCCTACGAATTGGCTTCAGGTAAGTTGCTCTGGAGCTGTGACGGGTTCACGGAAACCATGTCTGGATTGGCTCTAAGTTCCGACGAGTCTATGCTTGTACTGCGGGCCATGGACGGTTCAGTGTACACTATCAATGCAAAGGCCCTGGTACCATCGGGAGTATCCCGTAGGGGCCAGTCATACCATGGTGCCGTGGGAGGTGTACAAATGCTCTTGTCGAGGGCAAGGTTTTCCAGCGATGACGTGTACATCTGTCTGGCGTCGGACGACCAGCTGGCCACTGTATGGAGCACGGCTTCACAACGGTTGGTGTCCAAATTGGCTGGGCACGAGTCCGCTTGCATAGATGTGGATTTTCATCCACACGAAAAGGTTTTGGCTAGTTGTGCGTTAGATGGTGACATAATTGTCCGGGAGTTTTAACGTGGGGCTCCGTTGTATGACCGTATCCTAGAAGCGCACTCGCTTTCGCGTGGATGCCTTTTTATGTATCAGCAGAGCTTGTTCTTTTCCCTCCACAAACTCCACATTGAGCTGTGCCAAATCAGGCTTGCCTTGCTTGGACTTATTGAACTTCTGCAAGTTACCGTTACTAAACAATCGCATTGTCCAGCACCGTTTTGTTCGCCCAAATAGTGTTGTGATTTCTGATGAATGTGAGGCAAGAGAAAAATCTTGCTGAATTGGCTCACTTGGAGTATGATCGTCGGCGTGTCCATCATCGGAATTGGAAAACACAGAAAAGTCGGCGTACTCATGCTGGGGATCGTCAATGGCAAGAAACTTGTGCCTCAAGACAAAATTTTGCATTCCTGTGTCGTCAATGACGTATTTCTTTTGCAAATCAGATTCGTTGCTTGTTTGTGAGTCCGAAGTTTTCTCTTCAGAGAGCCTGCGGCGATAGATTTCCTCTTCTAGGGTGCCACGCAAAACTAAGGTTTCCACGAACACTTCCTTAGTTTGGCCAATACGATGAGCTCTTTTGATGGCCTGCGCCTCGATTGACCTCTGCCAGACGGGGTTTAAAAAATACACCCTGGTTGCCGATACCACCGTCAATCCATGTGAGGCTAGTCTGAGGTCCATGATCAAGGCGATACCCCCTTCAGATTCACTATCGTGGGAGGCGTAGTCATGCAAGTTATTTGGTCTCCGCTCCGCCCCAATGAATGTCGCATATAGAATGTAACTGACGCCCAACACATCCAATAGTTCAGTAAGATAGTAGGCACTGTCCTCATGCTCGAAAAACACAATTGATTTCGTGCCTTCTTTTTGATGCTCGACTAGTTTACTGGCCAAATACGACAACTTTGCGGAAGCAGTGCCTAGAATTTGAGCTTCTTTGGAATCGCACCCCTTTTCAGCATTCCCCGATTCGGATGCAAGCTTGAGATATCCATGCACTTTATTCTTTCGGAAATCGTTGATTTCGTCAACATGTGTCACCGAATGTCCCAGGGGATTGAGTCCTTCCTCTTTTACCGCGTGTGGATCAAATTGCAGGGAGGTTTCAGGCTTAGAAAATTTCCCCTTTTCCTTCCTCTCGGAACGGAGCCAATAGTCTTTCCAGAACTCTCGCGAGCTTTCTTCCAATCTCGAGCGAAGTGTATAATCATCTCCTACAGGCAAGAATCTATTCTTGTAGAAGAACTTCTGAACAGCGTTCAATTGGGGTGCTCCGTAGACGCCAATTTCTGCATTTCTGCGGCCCTTCTCCTTAAGCTCTCCCGTGGCAAAGTTGGCAATATACGGCCGAGGAAGGCCACATACATAAATTTGCATTTCATGAAGCGACGCCGCAGCCCTCCACCGCGGATTACGAAGAGCCCTATCAACAGCAGCAACTGACTTTCTGAGAAGCTCAAGATCGTCAGCCCCGTAATATAGCTCGCCATTCACACCCTTTTTCTCCATACAATTTTTAGCGATCTCCATCAAACTTTTGACATCCAGAATACGGAATCCCGTCCAATAGAAGGTGGATAGTTGGAGATTGCTCACTAATCGTTGAAGCTGTTGCCGGTTAGATGAATCAAACATGTAGTCCACACCCACCCTCTCGGAAGAAACGGCATTCACAGCAAGGACGGACGTGAAGAGATTAATGGCCAACTTATTTTGGTATGAGGGCTCCAAAAAGACTGCCTCATGGTGGAGTTGGGGGAGGACCAAATCTGCTTCGACCTGTGCTTGACTATGGCGGACCATAAGTTCATCTATAAGATTCTGCAAGCTTAGTTTTGCCGTGAGTTGGTTCGAGTTGGTTAGGTTTTTGATAATGGACGAACCCCAGAGTCCTGGCTGGGAATGGAATGGCTCGATCTTGAAATAGTTTGCCACCAAGTTCCCTAGTTTCCCCAAGTCGTCGCGCACATTGAACTTTCCCTTGACAATATACTTTCTCCTCTTCTTTTGCGGACTTTCTGGTATGGTACTGGCTGTATCCTCATCCATATGTAGATTTGTAAGGCCTGAAGTCGGTGTGCCGGTAACCACCCACCGACGCTCAGAATGCATCAGCCTACAGCTCAAGCTAAGGTTTGATGACCGCGAGCTCATGGAGTGGCCTTCATCGATGATAAGACGTTTCCAATAGACCCTCATGAACACATTTAGGGGATCCGCGCTTATCTTAGAAAAGAGGGACAGAGATATTACTATGAGGTCATAGGAAATGACAGTTTCGGGTGATGCTGGTGGTAGGTTAGCATACGCGGCATTTTCGTGCAGAATAGGGCACTTGAATCTTTCAGAGAGGAAGAGCGTTCGGAGGAAATGGGCCTCAACGTGCTTTTTTGCCTCGTCACTCCATTGGTGCAAGAGGTTTTCTGGTACCACCACTAGTGTTGAGCTAGACAAGAAGAGCTCCTTCACGGAAGGCCGGGCGCCATTACTGTTTCTCCCACGGAGACCCAATGTATCTTGAGTTTGTTCCAGAGCGAAATAGAACTTACCTGGCCGGTTAGATAGTTTTTGCACCACTGTAGGGGGTAAGTCAGGCAAGAAGAACTTCCATGGCAATGCGTTCTGCGCAATTGTTTCTAAACAGATATCGGCAAGTGATTTTACGTTTTCAGAATGTTCATTTGGGGGATTTGATCGTTTGAAGTGGCAGAATTCTGATGAGCTTCTGCAGGGGCCTCTTGGAGAAGGAGATCATGAGGAATGGTGGAAATCTCGTGTTTGGTTAAACAAACAAGGGCCAAGCAAATCAATGTTTTTCCCAAACCCATATTCTCCGCAAGAATGCCTCCTTTGGGAACACTGTATAATTCTGGGTACATATAGAAGCCGTGTTCTAATGTATCATAATAGTACTTGGACCCGGTTGGTGATGTGAATTGAACAAAGTGCGGAACACAAGCCTTGGTGGAACCAGATTCTTTTTCGTACATTTTACACACCGACCTGAGCTGGAACGGGTATAAAGACGAAGAGACACCATCTATGGAAAAGTCCCCCTTGGCGCTGTTTTGAAGAAGCTTGGAAATCGTTTCCTCCGCAGAAGGAACACCAAGACCCGATGGGATGGGGCGCTTGCCATACAGAGACAAGTCTGGTGTGATTATGTGACTATAAATATCGCGTACTACGGATTCCATTGGTTGTTGACCATATACTTCTCCACCAAAGGAGTCACACATAGCCCACCGCCGCATATGATGGTAAACGTTCTGAGGGAGGCTCTTAGGGAGGCTCTTAGGGAGGCCTCTAGGGCCGGTGGATATGGCGGTATTCTTCTCTGAACAGAAAAAGGGGATGATTGTTAGAACAGTATTTTGGGAACCATTTGGGGTCTCACTTCCGATAGTGCACGAACCAAGGCCTTTTGCCCATCCTCTCAGGGAGAAGTCTAGATATACCAACAAGTTCTGCCAGTGGGATTTGGCCCGTTTTTGTATACTTGAGTAATTATTCAGCCAAGTTCGTCGCCATTGTCGCACGTACCTGGCCCCATCTATATCCAATGGAACGGCGTAAACCCGAACTTTCCAAAGGACAAAAGTGCCGTGCATGGGATTCAGTCGGTGATTTTTATAAGACACCGCATACGTGGCCGAAAAAAAACGATGGCGGACCAAAAACACCAACGCCTGTAGTGATGGATGAAGCCTATTGCCATATACATCATAGAGAAAGTCTGCGTCGAATGCGGCCCACTCAGACCGGCCCAATTTGATTCCCTGAAACGCATACTCAGAAGTGGGCACGTCATAGAAGACGAGAGTGCCTAGAGGCACCAATCTGGAAAAATCATTGGAGATTTCCACGGCCAATTGGAGATCTCCCTGGGGCCGACGCATGGTTAGTAGATAAGAGTAACTAAGGCAGGATGCACGGTGGTGCAGGTACACCAGACGCTTATCGTGGAGGCTGCGCACGTGACTGGCCAGAAGATTTTACCACATTGAGGTTTCATGTTCTACGGCGAGTGATTTTATTTATAAGGGGATAAGGTTTTTTTGAGAAATAGATTTATTTATACTGGAGGTAAATTCCAAGTTTAGGGGGTTGGCTCACGTTTTTTTGGCTTCTGAGGAGGGCACACTGGGCGATCAAGATTTTGCAACTGCAGATACTTTACGTAGCTAAAGGAGGAGTTTTCGGTATTAAGTTATTTTGTGGGGTAGATTTGTAGATTTCGAGTTTAAATGGTGAATTCGGATAACTCTATCTTTAAAAGTGATTTGGAAACTAGATTATCCCGAGTTGGTGAAATTTATTGCGTGTCTTCTCAGTAAGCTCGAAGGTTTATTGTAACTGATAATGGAGATATCTATATTTGCTTTCAAAGATAAAAGGTTAACGATTTTCTGAGCAACCTCTTATTAAAAACAGAAGACAGTATTTTTTAGATTTCTCCCGTATAAATTTTAATAGCCTATAGATGTAATTGAAGCAATGGCTTTCCCTCCAAAAACAAAACCTTCCAAAGTGCTACATTTATTCCTTCAAGTATTTATACTGTCCTTATTATTTTCAAGGGAATATATAAATATGCTATAAAAAAGCAAAAAAATCGAGGGTTAACCTGACTTATAATCGAAAAAAAAGCGTAGGAGAAAAGGGAAGGCTCAAGGTCTATTGTGTCTACCTTTCTGGTTGAATAACAGTATACACCTCAAGTAGACCTGTTCCTGTTTTTCAGGAGTAAGATTCGAAGACCCATCTTCACCCTCAGACTGTGCATTATTCTTATCAACACACTGATTAAGGAACTCCAAAAAGGCTGGCATTTTGATTTCAGACCCATTAGCAGAATTGTAGACCTTCTGAAAATCAGTGGTGGAAAGGTCGTCCATAGCAGGAGAATAATCTTCTTCGGAAAGGGAGATTCCCTTGAGAGTGGCAAGTGCAACTCGTAAGAGAATAAAGGAAGAGAGAACAGTGTTACAAATAGATCTCATAACAAATGCTTAGTGGTTTTACTATGATACGGCAAATATGGGCCTAATTTATATACCTAATTTGAAGTGTTCAAAGCTGAGGTTGATTTTTGAGGTTAAAGCCACGTATTCAATATATTTTTTCGTGCAAAGATTCTTCATCTGCTTCCAATATCTTGAGCCCCTTTGAACTCCAGAATAAAGTTTTGCATTTTTGACGCAAACAAAAGAACGTTGGTTAAATATAGTAGAAGATATGAGATCCAAGTGTTTTCCTGATCAAGCTTGTGGATAAACCATCTTATGAAATTATAATTAACGAGAGAAATGTGCTGGTGGATTTTGATTCACACCATCCTTCAACCCAACTGTGGTTTTCTATGGGACCCCCAAAGCTTAATTCGCTTCCAAGAAAGAATTTAGCACATCCCTTTTTGTTAATAACACACTATTTTTAATGGTATCGAAAGGGTCTTAACAAGGCTGGCTAATATGTGTTGTGTATTTCAGGCATAATAGTTATGTAAAATTCAAACAAGAAACCATTCTTCCCGTAAAATAAAAAAAAAAAACAACAGATTCAAAAAGGTTCCAGTGCCAAGAAAAAATGAATTTACACCCAAAATAATTGAATTAATGTTTTTCAGAAGAGGGCTATGGTGGCTTATGTGACAAACACAGGGAATTGAATAATTCAAATTGTCTTTTTAATAATGAATACAAGGACTTCGATAACTAATAATTGCTCTATTCCACACAGAGTATCAAATAAGGAACCCTGGATGTCTTTTTGGAATATGGCGTTTTCATTCATTTGGTAGATTACCAAATATTCAAGTCTTTGTCTTTAAAGCTGAATCTTGGATTAAAATCGATTACCAAAAATCAAATATTACAGTATAATATTCTTGAGATTGGAAAAGTCATTGTCACAAAGAATACAAATAATTATGTGTGCTGGCCAAGCAGTATTTTGCGGAAAGTTTTTTTTCTTTGTTCTTTCTTTCGTTTTGAAGGCACATATTAAAACACCTTTTGTGGATAGAAAAAATATAAGATTGTTTTACTCTTATTCTTACACATAAATGATCACTCGATATTTAGAATCGGGCTGCTGATTATGAGGGTCTTCTAGCGGTGAACTTTTTATTGGGTATTTTACTCAGTACTTGTCTCTTAAATCCCCGTGACCTAGGCCCTGGTAATTTAGTACAAGCCCATCAAAAATTTTTATCTTGTTACATTTTTCAAAAGATAACCTCTTAGAAACCTACTCAAATTGCAAGGATTTTCGATGTTCTGCTGCATGATTCTTGTAGTCAAATTTCAAGTCCTCTCTAAGGAGTTTACTGCTACAGGAAATAGTTAAGAAGTACATTCAGCAAATTGAAACTTGAGGCTGAAAAGATTTCTTGATTTAAGAGACTAGATTCAAAAAGAATTACCTACATTATTATTCCTGTTCTCATTTAACTTTGCTATGGTTTCAAACAAAAAACAGCAAAAAGAACAATGAAAATAACCACATGTTCGCGGACTTAGCATTGAGGCTGATACTTACAATGGGGTGTTGTTTTTCCAAGCTGGACAAATGCTAAATGTAATTTTAATATCGTCTTCTTTCTGATTTCACGTGGAATTAGAACCGCATCTACACTAAAAGTAAACCCTCATATTATTTTAAGTGACAAAGCCACCCCATTTTCATGGTTGATGACCGACACTGAAACATACTGCGCCTTTTTTACCATTACCATGAAAATATTGGCGTATGGCCTCTGAGATTCAAAGAGTTAAAAAGCCTCCTTTATCGTTTTTGCCTTATGAATATTTCAACTGACTGCCATGTAGGGTAGAATTTGAGAGGTGAGAGTGTTTTGGGGGAAGGAGTCATCTTGCTTTTTATTTAGAGATATCAGTCCACCCAATCACATCTCTAGTGTTCTTGACTTTATGGATCTGAAACAGAAAATAAATTTGCGGGTTACATTTTGATCATGCACTGGAACTGGAATTGAGCTATATAGCCTCTTTGATTTCTTTTAGATGAAACTGCTGCATATTCTACACAACCATTTGAAAGGCTTGTTTGTTATAAAAGCCATCCATATACCACCTATTCTCCATTATTTTTTCCCCTCATCAAACTATATCTTCAAAATGAAATTAACAGTGACTTTAATCACATCTGCAATTCTCTCTTCCTTGGTAGCTGCGGTACCATGGAACATCGGGGAAGAAAACATGTTGAATACCAAGGAAATGCTCACTCATAGTGGCCAAGACCTGCCCTTTGATGAAAGAATTTTGGATCATGGAACTTACATGTATAAGCGTGGCATCGATTCTGTTTGGGTTGAGGCAAAGAAAAAGGCCTTAAATAACTTGGAGTGGTTTTTCAAAGATTTAAGAGCATTTATCACCAACGATTCATTCAACTTCCGAAAGTTTGAGCTTGACATTACAGAGCTCCGCGAAACATTAACAGACCTCGAATTTTTTTCGGAAACCTCTTTGATTGATGAGTATAATGTGGATAGTCTGCTTTCATTCGCTAGGTATATGTATCAAACGATGGTGGATGCTACGGAAAAGATGAAAAAGTACAACAAAAGTAACTACCCAGGTGCGCATTTGGTCGAACAGATGATTGAACTTAATGTGAGAGTTTTGGCTTTATACAGCTCATCGGGTGTCCCTGATCCGCTGATTAATGGGTATGAAAAACAAGTATCCAACTTTTATTGCACTCTCCTTTCTTTGGAGAATGATTACAAGAGAGAGGACAAAATGCTTTCCGGCATGCGCAAGCTTTATACGGCACTGACAGATCAGGTCATGTTATCAATTGAGTCTTTAAGGGAAAAGGTGGATTCCAACCCTAGAAGACTTGAAGCGTGCCCCAGGGTTTGAAAAAGTTTTCAGAATTCAAAATTTTGATGATTTGAGAAATGAATCGCAGGATAAAAATGTGGGGTATCGATGAGGAGCGTATTTGTGAATTTAGTCCCAATTAATGCAAAGACTGGAACACATCGGTTTTTTCTGCACTGGGATAAGGTTGTGTGTTTTGGGGAAGTTTTAATAAAAACCCTCTTTTGTTTTGAATTCGCTTATATTATTAGCAATACCATTGAGAAATTTTGAAGTACAATTATCTTAGCTTTTAAGAACACTATGATTAACGGTGAAAGTTTCTACCATACTCATATGTTTTTCTTTATGAGAAAGCCAAAGAATGCCTGATCTTGAATTTTAATGCTTTTCCCGTGTAACTGAGCTTTCGTAAGTCAAAATCTTGGATATGAAATTTGTCTTTTAATTCATTCAGTTCTGTTTATCCTGTGGATTTGGACAAACTTGGTCGTCTGGCACATAATGTTCTCCACTCAGAACAACGTCCCACAAAGACTTTTTCTTATCTTTTTCGAACTGCATCAGACTTCACCTAGGTGTTTATAATGTGTGGTAGCTGATATGTTTCCTTTGGTAATAAAGGAAGGAAGAAATAGCGGAACTAGCAGCTATAGAAAGTGAAAAGTTGGACTGGGTAGAAATCCCAGTGATGTGAAATAGCAAGGGCTTTCTTCACTGAAAGAAATTACCTCTAATACCAGTTTGAGGTGTCCACTTACGTCGAGGTACTAATGAGAAAAGAAAGGCCTTAGGGGGTAAATGCTTCCAGAAAAGATACAAACGTAATGATTGCCCCTAATCCTTTAGTTTCAAATTCTAAAGCCTAGAAAAGCATCAACATCTTTTTGAAATAAGTTGTTCTAAAACTTCTTTGTGATATTATAAAATTCGGCCCCTTGAGTTCTTGCCATGTCCAACTCCAAGTCCGAGACTTCTCTCGTTCCGTCGAAGCCTGCAAAAGTCCCTGCTCCCCATGCAGATCGCCCATGGACCTCGTCATTTCGTCTCTGACATGGATGCGCATATCCCAAAGGAACAAAAATCATTCCATGGTGAACCAACGTTGAAAGAGTACTAATGACGGTGGTTTCTTGGCCTCCACCCAAAGTGCCCGTGCTCACAAATACCCCTGCTGGTTTTCCTCTTAAGTCGCCATTATCCCAAAGTTCATTCGTCAGATCCCAAAACGCCTTAAATTGGGTGGGAAAGTTACCAAACCTGGTGGGAATCCCAAAGAGGAATGCGCCATAGGCTTTTAATGTGTCGTTATTGGCAATGGGAAGATCATTTTTAGTTCCGCCCAATTGTAGGATGTATGACTCTGGCAAAGTTTCCTGGACCTGGAAAATATCCGCCAGTCCTCCTGCTGATTCAATGCCTTCTTTTTGGGCAACAACCACTTTGTAGGTGTGTTGATAGAAAGAGTATATGATGATTGCCGTCCTGGGGGCCATAGTTATCTGCCTCTGTGAGTTGGTAATTTTTTTTTTAAAAAAATAAAGAAGTTCCGGTTCATACACGAGCAAGAAAATGATGCATTAGTTTCCTGTTTTACGAGTGCACAGCTATGGAGCCACCCATATGCTAATACGCAATAGTTCCCTAATTGATAATAAAGGATGGATGAATTATTCGTCAATCGCAGTTTGGGTGTGCGAAGCTTTACAGGTCTCGTTATTATTGCATTCGCAACCAGAACCGTCCTGACCTGTAGGATCCGCTTCGTTGAGATACTGCTGCCTGGCGTATACGTAGCGAAAAGGCTCTTGAACAAAAAAATCGACTCGCTCACACTCATTGTAGAGGTGGGTCAAAATGCCCTCCAGATTGATAATCTGAAGATATAGGTAAAACTTTAATCCCGGGATTTCAGGCGATATGGTATGAATGGGTGCATGGGATCCGTAGTTGAATAGGTGAATGGCGTGAAGTTAGTTTCAGATGAGCTCTAAACTGATGCAACGCCGTTCTTCTAAGTTGACAGAAGCCTGGTTTTCTCTGTCTTGGCTTTTCTTGCGAAGTACGCCATTGTTTTAGTCCAATTATGTTCTTAAAGGTCTGTCTTGGATATATTAAGAAAGACTTTGGTGGTGACAGTTTATCCTTAATTGCTTGATTGAACATCTGGTGCAATATTATAGAAATATTCACAAGGCATTCTTAACGTATAGTTATGTACTTCTAAAGAGACGAGAAAAGGTCGTCTACAAGAACTCACGTTAGAGAATTCAGTTATAGAGTAAATAAATGTGTTTGAGTAATTTCTCAGCATATATATCTAGGGCAATCCAATTTCAATATATGCAATCAAATGTGGCTGTGTAAGACTGCAGACTTGACAACACAACCTTTGTATATTAGATTTCTTGAAGTGGTAATATTTTTGTCATATGAACCGTTTGAAAGGAATGCGACATTGCAATTCTTCTTAGCCAGCGGAAAAATGGAAATAAAATTCGTCTTACGTTTTTCTTCCAATAGGAATGTGTGTCTGGCCAAGAAGGTTCTATATTATCGAGCGACATCTCCGAGTCGCAATATTCTGATACAAAGGGGGAGATATTCTAATACAAAAGGGGTTTGTTTCAGAAATTTCCAGTTAAGGTTATGAAAAAAGAAAAGACTGCGATGAACACTAGATCCTAATTTTTACGAAACATTTACTTTGTTGAAGTGTCACGTAACGTAGGAGGTGTTTTCCTCTCTTAGGCACGCCACATTGGGTACATGATGCATACAGCGATAGTATTGCGCGAAGTGGAAAGACGATGGTCCCGATTAGGTGTTCAAAGGAAAGTTCTGGTGGTATCTTTACAGATATTTGTTTGAAAATTCATGCATGACTCTTGAGCACATGAAAGAAAAATTCTAATTATCTCCAGGACATGGTCGCTATTCCTGATCGGTGCCTCAAAGGGACGCCTGCAAGTAGCATGATACAGATGTCACCATGAGAAAATCCATCACCTAACGACAAATTAGTATATAAATGAGATGTAGATCCTCCCACTTTTCTACGTAATATTCTTCTCTTTTATTCATAACAAAGAAATTCTCAAACCAAAACACCCCCTTCCAAAATATGAAGTTGTCTGCTCCTTTGATTTTCAGTGTCCTCGCTATTTTGCGCGAATGCTGCCCCAGCATCAAACACTACATCCGAAAGTACTCTTGTTCCAGCCAAAGCCATTATTTCAGGCTTGACAATCCCAGAAGATGTCTACCCATTTTTCACTTATGAGGACAACACCCCGACGGTGGTGTTTTTGAATGCAACCATTTTGGCCGATGCCAACGCGTCTAACATGGAAGCAAAGAGAGATAACCTTGGTCGCTTCAGATGGAGAAACGGGTTCTTGTACCGGCCGATCTCCTATTTTAAGAGGGACACTGCAGACTCTATTCCGGTGAAGAGATGGAGTATCAAGGGGTACCCAAAGATTCCTTTGCCTCATTCACACTTGCCTTTCAGCGCGAGAGATGGTGTGGCAGACGCAGATGCTCCGCTCAACTAAGGTCAATTCGGGTGATATCGACCTTGTCAGAGTGGTGCTTGACGACTCGTTTAGTGTATTTTTTTTCTTGTCTTTCCTTTTGTTTTTCGAGTTTCTTATATGTAATAGAATAAAAATATGGTTGGTTTAGCCTTTACAATTAATGTTGAATTGTAGACAGAGCTACTAAAAGAGAAGAGGGGTGTGTGAGATTTATTGATTGGCCAGTGACTTGTTAACTATTTTTCGCACCCAAAATTGTTCCTGGCTCACATCGAAATGGTGTTTGATTCCGTGACGTCACAGAATTCGAGAGGTAATAGTGTGATTATGAAAATATATAAAGGAGAAAAACAAAGTGTTTTGAAATGAAAAAAAAAAAAAAAAAAAAAAAAAAAGATCTCAACCTGGAAGAAAGAGCTACCAAATAGACAGAATATCGTGCCTATCACCTACTGTCGCATCTATAACCTCCCTCTGTCCGTTATCTAGTTAATACACTGTCAATTTTTCAACACCCAAACATTCCAGCAAGAAAAAGAAAACGAGAGAAAAAAACACCAGATCCCAAATATAAACGGAAATTACAAAACAATTACTCTTCGAATTTCTCTTATTTCTTCGCCAATCCAAAGCTGGCCCTCCCTTTTACTGTAGTACAATTCTCCCAGCTCCGGCCCGTGAATTCCCTCGTGGGCACCAGCTGCAGGACACACCGATAGATTGTATCTATGCGAGCAACTCTATCGGCCCGATTGCGAGGGTTTCATACTTCTCTACTTAGTTGGTTTTCTGTTGGAATTACTACCAATCGAAAGATCAAAGCCATTGGATAATTCCAAAACACCAAAAACACCAAAAACACCCTGTCCACAAAAAGAATGAAAGCATTGCTTTTGAGTGCGCCCTCTAAGGCCTCGGATGAAGTCAATTGGACAAAACCTTTGAACAATTACCTACTATCCGTATACGGAAACACAACCGAGTTCCAGGACGACTTGGCCAGATTCACCGAGTTGAGAAAGAGCGTCCAAGGAGCCGCCGATAACGTAAAAACCGTCGAGTTTTGTCTCGACTACTATAGCCAGTTGGAGCTTTTGGATTTGCGTGTGCCGTTGCTGAGTGTGAACAAACGGAAACCGGTGAAATTCACCTGGTATGATGCTTTTGCACCCGAAATCGAACATACTCAAACATCTGTGGCGTTTGAAAAGGCCAGCGTGCTTTTCAACCTCGGTTCTGCTTTGATGAAAGCTGCAGCCCTGAAGTATAGTGACGCTCATAAAACCCCATCTTCCTCTGGTGCAGACGGCGAGGCATCTTTTAAGGAGGCGCTCCAGATGATGCAGCAGGCTGCGGGTGTGTACACGTACTTATCCGAGAGCTTTCTCCACAGTCCATCGTCGGACTTGAAGCCTGCTACGGCGAAGTTTTTGTCTAACGTCTGTTTGGCTCAAAGTCAAGAAATGTTCACGTTGAAAGTCATCGATGGCGACCTCGCTCAGACAAAAAACTCCTTGATCGCCAAGCTCTGTGCGTCGGCGGCTAATTCTTATGCCGAGTGTCATGCAGATACTGCCCATTTGGTCAATGACGACGGCTCATCTGCGCTAGGTGACCAACCAGAATTTGGTATTCGGGAATCAGGCATCGAGGATGACATTTTGACCCTAGGCGATGACCAAAATGACGATGAGCTCGCAGAATATGACCCGGAAATGAGCGACTCGCACACCACCAAGGTCTCTGCGCAGTTGAATGCATCTTGGGTGGCTATTTCCAAGTAAAAAGCCTCTACTATAAATCGTTGGCTTTCTACTTCCAGGGATTGCAATTGGATGCCACCCACAAGTACGGTGAAGCAATTGCGTACTTGACTAAATCCTCTGAGGTCCTCGGGGAGATCACGCCTCTTTTATTGAAAAGCGTAGCGAAATCCCGCGCTCAGAATGTCTACGACTTGTTGGATAACTTAGAGTACCAGCGCGACGCGTTGAAAATCAAATTAGGTGATGTCACTAAGGACAACGACCTCATCTATCACGATATTGTGCCGTCCATTGTGACGCTTGCCGAACCTAAGGCCATGAATAGTGCCAAGGTGATCCCAATGAATAAAATCGCGGATTTTGCCCGAATTAATGAAAATAACTATAACCATTTTTTGGCCAACGTTGTCCCTGTGAGCATCCACGAGCTTCTCAGCTACTACTCTGAGGAAAAATCGCAGTTTTTGCGTAACGAAATCGACGCCGTTGATGTTTCCAACGAAGAGTTATCTTCGGCGTTAGAGTTTTTGAACTTGCCCAGAGCACTTGTTAGCGTCAAAGAACTCATTTTAGCTGAAAAGCCGTTGGAATACGGCGCCCAAGAGTCTCTTCTTGATGTCGAGTCTCTTGGAAAAGTCCAAGAGATCTCAAGTAAGTTTGCCCAAGACACGAGCAACAGAAATTTGATTGCTCAGACAAGGAAAAAAATTGTTGATTCTGTGGGCAAGAGCGAAAGCCTTTTGAACTCGGCACTGACAAACACCTCCCAAGGCCAATTTAGAGAAGATCTCATCAAATTGAAGAGATCTTTATACGAAGCCGCCAATTCAGACTCTCGGCTCTTTGCTTTGATCGATCAGGACAACAGTGCTTTCTACAATACTCTTGGAAAGGGTGCTAATTCCGTGGAATTTAAAAATCTTTTTCTGATGCCGGAAATCAAAAACACCGCTACTCACAGTCAAGAGCCCGAAATCAGTTTGTTGGATATGGATGATGCTCAATTAAGTAAAATTTCTGTCACAATCGAAGACAAGATCAGACGTCTTGAAGACATTCTCAACGAACTCAACGTGGTGAAGACAAACAAGGCAAATTTAATTGCAGAATTGAAAAAGCAGATTCATGATGATGACATCTCAGATATTCTTCTTATAAACAGCAAAGTGAAGTCGACAAATGAGATTAAGACGATTATCTTCCCCGAAGAGTTGAAGAAATTTGAGAGCTTCCTGGATAGCTTGAATGAATTGATCAAGAAACAAAATACGTTATTGGGAGATGTTAAAAGCCTTTGGGAAGAATTAATCTCCAGTCCAAAGGTGAAGGAAATTCAGCTGTCCTCGAGTTTCAGAAACGGCCTTCTCAACGAACAAAAGTCTAAAATCGATGGTTTCTACGAGAATAATTGGAAGAGATACACTGTGGGCTTGCAGAGGGGCATTGGGATCTATCAAAAACTTCTTGAGTTCGCGATAAGCCTTCAGAATGCTATAGAAAGGCAGACCCAAATGGGACTGTTTACACAAGCAATAGGCTCCCTCGATTTGGGGCGTGATACCACTGGCGGTTCCATTGTCTCGTCTAGCTCTCAAAACGCGTCTCAATACCCCCCACCCACTGGACCCACCAAGGCTCAGCAATCGCGGTCGAGCGGCAGTTATTCAAGCCAGGGAGGGCAAACCTTTCAACCCCAGTTGGAGCAAGGTAATTTTTTTAGTGCTGGAAGTCAGAGTCCCTTTGTAGCCACATCATTTTCGTCTGGTTCAAGCGCCCCACAGTTGCCCCCAAAGAGACCGTCACATAGCTCTGTTTCGGGAAATACCGGTACATTTGGTGGCGCCGCCGCACATAACCCGGACAAGAAACAACATCCTACGCCCACTGCCAACTTCGGGTCGGGAGGCCGCAGCAACAGCAGCAGCAGTGGCTTGATCTATGACCAACCATCAACATACCTGCCAAACATGTACGATTATTTTACTCCGAAGCGGGGTTAAAATAACCGGGCTGTGTCTGAATACAATAGTGTGCATGAATTGAGAAAGAAAATAAAATCAATGTTGAAATACGCGTCTGAAAAAACCGGCAGTCGTCGGTACATGGGGATGTTTTACAAGATTCCAAAAAAACAACAAAACAAAACAAAAACAAACAAAGATACGGGCTCGTGTATAGTGGCTTGTGCGTTTGCTTCTGAAAGATTGTTTGATCCCGAACAATAGTTAAAATCACGCAAATTCCCTTTCGAATGTTTTCTTTCTACTGTTCTAAATAAAAAAAAAAGCCCTGGGAAACTTTTTCAGCCTGCACAGACTTCCATATTGTGATTTTTGACGCGCCATTTTCCGAAAGAGGATAAATGCGCAAGTCGAGAATGACCGAAGGGGTAAAAGACCACCAGATCGCCCGCGTTCTATAAATATTCACGCGAATACATGCAGGAACCGTTTCAGTACGTACGTGCTGCCTTTCATCGAATGAGCATTTTTTTCCGGATATAAAAACCCAGACCATCCATTGTTCTTTCCTTTTTTTTTTTCGTTTCTTTTTTTATCTTGTTTCCAGAATAGAAAGTGTTTCAAGCTCTGCAAAAAACAAATAAAAGGGTTTGGTAATACCACTTTTAATTTGCTGAAACAATTCTTTTCCCAACTTCAATCGCTTAAAAAAATTACCCCCACTGAACCTTCGCTTCGTCTCCAGATATTCCTGAAACTTTATCAACAATGAAATCGTTTCCAGTTTTCTTTTTCATGGCTTTGGTGTCACTCATGAGCTACGTGAAGGCTAGTGAGTGGACCCAGATCAATTGCAACAAAACGACGCCTTGTCCTGAAAAATACCCATGCTGTTCCCAGTATGGTATGTGTGGAACCGGATCTTATTGTTTGGGTGGATGTGACCCAAGATACTCATTTAACTTGACTGCCTGCATGCCTCAACCAAGAATGTCTTCGTTCACGGACTCTTTCAATGATGCCAGCAAGATCATCGATCAAACCAAGTATTTGGGTAATGCTTCCGATACCGACTGGGTGTACACTGGATACATTAACAACTACGATGACGCTATCTTGTTGCAAATGCCCAACCAATCCACTGGCTCGGTCATCTCTTCCACAAAATATCTTTGGTTTGGTAAGATCGGAGCCACCATGAAGTCGTCCCGTGGTAAAGGTGTGATTGCAGCTTTCATTACCTTCTCTGATGTGCAGGATGAAATCGATTACGAATTCCTTGGCTACAACTTGACCTACCCACAAAATAACTACTACGCAAAGGGTATTTTGAACTACACCAACACTGGAAGTTTTGCTATTAGTGATACTTTCGACAACTGGCATTACTACGAAATCGACTGGCAAGAGGACAAGATCACTTGGTCTGTTGATGGCAAGTCGGTGCGTCAATTGGAGAAATCAGCAACTTGGAACTCCACCACCAACAGATATGACTTCCCCGCCACTCCTTCAAGAGTCCAATTTTCCTTATGGCCAGGTGGATCTACGCTTAACGGATTGGGTACGATCGAGTGGGCTGGTGGTGAAATCGACTGGAACTCTCAGGACATCCAAGAGTATGGCTACTACTATGCTTACGTGAAGAACGTGTCGGTTCAAACCTACGGCTTGCCATCTTTCGTCAACAACAAGAACGCTAACAGCACAGACTATCATGCTTTCTTGTACAATGCAACGGCAGGAGATGAGTACAACGTCTATTTGACAAACAAAAAGACCTGGTTGGGCAATACAGGTGCCACGGGATTTAATCCTGAAAACTCGGTTAATGAACAGGTTCATTCATCGGTTATTGTTGTTCTGTCTGGCTCATCTAAATCGACCTCGACATCTGTTCTGACCAAAACAAGTGCACAAAGCACATCCCAAACCACCAAAAATGGTAACACTGCTGCCACTACCTCTACTACTTCCGGGTATACCGGAGGGTTTGCACAAAACACTAAGGCCGCCTCGTCGTCCACCGCAAGTGCCACGGTAAAATCCGGAGCTAGATCTCAAAGCCATTATGGTATCATGAGTGCAATTGCTGCTGTTTGCGCCATGGCTGGTGGTGCTTTCTTTGTTGGAGTTTAATTGAGATTTATTCTCGCGGACCTCTTTCATTTCTTTCGAACCAAAGCAAAAATGTTTCTTTTAATAATATATGAACTAATGAGAAAATAACCAATTAGCGTAGCAAATCCCACTAAAGTAGATCTCGTTATTTGAATGAACCGTTCAAGCTCCTCCAGATTGCACTATAGAAAGTTGCATGACCTTCATATATTCAAACGGAAGTCAAAAATAGCTGGCTAAAGACGGCACAATTAGGTGTGAATTGCCCAAATTAACGGCCTCATTTCTACCTATAAACTTGTAGCTACTTGCGGGTGTGTTTCGATTTTTGGTCATGGCTAATATATCCTGTATCTTTCTATTCTCATGTATTTACTTTTTCTAAGAAAATGTTGCAGGATTTTACTTTACTTTTCGCAACCAATCAAAAATAGAACGAAGAAAGAACCAACAAAAAAATACATAGCAAAAGAAATTAAATCAAACTATTAGGGAAAGACCATTCTTCAGGTAGGAATAAAAAGGTTGATTCTCCAGAAATAAGTTAAATTTCTGTTTGACTACGAACTATGCATGTTCATACAACTTTACATATCATCAATCTAAGTGATGGGTGCGCACAGTTGCATGTTTCCCCAATACATCTACACTTTTAATAGATAAAAGCTTCTAAGTTTCCTGTTAAAATGACTTGGTTTATCTCCAAAGCTTCAAAAAAAGAGCTCAAACTCTTCATTTGAAGAACCATAGCTAATTTTTAATACCTTAAGGTTGATGCGATAAGTCATTTATCTCACGGAACGAGTCAATTAGTAATGGCCCTGGCACACTGGGATGGGCCTCTTGGTAATCGGTATATCTGCTCGCAAATAGGCCGACTAATTATCGGCCTACGTGAATGAGTTATTATGCTCACCTGCGTCGGTGGTTACCCGGCACTTTCAGTGTCTTTTGGCCGTTCTTATTGTCACGAGTACGCCGTCATGCATTTTGTAGTATCCACATTTCCCCCTTTGGGTAAAGGACTGAGAAGGTATTATCAAACTGTCACTTCCCGGACGTGAAGCTTACGCAATTCTTGTTTTTCACCCAAACCGAATTTAAAGAAAGAGGGTTTGTTCTAAAACCTGGCGAGTCAATAGTTTGCAGGAAGAAAGACTTTCTTGTTGCCTCATCCCTTACAAATATGCTTATGATGAAAGGAACTCACGGTAGACAAGCCTGGGATAGCTCTATTGTCTGGGAGAGAAATAATTCTCCGATGTTTTTTCTATTATCGTGAATTTTCTGCTTTCATTATTCCAAGGCTTTTGATGTTCAATGGCTACTTGTACACTTCACAATTGAAGAAAAGTCAGGTTGCATACTTCTAGGGTTTGCCAATAAGGTGACTGATTGTATTCTGCCACTAATTTGTAGGCCGTGAATTATATTTTGAAGTATCTTAGAACTAGAGGCTGACGGGACTATCGGTTTAGATTGACTATTTCTCAATCCCACGTATTTTTTACTATCTTCAATTTTACAGCTTTTTTTCGGGAGTAAAGAAGTGCAAATTTACCCATAGAACAACAAAAATACAAGCTAAAGGCCCATATTTGGAGAGAAATAGATATTTAAGAATGCCAATATGGCAGGAAAATAATTTAACCCAAGGATTCTACCCACTAGGGCAAGGATTGTCTCCAATGTAGATGAACATAAACGGTCACCTACAATTTCCCCCTATGTTACGAACATGATTCGGAAGAAATATGGATGTTCAAGATTAGTTGGTACTGAAAAAAACAAAAAAAAAAGCCCAACAAGGAGCCCTTGGTGAAAGGAATGAAAGGCCATTAAATGGCTATTCTTGAATGGTACAGAATGGGATAAGGCTGAAAAAGACTGCACTACATTCTATCGGTCTAAATATCACCATTCCATGGAATTTCCCCAAACAGGAACATCGTTTTCCGAGATGTTTTGCATTAGAAGTGTTTCTATTGACGCAAGTGTAGGGATGTGTGCCGATGAAATTACAGATAAATGCGGGATTGCCGAGTTCAAACATGGCGTTCTTTGTTGAAAATTATCCTGGTGAAAATTCAGCGAGATGCAAGGAAAAAAAGGATCTGGACATTTGCTTTTATATAAACATAGAGAGGGGAATTTATGACAAGAGATGGATCAATTTTATCATTTATCAAATACACCCTGTGGGCTTTATAAGAAAGATCAAATCCACATAAAATCTGTTTGAATAACAGTGCTACCAACTGTGGCCGTCCATGTGCACTTTTATTCACCAATTCCCGGAGTAACATTGTGATTAAATAGTTTCCCAAGGAAGTGAAAGAACTTCAAACGACATAGTGTGGCTATCGACGAGTGTGAAGAACTTTCTTTATACGCTTTCCGAGTTTAGGAATCGTCTGTGTCGTTGGTATATTCAGAAAAGTTTAGGATTTTTGGGTCAAGGCAAAATAATTCAGTTCAAGATGAATTCAACGGGACTATGGAATATAAAAGACAAGCAGATGTGAAGTCTAATAAACGACACACCCAAGCTATACAGAAATAGCGATCGATGCAATTTGAAAAAATGACAAAGGATAATGAATCGCTGAGCGTCATAAATCACGTTGAGACATGACTCAAAAACTGGAGTCGTGGTATTCCAATTGGTGCTGAGATCAGAGTTTTGATGTTTTTGTTGATAAGATTTTCACAAGGATAGAGCATCATACTATTGGGAGGAGAAAAATTTGATCACAGAACGTGCTTGTAGAAGATACGATATGTACTTCTGAGATAACTGAAGCAGAAGTAAATGAGAATATGCGAGAAAAATTCCAGTTTATGGTGCAATGGCCCAGCAAGAAACATCAAGTATATTTCGTGAGCTTTCGGTACATTTTCGGAAAGCAAAGCAACATGTTCTTGCCCAGAGTTTGGAAAAGAAAATCAACGGTGTAAAAATACTTTCCTGGTTTCACGGTCTATTCTCGGAGGATGGGCCTCAAGGTAAACCTCAAAAGGAAAGGGAGAATATGATTGAATATCTTTCAAGAAATAGCAATCTAAATCCATTGAATATTCATTCCAGGGAAGAAAAATCAGGTTATGGCAACTTGCTTGATCATGATCAGGAAAGTGGCTCTGCTTCACATCCGACAATAACGGCACCTGCTGTGGTATTTCCATCTATCACTTTCACGTATGCACTTTACAAATCCCATAAAGCAAAAAGAAAAACTTTGATACACAAGAATCGAGAGTCTTACAGAGCATATTGTATTCATAGAGAGCGGAATATCACATATAAATGGAGGTAGTACTTCTGTTCCACATTGAATGCTCAGTTATAAATGGCACGATAATGGAGGTGACAGGATTAGGAGACATCACAAACTTAAACATATTATCATGTATCATGCCTGGCTGAATGGATGAAAAGAGACACGGATGGAACCAGAAATCAGTGGAAAGTGGATTAAGGAGCATAATGGAAGAGTAAATAAGTGAGTTGGAAAAGGCTTCTTTGTTTCAAAATACACGACTTAGCTGTAACTATTAAAAAAACAGGTAATGGAACATGGAAGCATCTTTGAGTGGGAAAATCTATGATAATATCTACTATTATGGAAGAAATACCTGAACATTGACATCTGCGTATTTATTAGAGTCATTGGTGAGGTGGATGATTCTTCGGTCGTATTGCATGGATTATGTTTATACTAGAGCTCGAGTCTCTAATGCCATTACCAGTATTAATTGATAATATTATAGACAGTGAAAATGGCCTCCGGTAAGATATGAATTTCGTTTATTTAAAAAACCCACTCGACCAAAAAGCCCTCTTCTGCACATGAATCGAAATTGTTGGACCCAGCTTTCAGACTGCCCCTCTCCAAACGGGATTTACACACCGAGGTCCAGGAGAAACAATATACCACTATAAATTTCAAATAAAAAACATCAAATATCCTCTTTTAATATTACTTAGACTCTAAAACCTTGTTTTTTTAGAAAAGTTTTCCAAAAATTTGACCGGTTAAAGTCCATGGGGTAGGCGTCCGGATAAGAGAGGTGCAGTCACTTGATCGTCACTATGATACTGGCACATTTTTCCCCACGCGTGGTCAGGAACAAAGTGTGGTTTCCTCCAGGGAGACAACAAGCACCAAACCCGGAAAAAGAAAATAATGGCGACGTAAAAATGTATCAAGATGAATGACCTAAAACATGAGCCTATTTTGATCTCTTGTCTTTGGAAAAGTTTGAAAATATGGAGACCCTTTTCTGAAGTGGACCCTTTTCTGGCTTTTCCTAAATTTCTCGATATGCAGTGCCACTGTCATGTATACCACCATGAAGCTAAGATTAAAGGGAAGTTCTTCGTTCTTTATTTAAATCCCAACCATAATTTTCTTCGACTTTGAATATCTATAAACACAAAACACACAAAATATTAACCGATCCAGAAAAAGAATTAAGTCACTGTTCTTTTCGGCCCCAGGGCCTTTAAAGGTCCTCGAGCTCGGGCCCCGACGTCGCGGCGTGGGACCTGGTGTACGGGTGTGCGCACCTCCGGCAACCTCGTTGATTGAACACCTAAGCACGTCGAAAAAACACTCCACCTCCACCCGATTTGCTTGAAAGACCTTCGACCCATCTTCGGTTTTTGCCCGTTTTTTCTGGAATTTCCCGCTCAATTTCGAAAGGAAAATATAGGAAAACATACAAACCGCCATAATGAAGATGCTATCCAAGTTTGAGTCCAAATCGTCGCGCGCCAAAGGCGTGGCGTTCCACCCCAAACGGCCTTGGGTGCTTGTGGCGTTACACTCGTCAACAATTCAGCTCTGGGACTACCGTATGGGCACGTTGATCGACCGTTTTGAGGACCACGAGGGCCCCGTGCGTTGTGTGAGTTTCCACCCTACCCAGCCACTTTTTGTGTCTGGTTCTGACGACTACTCCATCAAAGTGTGGTCGCTCACCACCCGCAAATGCCTCTTCACGTTGAGTGGCCACTTGGACTATTTGCGTGCGGTGTCGTTCCACCATGAGTTGCCTTGGGTGTTGTCATGTTCGGATGACCAAACGATCCGGATCTGGAACTGGCAGAATCGTCAGGAAATCGCCTGTTTGACTGGACATAACCACTATGTGATGCTGGCCGAATTCCACCCAAAGGACGACTTTGTTCTATCTGCTTCCTTGGACCAAACCGTTCGTGTTTGGGATATAGCTGGTTTGCGCAAGAAACACTCGGCGCCCACCTCGTCCGCACGGGACGCCGAGGAGAAGCACAAAAAATATGGCCAACCAGAGAAGTTTTTTGAACAGGATGTGTTGGTAAAGTTTGTCTTGGAAGGCCACGACAAGGGTGTCAATTGGGCCTCGTTCCACCATTCCAAGCCATTCATTGTGTCTGGTGGTGATGACCGCTTGGTCAAGTTGTGGCGCTTCACCGATACCAAGGCATGGGAAGTCGATAGTTGCCGTGGCCATACCGGCAATGTTCTCAGTGCTACTTTCCACCCACTGGAGGATTTGATTGTTTCTGTTTCCGACGACAAAACCATGCGCGTGTGGGACATGAACAGACGTACTGCCGTGAAACAGTTCCGCCGTGACAACGACCGGTTCTGGATGATTGCGCCGCATCCCAACATCAACTTGTTTGCTGCGTGCCACGACTCCGGTGTCATGGTGTTTAAATTTGAGCGTGAACGTCCCGCACACTGCATGTATCAAAATAAGATGTACTTCGTTAACACCGAGAAAGAGATACAGATCTGTGACTTTGCCGATGACAATGTTCTGTCACCACTTATCACGTTGAAAAAGGTGGGGAACAATTGGTCTTTTATGCGTTCCATCTCCTATAACCCATCGGACAACACCTTGTTGGCCACTTTCGGGGAAGGCGAGGAAGGCAAGTATGTGTTGGTGCCTTTGCCTAAAACCGCAGTCGGTGCCATTGAGGCTGGTGAACTCTTGAGGGGTGATTGCAACTTTGCTACTTTCATCTCGCGCAACCGGTTTGTGACTTTCGTCAAGGCCACCAACTCGTTGTATATTAAGGACACCGCCAATAACGTCACCAAGACAATCCAATTGGACTCGTCCGTGTTGGATGTGGCGTGTAGCACCGCCGGCCGTGTGTTGTTGATCAAGCCAACTTCTGTAGTCCACTATGACGTCCAGCAGAGAAAGGAGTTGGGTGAAGTTACTGCTCAGGCCGTCAAGTACGTCGCCTGGTCGCCTGACGGCCAGCATGTGGCCTTATTGTCGAAGCACTCCATTGTTATTGCCACCAAAGACTTGGATTTTGTTGTCAACATGCACGAAACCATCCGTATCAAGAGTGCCGCCTGGGACGAGTCTGGCGTGTTGTTGTACTCCACTTTGAACCACATCAAGTACACCTTGTTGAATGGAGACAATGGTATCATCAAGACCGTGGAGAACACCATATACATTACCAAGGTTACCGGTGCCAAGATTTACTGTTTGAATCGTTCGGGTCAAGTTGAGGTTGTGACCATCGACCCTGCCGAATACAGATTTAAGAAGGCGTTGGTGAACAAGAACTTCAAGGAGGTCTTGCGCATCATCCAAACCTCCAACTTGGTAGGCCAAAGTATCATCTCCTATTTGCAACAGAAGGGCTACCCAGAAGTTGCTTTGCAATTCGTTGAGGACCCTGAGTCGAGATTTGATTTGGCTTTGCAATGCGGTGACTTGGTTATCGCTGAAACAGAGGCGAACAAGTTGAAGAGCGATGCTAAGTGGGAAAGATTGGGTAAAGAAGCTCTTCTTCAAGGAAATGTTGAGGTTGTCGAGAGAGTTTATCAACAATTAGAAGAGTTCGACAAATTGTCCTTCCTTTATTTGTACAAGGGTGATCAAGATAGATTGAACAAGATGACCTTGATTGCAAACGCTCGTTCCAATGTTTCATCGCTTGTCCAAAACACCTTGTACACGAACGACGTCGTTTCGCGTATTGATGCATACTTAAAGGTTGGCATGTTCCCATTAGCTTACACATTGGCTGCTTCTAACGGCATGAATGAAAAGGCCAACGAAATTTTAGATGCTGCTGGAATTACTGCAAATGATGTACAATTACCGGAAATGGAACCTCCTGTTCAATTACCAACTCCTCAGGTTGAAATCGCTAAGAACTGGCCTCTTTCTGAAGGCCAGTTGTCATTCTTTGCAAGTGCTTTGACCACGGGTAATCTTGAGAACTTGACTATTGAAGATGAGCAAGAGAACGGAAATGAAGCTATTACCGCCAACAGCGTTGATGTCGGTGCAGTTGATGTGGATGATGATTTGGAGGAGGACGAAGGTGGATGGGATATGGAGGATGAGGATCTTGATATTCCAGACGAGCTTTCTGACTTGGAAGATGCCAAAGAAGCGACTCCACTTTCTGCTAAGATTGACGATGCCCCTAACATCGAAATTTCAGCTTGGCTTCGTAACAACAAGACCGCAGCTGGCTATGTGGCAGCAGGTGCATTTGAGCAGGCTGCTACAACATTAAACAAGCAACTTGGTGTTGTAAACTTTGGTCCATTTAGAAAGAGATTCTTGGAGGTTTACAGCAGCAACAAGTTGTATTTACCGGGCGTGCCTGAGTTGCCTGCTATGAAGAATTACATCAGGGAGCATGCGGACGAGGACGAACCAGATAAAGTCAGACCTTTCATTCCTGGTTACGATTCTTTGGATGAGAAGTTGACTAATGCCTTCAAGTTTTTCAAGTTGAATAATTTGGCGGAGGCAATCAACGTGTTCAGAGATATCATCTACACTATTGCTGTTTTGACTGTTGAAAGCAAAAAGCAAGAGGATAAATGCAATGACATTTTGATTTTGTGCCGAGAGTATATTATGGGATTGTCGATTGAGTTGGAGCGTCGTGCTCTTGATCCTTCTGACATTAAGCGTAATCTCGAGCTTGCAGCTTACTTTACCAGAGCCAAGCTTCAAAACGCACACCGTGTGAATGCATTGCAAGTGGCTATGCTGCAATCGTTCAAGAACAAGAACTATGCTAGTGCAGCTTACTTTGCAGGAGAGCTTTTGTCGATCATTTCCACAGGAGCTAAAGCAGAACAGGCACAGAAGATCAAGGCTAGATCTGAGTCTATTTCAACTGAGGCCCACGAGATTGACTTTGACCCACACGCGGAGTTTGACATTTGCTGTGCATCGTTCACTCCAATCTACAAAGGAAGTGTTGTTGTGACTGAGGCTTTGGTTGGTGCCAAATACAAACCCCAGTACAATGGCAAATTGTGTAGCATTACGAATGTGACCAGTATAGGGGCCCCTACCTCGGGGTTGCGTATAGCGTGAGTCCATACTGGGAAATACCACATACAGCGAAACGCCCCGAGAAGCAGTGACACAAGAAAAAAGATTTTTGTATGAGAAAAAACATATTGAATAAAAGTAATCCAAGAAAAGTGATCAGAATCGAAGAAAAGTCAAGACAACGGTATGATGATTTCAACATATACGTCAAAGAATATTAGAACACTACTTGGATCTAAAACATTAACATTGTGAGCTCCAAGTCCGGGAAGTGGCGGTTCGGCCATAGGTAAATCCAGTAAGGGTGAATCAAGAATAGGTTATCTGGTGATTATTGTAGGTAATACGTACTTAGACCTTTAACCAGAAGGAGGAGGGGTAGTACATAACGCATGACGGCGTACTCACGAAGGAGCGACCAAATGAAGGTGCGAGGGTAAAAACCGAGACAGGAGAGGAGAATAGTTGCACGGAGGCCGACTAGTATCAGCCTATAGTGCAAGTCAATAGACCAAGAGGCCCACGGCAAACATGGGCTATGAGAAACATGATCGGGACTAGAAATCTAAACAATGCCTACGTATCATTATAACGAGGCAGAATGTTCCATGCAATGCAGGTCAAGAGTAGACTTTGCCTCCATTAAATTCCATAACCATGTAAGATGATAGAATTATAAGACTAACGGCAAGGAGCCGAAAACCCAAAATTCAAATAGATTGAATATGCCGAGGAATAAATAATAACATTAAACAAATCGGTTGCTTATTTCTGTGATCTGAGATATGCCATTATTAGCCTCGGACGCGTGGTAAGCAGACACAGTTCATATAAAGCAGCAATTCTTAAGACAGGGTTTTTTACCAAAAGGCAGAAAGTTCAACTATTGGTGTTATAAAAAGTCAATACTTTCTCAGTTTACCCTATTTAAGGCATCACCTTTTTAAGGCCTCTCCCTATTGAAGGCATCACCCTATTGAAGGCATTGTACCTAACTGAAACTATAAAGAACAGTCACGCGACTGGAGCCATATATAGTAGATACGCGATATGGTTTCAAAGCGGTAATCTTCAACAACTTTTTCTTTAGCCGTTTTCAATACCAGTCTGCTCCCGGATATTTTTTTGATTATTTGACAATAATTACTTTATTTGAAAGCCGAGCTAGACAATTCATAGTGTTTGAATTTTGATAAACACTAACGAACAGTTCTTGCCCAATCCCAACAAGCGGTAGAACTTTTGGAATCTTTCAATCATGTCTGTGACAAAAACAAAAAGAGAGAAAAAAAAAGATGAAACACGGAGCTCCTTTAAATAATCAATCACCAAAACAAACACTTTCGGTCAAAGGCTTGATTTTTGGCCCGGCCACCACGCGAAATCGTTATAACCAGGGAAGACTGTATTGAGACACGAGGAAAAAAATGAGACCCACTGGTGCGCGTACCTTGAGCCCAGGCATCCTCATCAAAAAGAGTGAAGAAAAGTACCAAAAAGTTTTACCCCCTAGAGACCGACCCCTTCACCCAAAAAAATCGAAAAACAACGAAGAGTCGCAATGTCAAAAGAACAAGCCGTTGCTTTGAAGGACCAGGGAAATGCGTTCCTTAAGGAGCAGAAGTACCAAGAGGCAATCGATGCCTACACCAAAGCGATCGAACTCGATGGCTCCAACCCGATTTTTTACTCTAACAGGGCTCAGGTGCATATCAAAATGGAAAGTTATGGACTGGCGATCGCGGACTGCGATGCAGCCTTGGGCGTAGACCCGAACTTTGTCAAGGCCTACTATAGAAAAGGTGTGTCATTGATGGCTTTGTTAAACTATAAAGAGGCCCAGACCAACTTCAAGCATATCTTGAAAAAAGTGCCCAACGACAAGGCCACTGCGGAGAACCTCAAACAGTGTGTGAACTACTTGAAAAAAGAGGCATTTGAGCGTGCCATTGCCGGTGACTCCAAGACTTCCATCATCTACAGCTTAGACTACGAGGGAATGTTTGTAGATAAGTCGTGGACTGGACCTCAGTTGAACATTACGCAGACCAAGTCTTCCACAGGCGAGGTCAAGGTTGATATTGGTGGCTTGGACCAAAGTTATCTCCGGTACATGATCCAGCTTTTTAAGGATGGAGGCAAGCTTCCGAAGCAGCACGTGTTTGCCATTGTTGCAAAAGTACACGAAATCTGCCGTTCAGAACAGGCATTGGTGGAGATCTCGCTACCCCACAGCAAACTCTCAAAGGCTGACAACCCTGATGAGATCATTTTGCATAACGGTAAAAAGGTGACGGTTGTGGGCGACACCCACGGGCAGTTCTACGACGTTTTGAACCTCTTCCAAAGGTTTGGCCACGTTTCAGAGGATCATATTTACTTATTTAACGGAGACTTCGTGGACCGTGGCTCGTGGTCATGCGAGGTGGCACTTTACCTCTACGTTCTCAAGGTTCTTTATCCTAAATCGTGTTTTATCAATAGAGGAAACCACGAGACTAACGATATGAACAAGACCTACGGGTTCACCGACGAATGCGAGGCCAAGTACTCCAAGAAGGTGTTTGAGGCGTTTGCCGAATCTTTTGGTGCCCTTCCTCTTGCCACATTGATCAACAGGCTGTACTTGGTGATGCACGGAGGGTTGTTCTCCAACGACAAGGTGAAATTGGACGATATTAAGGCCATTAACAGGTTCCCAAGTTCCGGGTCGTCTCAGCCTTCGCGTGAAGGTCTTGCCATGGAGTTACTTTGGACAGACCCACAGCCGGAAAACGGTCGTTCTCCATCCAAGAGAGGATTGGGCATCCAGTTCGGGCCTGATATCACGGAACGGTTCTGTTTGAGCAACAAGATCCGCAAGGTGTTGCGTTCTCATGAGGTCCGTATGGAAGGTGTGGAGGTGGAACATAACGGACGTCTCATCACAGTATTTAGTGCCCCTAACTACTGCGACTCCACGGGCAACTTGGGTGGTGTGGTACACATCACAGAAAACGAGGGCTATGACGCTGCTGCAGATGATGGCGAAGGCTATAGATTGGCGGAAGATCCAAACTGTCCATGGGCATTGTCCATCGAAACGTTTGCAGCCGTGCCACACCCAGATCTCAAGCCGATGGCTTATTCGAAGAGTGGTTTCGGATTCTAGACCCTTGATCCCACATAAACCCCACTGTATTATCAACGAGAAACAAAGGATCTTTTCCCTAATGACGATCATGTCACAAATCCCACCACTTGTATAACGATGCTACGATAAGATGTTACGACCAGGCGTAGTATGACTCAACATGATACGACAGCAATATATTCTTGCAACCGCCATACTGGGATCGCCATATTAATTTTAATGGGTTGTTCAGGTGCGTTTAGATGCTACAAATCTGCAGCAATGGATTATTTATCACATGGAACATTGTTATTTTCGTAGAGTATGATACCTGCCATTTCCTAGTCTTTGAGATTTTAATCCAAGGTGGTGAGGCATGAGAAAGAAGACAGTATTTTTTCGTTCTTAAGGTGGTGATCTATTCTGTCCAAATGTGTTCTTTCCATTCAGTGTATTGAATTCATATTCGTTTGAAAACCTCTTTTACTATCGGTACCATGATTTTTAATTTTGGCCTCTACCAAGACTTGCAAGAGGAACCGCTGGTATGATCGATCGAGCGATATAATCAGAAGCTCAACTAAGGTACTTAGTGGCCAGGAAATCGTCAATGACAGCAGAATCAGTGTTTAGAAGTATTTATAACCATCAAAATCACTTTATAATTGATCCATTTTAATCCAGCCACATGAATGATACAATGTAGTAACCTTGCAGCAAGGATTAGACATCTATTGGACAGACTACAGTAAGACTCCTGTTATTCGGTCCCTCTGGGATACGGACCCTCGCTGCAGGCAGAGCTGCACGGAAAAAAAGCAATTTTCGCACTTTTTTCGGGCTTAACTATGGGAGAAATCCCTCACTCGCACCATCCCTCTACCCTCACCTCTGACTTGAGATTTTTTCCAAAAAAATCGCAATTGAGGCTATTTCAATTTTCGACGGTTTTGAAGGTATATTATCAAAACAACCTGTTAACGATAGCAGACATCAATTAGAGACTCATCCTCCCAAATTAGAGCACTGTAGCACGTTTGGTGGTATAAAGTTTCGTGTTCGCCCGGTGAAAATGGTGGTGAGATTCTCGCACCTGCACACGGGTTGGGGTGCAAAGATTGACGAGAATAAACTTTCGAGAGCGATGCGTTTAAATATTTAGCAGTACAAAATTGACCATATTGGCATTATTTACGTCTTTCTCAAAACTTTTGTTCTTCTTCAATAATCATGTCATGGAATATATACAAAACTAATGGAAGCGACGTCTCGAGGAAACATCATCGTTAATCAGGGCTGGAGGATTTTTTGATAGAATCTCTGCAAGAAATAATTCAACTTTATAATAAAAGCTGAAAGAAGTATCACGTATCAGGATGCCATTCCGACTATGGCTCAGTTGGTCCGAAAACTATTTGCCTTCAACTAGTGCAGACACGAGGCAAAAGAAGCTGTAGGAAATGACATAGAGTGTGTTTTGAAATTTGGGGCGGGTGTTAGAGCGTCCAATGCTTTGCTACTTCTTCCGAGCTATATGGAAGGTGATTTTTCTAGTATCACAAATGAGTGTCGTAAGTTCATTGAGGCACTTCGTTTATATGGGAGAGAAAAGGTACAAATGAAGCTTTGACGATTTTAACAACATGAGAGAGTCAATTGCGACAAAGCAAACTATCAGTCGACCAGCTCAAAACTTTGAGGTTGTTGTCGTGGTGATATTACGACGCAAATACAAAATGGTATGAATCGCTCTTTTCAGCTGTGGAGGAATCAATTGATTTGACCAACGAGGAGGGAATAGAAGAAGAAGAAATATCAAACACTTCAAGAATGCTGTTTGATTATCTATTTAAATCCAATTCATAGTTTAGCCCTTTTCTGTTGGATGTTATCGTCAAAGACGTTTTTAAATTACTAGTAGGAATAAATTCACAACGTGAGCTCTGCGCACTTTACCTAATCGGTATATGAAATAAATAAATTGCCAAATTATACTTCCCAATTAAAACATCAGTACATTTTATGGTTATGAACCACTAAAATCCCTCGACCCTCACAAAAATTTTTGAAATGGTGAGAATATATCCGAATAAGGGATCTTACTGTAGTCAGATGTGGCTAGATACCGTGTATGGGCATGCGTTTCCTCCCAGACTTTAAGAGATGATCGTCCTTTCATATTATTCTCTATCCCGGGAAACTAATCAGAATCAAAGTAGTCTTTATCGAAGGAGTCTAATTTGGATTTCCATATTCTGATTTAGAAAAAAGACGCATTGGCTTATGACCAGTCTAGTATGAGCACGCGTTTCGGAAGCTGCTCGTTCCATGGTTCTACAAACCAAAATAAGAACAATTGTCTTGTGCAACTCAAATCCTACAGCCATAAATCCAGGGATTTAAAGAAAAAATTCAAAATACCACGAACCCAAAAAAAAAACCTCCCACAAGCTTTCTGGTCAAATATTGTTCAACTCGCACTGGCAAATTGGAAACGGTGTGCCCAGAAGTTAACCAGGTGCGCAGCTTGGAACCGCAACTCACCTGACTTTACCAAACTAAAAAGTAGTGTTCTCACTACAGTACCAGTCAAACCTCTCTATTAATGAAACCCACGACACCAACGCCCAAGCCTGAAGATGACGATGCCCCAGATGAATGGGACCAGCGGATTCTCAAAACCGGGTGTTACGAGGAAAACTTGGCTCTTCAATTATGCCATGCGGACGAAGGTGACTGGCGTAAATGTCTTGGGCAAATGGAAGCGTTTCGCAAGTGCTGGGACGCGAATAAGAATAATGAGCGCACGCATACAGTCGATGAAAAACAGGGATAGTTGTAGAATGACGCGGGCCAGGAAAATGGACATTAGAGTTTTTTTTTATCAATGAATATAGAGCCAATAGAATGATTAAGAGTTTTTCAGGGCTAGTTGTAGGGTTAATAGATGGTGATTTGGGAGGGGTGGTGTGGTCGTTTTCCGACTGGATACTTGGACCAAGCGGTGACTTTTCTTTTTCGTTAAACGGGGTATAGTCAGCTTTTAAAAAGGGATAAGGGAGGTATATCTGGTGTAAAGGGGTCACTATTTTGCTGATTTGAGTCCTGGGGTTCGTGCATCCTATAGTATCCTATAGTATCCTGGGGTGTATGTGAGCATGATAATCTTGTCTCTTCAAATTAGGGAAAGTAATCTGAAGTGAAAGGGAATGATCTTTATCCGTTTCAATACAAGGATATGAGCTAACTTTAGATCGAGACTAGCCTTTCCAAAAGAGCAATGAAGCCTCCCACAATGTTCCTAAAAGCCCAGATTATTGATGAAGGTTTTTTGAACAAAAACATGCTTGCCACTAGCACGCTGGTATAGTGAACGTGTTTTCAAAGGCTTATATACTGAATCAATTGCCATCTTGAAAAGGGAAGTAAGTTATTTTTGAGGGCGAAAGAATTTGAACCATGGTGGTCCATGAAAAATTCCCTTGATTCAAAGGGAATTGCCATCTTGTGTAATTAGCCACTGTGATTTCGATAAATGTAAATTACGTGGCTTCACTATGAAACCACAATAAGAAGTATACACATACCATGTAGTTGATACACTAAACCAGTGTATATTCCAATGTTTTGAATAATGAAAGATATCGACCACTTCAGATACTGAAGTTAATCTAAGATCTATAAATGAGTATGCCTTCCTTGATACCAAGGTGAACTTTGTAGGGGGGCTGTAGTTGCTCAAGCGTGAAAAGACTTCAACAAAATCCCATTTTTTGCACCCAGATCAAATCAGAAAACAGCGTAGATGAGCTTTATGAGAATAAATAAGTTTTTATTTAAGTAGAGTTCCACTAATAATTACAACCCAAAACTGACATTTAGGCCACTCATCACTATATAAAGATCTCATAATTTAGTGGGGACGCGTAATAATGCCTCATACCAGATCTATCAGAAACAAGCATTTTGTCCCATTTCAGGACTATTCGTTTATCAAAACTCGTCATGTAAGTCCAAAAAATCAAATACACTAAGATAATAAACAAATATCAATAAAAAATAGCTTTTCAAACTCGGGTTCCACCTCCACTATAAGGTCGCGCACGTGACTCGACATGATGGAGTGAGCTCTTTGTTATGATTTCAGAGACATTTCATTGTCTGCCCCAGCTATGGTACGGATTCCTTCAGAAATCGAGAAACTGATCCTGATCGATGAAGACTCGGAGTTCGAGACTTCACAACAAGATGGCTATTTTTCAGACCATTGGCCCAGCACAAAAAATCAGCTTGAATGCGATGTTGCACGGTTAAAGGCCCAGAATACCGATCGCCTACAGAGACGATGGGATGAGATTATTGCCAAGTACTCCAATATTGACGATGACAAAGAAAGTGATGAAATCGACCTCAATACAGGAAAAATCACTATTGACAACGGCCACTTGCGCTCCTTTGCAGATGACGGTGTAGCGAATGGCTCACGCGTGGTTTCCAGTGTTTGGGCCATGGACGATAATTTTGAGAAGGAAACGAGGAGACACAAACACGCCGAGAAGGTCAAAAGGCGCCTAAGGTACGAGGAAAAACAACGGCTCAAAGCCACTGCGATGTTTTATAAGCCCCATATGAAGGTGGTGGATTCGGGCTCGGATGTTTTGGAGGATAATCTTCTGCTCTTAAGCCCGTCACCCACCAAAAAACATAAACTGTCAAGCACATCGGTGTCTCCATCAAAACCAGGACTAAAAATGGAAGATACGCAAATTCTCGGCTATGGACATCGACTAGCCACGCCACAGTCGAGTCCGTTGAAGGGAAAAGTACCATCGTTGGCCTTTTCACCAAGCGAGTCGCTGCTAGAAAGTCCTTCTCGGCCAGGATCCCAGCAGAGAGTTCTTCTTTCGCCAGTCCGCCAAAAATTGGACCTCAAGAACGTTCCACATCTAGGAATTTGCCCCGATAGTGACGGGGAAGATTATACACTGGAGGATGATAACCTAATTGATAATAGCGAGAGTGATGGGCTAAGCCATGATCTAAAAAGTAATACCATGGCATCCCACCAAAGAGACGACGTTTTGGAAAAAGAAGAAAACATTCACGAAGATGACAACAACACAGAATACGAGGACCTGTTCCTGGTGCTAGAGATTTGTGATGCTGCCCCATACGCATATTTCACCTGTGCATTCTACGGGTGCCCATACACCTCCCAAAGTAAGGCTTCATACCGAGCACACCTCCTATCGTCACATTCGCCAGAACTTCGCCAGATAGGATATCCAGTGGATACAGAGAAACGATATAATCTCCCTCTTCCCGGAGATACAATCCCGAAATTGAATGTCCATTTTCCACTAAAAATACACCGTCCACCCGTACGACCGCATATCTGTGGGTCTGAAACAAAATATGGACGGTGCCAAAAGATGTTCATTGACGAAAGTCTATTTTTAAAACACAAGGAACAATGCCCCCGCAGGTGCTCCGCGAAACGACAGGTTCTACCCTGTCCGGTTTTAGGCTGTGACTTTATGACTGACACCAGTTATGGAGACTTTTATAGACACATTAGGTCCCACGAGACTGAATGTATGCCAAAGGAAGAATCCAAACATAATCCACAGCATGGCTCCACAGACGTCGCAGAATACTTTAGTGATTCTGTTTCCAGTATCAGCTTCTCTGAAACCGAGAAGGAAAATCACCACGAAGATGTTTTGCCAGACAAATGGACAACCCAGGTCAATCAAAATCTGGGCCATACCAAAACAGAGAGTGCCAGAAAAAAGGACAATGTCCCCAAAAGACATCCCTCAAAGTACCGCCCAATCGAATCTACCACCGATATGGTTCCGAAACTAAATATCCTTGAAAGCGGGGTCAACTTCAATCTCGATCTCGAAACCAAGGCAAGGGACCTGGGATATTCGTCAATTGAGGAGTTGTTTCAAGACGAAAGTTCATAAGACGATGTTCATTATATAATACATGAATAACTAGCGAGGGAGAAAGTGCTTTAAGCTTAAGTAAAATGTAGTTGACTATTTACAAAGACGTCTATTTCATGTGTTCATGCTGAATTCTCTTCATCAGGCCTCGGAGGCTTCTCCCGCAGAAGGCTTGCCTTTGAAGGCATCACCTCCCAGTAGATACTTATCGAATGCTTCGTTTCTTTCTGGGAAGGGGCGAGGACCGCAAATTCTAATCATGTCCTCTCTGGTCAAAACTTCTTTCTTAAACACCTCCTGGGCAATCTTATCCACCAAGTCAAGCTTTTCCGTTAACAACTTTTTACACTCAACGTATGCTTCATCAATGAAACGCTTGACTTCTTCGTCAATCATGCGAGCAGTGGTTTCCGAGTACAAGTTATGAACTTTCATGCCACCATTTTCATCGCCGTTGTCGAAGTAGACATTACCAAGTTTTTCAGACATTCCCAACTTCAAAACCATGGATTGGGCCATCTGGGTAATTTTCTTGAAATCGTCAGAAGCACCGCTGGTGACCGAATCGAAGTGCAATTCTTCACTGACTCTGCCACCCAAGGTCATAATCATTCTGTGTTTGAATTGCTCCTCGGAAACCAAGTATTGGTCCTTTGGCAAGTATTGTGCGTATCCCAATGCACCCTGGCCTCTTGGGATAATCGAGACTTTGACTAATGGGTCAGCGAATTCCAAGAACCAACCGCAGATAGCATGTCCTGCTTCGTGGTACGCAACCGTTTTCTTCTCATCGGGACTCAAGATCCTAGACTTCTTTTCCAAGCCAGCGATAACTCTCTCGATAGCCTGTTCAAAATGAAAAACATCCACCGATTGCGAGTCGTCTCTTGCGGCAATCAAAGCACCTTCATTACAAGCAGTTGGCAATATCAGCACCGGCGAAACCTGGCGTCAAAGCAGCCAATCTTCCCGCCAACTTGTCAATAGCCTCGTCGATCAATTGATGATATTTGCTGAAATCAACATCACTGTGGTTAGACTTAATTTCCTCAACAGACTTTAAGGTAATCTTCGACAAGTGCACGTGGAAAATGGCTTTTCTTCCCTCAATGTCGGGTGTGTCGATGGAGATATGTCTGTCGAATCTACCAGGTCTCAACAAAGCTTTGTCCAAGATATCGGAACGGTTAGTACCGGCCAAAACGACGACGTGATCCGAGTCCTCGAAACCATCCATTTCCACAAGCAACTGGTTCAAAGTGTTCTCTCTCTCATCGTTGCCACCCATACGACCATTTCCACGCTCCTTACCGATGGCGTCGATTTCATCGACGAAGATGATGGAAGGTGCCATGTCTCTTGCGGTCTTGAACAAGTCACGAACACGCGACGCACCTACACCAACAAACATTTCAACGAATTCTGAACCAGATACTGATAAGAATGGTACACCTGCCTCACCCGCCGTGGCCTTGGCCAAAAGAGTCTTACCTGTACCAGGAGGACCAGAAAGGATGGCACCACGGGGGATCTTGGCACCAAGCTTCTCGTACTTGAGTGGGTCTTGTAAGAACTTGACGAATTCCATAATTTCTTCCTTGGACTCTTCACATCCGGCAACGTCCTTGAACTTGATTTTGACATCGGTCTCCTGGTTGAAAAGTTTTGCCTTAGACTTTCCAATCTTGAAAATACCACCAGGTCCACCTCCAGCACCGCCTTGAGCCAGCGCACGCTTGGTGGTGATGTACCACAAACCTCCAATCAACAATACCGTGGGTAAAATAGGAAGCAAAGTGTTGACCCACGAGCCACGTTCGATGTACAGAATGGGCAAGCGCTCTTCAACAGGAATACCCAATTTATCCTGAATACTGTTCATTTCTTCCTCGAAGATTTCTACCGAGCCAATAGTGAACACAACAATCGGATGGCCATCTGAACCTTGCATGGTTTCATCGGAAAATGCACCTCTGATCAACTCAGCTTCGACAGCAAACTTGTTAATCACAGTGAGGCGCGTGACGAGCCCCTTGGAAAGGTATCTGGTTTGGAAATCCTGGAACGAGAGTTCATCGTGGGTTTTCAGGTCTGATGATAAGAAGTAAATCGTCAATAAGGTGGTGAATATCGTGAACAGGAGAGCAATCTTGGCGATCTTGGGTCCATCAATCTCGATGAGTTTAATATTTTTTAAAGTCGGATTCGTTTTCTTCAAGAGTTCTTCAAGATTTTTACGGACCTGGTCCTCCTCTACCAGAGGCTTGCTCTTTGGTTTCTTGGAATGTTCCGAATCGGCATCTTCTGGCGACTTGCCATTTTCTTTGGCCTCATTTCTTTTGTTTTCCTTCTTGCTTGGCTCTTCTCCCTTTTTAGGAGCGTTGGGGTCACTTTTGTTGCTGTTAAGTGCCCGAGTACTGCTGCTGAAGTGCAATCTATGGACCGCAGAAAAGGCCCGATGTGAGAGGACTTGGGTTCCGGGGAAACCCGCCCTGGGCGTATGAATGCCATTCCGAAAACTCCTCGTTGCTGTGTACAACGATCTCCGCATTAGCATGATGTATGAAATATGGAGATATTGTGTTTATATGGAGATTTGTTGGGGTATGTCTTTTTCGCTGGAACTGGCTTTGGTCATTTGCCGTCGCTCGTGCTCTGTCTCTGCATCACGTGACCCTGAGGGCCGGGGCCGATCTGCGACTCATGTCGCTGCTTATTGGATGAAGGTAATTTATAATCAGTATAAAGACAGTTCAAGTCAGATTTGAAACTGAATATTATTTTATAAATAATTGGTTTTAAGGGATGCTAAGGATATATGATTATAAATATAAGGAAATTTTTATATCTATATATAGTCGTTGCCGTGAATTGTAACTTTCGTCTCGGACTCGAAGCATATTCGTCAGGCCCACCAGGAGGCCCTGACTCCTGGACTCATAGAGCCTCATGAACGTTTTCGCGAGAGTTGCATTCTATTTTTGACATGTTCTTTTAGTTTTCTTTACGCTCCTTCATGGGTTTTCATAATCTTGATATTTTTTATTTTTTGCATTAATAATTACAAGCTGTGTTTCGTACTTCCTTGTTTTTTTTTTTCCGGTGCCCACCTTGCTATACTGTCCCCCACACCCAGTTGCGGTCCGCGCATCTGCCTGTTTCGGACTCTTTACTAATCATTTCCACCAAGCTCCTTTCATCTTTTGCTTCCAGAGCAAAAAGCGGTCTGGTGAGCTTTAAAATATAACGGCGTACTTCCCAAAAAAAGCAACATATTTTAAAGGAAAGATGGGGTTCTTTCTTGTGGTTCGATGCTCTGACCATGTCTTGGTATAAAATAGAGCGAGTCTGCTGGTTAACTCTTCGGCCTGAAAAAACCTCACGGCCAGTTAGGTAGATCATTAATAATCCCCTAATTCAGTGAACACAACGTCAAAGTCCAATTGTATCTCAGCATTGATGTCAGCATTGATATACAAACTCATCGCGAAAGATCTCGTGATATTTGTAGTTTCCTCGACTGTAGCATCTTTATTCATTTATTGTCAACAATGCATAGTTCTTCGCCGACCAACACCATTACTAGCCGCACATGTCCTCTCAAAAAGCAGCACCGGTCATTTTCACGTAAGGGTTTTTTTTGTTACTGTCATTCTTGTTTTGACGCAAACATGGCGCCAAATTACGAACCGATCGGCTCGCCCATATACTTATCCCAAGTAGTCTCACAGATCTCCAAGAACTTCTTCTTGGCGTTGTGTTCGTTGCCCTGAAATATGGTGAAGTTGAAGGCCGACTCGTCGTTGAATGAGATGCTACCTTTGAGGGCAGACATGGCCCTCTTACGTTTCAATTCCATTTCCTCCATCTCTTCTTGCGTAGCCTTTTCGTCGTCACTGTGACTAATCTCAAACTCTTCTTTTTGAGCAGAGGGGGGCTGCGAGGGCATGGGCGCAAGTTTAGCCACCTGTCCCTCAAAAACATCCAAGACAGGCTTTCTTCTGCGTGCAGAAAGTGCACGAGGCAGGCGAGGCTTCGAAATCCGGTCGGGAGGTAAAGCCACATTCCGTCTGATGGGGGTAGGGACGTAATGGACGGCAGTTTGTGGCATGTGTGCCATTGTCGGATAAATATAACGTACAGGGGCCCTACGCATGGCATATGGCGGTCCATATATCGACCGCATAGGTGCAGAGTTTATGGTTGGGCCCATAGTTGCAGCTTGCGACTTTGGAGACATCCTAAGCGGACCTGGAGCGTTGTTACGCTTGAGTGTTTTCCGCGTGAAAGCTCCACTCATCCGGCTGAATTCCACATCATCCACAGGGCTCAGATTTTGGCCCTCCAGAACTATACTATCCGAATCACAGTCGATTTCAACGATTTGACCCACATCTGGGTTTTCTTTGAGGGTATTGCCAGGGGAGTTGGTTCCGTTTACTTCATCACCTTGAGGCGCGGGGTCATTTCCAGATCCATTTTGGGATCCATTTTCCGTCCGTGTCGGCAGTTGGCTGGCTGCATTGGGCCTATGTTCAGAATCACCATCTATAGCAGAATTAGTGGCAGTTTTTATCGATGGCCCATCTGACCAATTCGATGAAGCAGGAGACGGCGGCTTCTTATCGTACTTGCCGGCGGCTATGAGTTCGTTCTGCTGTAGACGTATCACTTCACTGATTTTAAGGGTATCCCGCATATCCGGATTGACAAACTGCGGTGTAATTGGACTGACGATTCTCATGATCATATCGGACTTGGTTTTGTCTTCAGAGAGCAGGAGCAGTTGGGGCCGGAGTTTTTCTCCTGTGGACATGGTCAAAAAAGAAAAGAAAAAAAAAAAAAAAAAAGGAAACACGTAAAAGAATAAACGTTCTTTATCGCGTATATATAGAAGGAATGTTTGAAAATAGGGTTTCTTGGCCGTGCGGCGAGACTAGCTTTATGTGAAAAAGGAAAAGTGAAGGCTGTAACAGACCAGTAAGGGGGCTCCGACACTGAGGTTTGTGCTTAGGTTGGTAGACATAACCAAAGACACTCTACGGGGCAGGAATGCGGTAAATGTGAAACAGAAGGTGAAGTGAACAAAAATCAGCGAGGCGAGGCTGCCGGAACAATACCGAAACAGAAAAACAAGCGAAAAAAAGAAACGAGGACAAACCAAAAAATAAAAATAAAAATAAAACTAGAAATATCGACAACAGACAATATAGAAAATGCAAATAAAAAAAGACCCTGGTTCCTTCACAATGTAATTCCTTCACAGCTGGTGCTGTCTGGGCTTGCTATGTCATTCGTTGAAGGTTTGGTACATTGATGTATCCTTACAAACCTGGCCTCAAGAGATGTTGTTCATGCGAGTCTGGGGAATTTGTTTTTTTTTCGTCTTCTTGTTTAAGCAAACGCGCAGCTTGTTTTACAGGAGAATTGGCTTCTCTAAATGCGCGCCAAGTTTTGAGAAGGTAGGAGCACGGTTTGGCATACCTTTTTCAAACAATGGGCCGTCATCCGATTCTGGCCTCACTTGGATTTGTGTCTCTTTCTTTTTCGCTTTCAGAATTCTATTTTTATGATCGCATTCCCCAGAATCCTTGGTATCACTAACCTGTAAAGGGTGATGTCAAACGTACTTACTTATCATGTGTTGTATTAATTTAATCTTTTTCTTTTTTCTATCCAATGCTTCACATTGCTGCTGGATGCTCTTCTGGTATGCCGGACTCACACATTTTATCTCGAAATAGCCGAACGTCCGGTCTGGGGCTTGGTGTAAAACTCCGTAATGCGCCGAACATGAAACTGAGTGACTTTTGCCATAACGGGCGGCCCGGTGTAAACGTACGTCATTCAAACCTTAATTTTGGCTTGCTCTCTGATGCAGCTGAATTTTCAACATATCAGTGTTTTTTTGGATGTTGTCTTTTGTCATGTGACAAGGGGGGCATGTATCTTACCCAAATGCATCTTAGATGGAATGCAGCGGCCGATGATTATGAGCACACCCCGCCCCGCCAAGACGCTTCTCCGTGGGATGAAGGGGAAGACACGACCCACAATAACACATGGTAAGGTGAAACTGTGTTACATCCGTAAAGTTCTGTATACTAGGGTTTCAGAATCATGTCTACTGTTTCATCATTGTCAGAAGTAACGAAAAAATAAAACCGGCGGCAATGTAATCCCGCACCATGTGTCAGCTTTATTATAGACTTATTACCCCAAGATAATTTCTTCCGTTCTTTAAAATTCAAACTTAGCCCAAGGCAGTGAAATGAGAAAGGCTATGAAAATGTCTTTTTTTAATTGTTGAATCAATTTCAATATATATATATATATTTAACTAGGAAGTTCAGGTTTCACACACGCGATGCCCTCACACCTTAGTAGGCTTGTGCGTACTCGCTCATCAACATGGAGAAAAGATCAACAAAGGAGTGACACATCTAAGAGAAGAACCAATAATTTCATTTCTTAACATTAACATTCCGTTGAGTCTTCGCTAGCCACAAAAATGGGAAAGAAACCGACACAACCACAGCGAGACATACCGAACAAGCAATGTAGACACGCGAAACAACTCTAGTCGAATCTAGCGAGTTAGTTTAACCGGTGAAGTTTTCCCATCCCTTAGGTCTCTTCATTGCATTTTGGGTGAAGAACTTAGGGGTACATGGAGTAACCTCTCCAGGTGAAGTCTTTCTCAGGCTCACATGCGCAGTTTTTGGCAAGTCTAGTGGCTTCGTCCACAGGACAGTTGGTGAATGGCACATGGAAGTAACCAACATCGTGGAAGTACTGAAGCTTGCTCTTTGGCATGAGGAGCGAGGCGGCAATGGAGTGCACTGGTGCATCACCCCATCTCTCGTAAAAGAAACCACCGGACTTGTCCAAGTAGTCGAAATACTTCAGGTAAGCTTCACCTCTCCAGAAGTCCAATTTTCCAACCTCGAAGTTGGACCAGAAGTGACATCCGTTATAACTTTCACCATTGTCATCAGAGATCCAAGCCAAGTTGTTCTTAGGGTCAACGTATTGTGGATACTCCTTCATGAAGTTCTTAGTGGTCTCCCACAAGGTAGGAATGGTCTCCTTGTATTCAGGCAACGAGATGGTCCAGCCGTACCACTTGTCGTTGTCCTTCATGTATTGGAACACGTCGTAGTCGATGTCACAGAAGATCTTAATGTCAGGCTCCACACGCCAGTAGTACTCGTACTCCGCCATCAACTCGTGTCTGTAAAAGAACCCAGACTCGAATCTACACATGTGTCTGTAAGACTCAGATCCACCATAAATAACTTGCTTTTGAACCATGGCCTCTCTGCTCAAAGCAGCCTTTTCTTTATCAATCCAAGAAGGGTAAGACCAATGTTCTTCTGGAATGACACCAAACTTGGCCGTACCCGAAGTCAACGCGCTGATAGCTTTCTTGAAGTCTTCACTGAAAGGCTCATCGTTCAAGAACACCCAGTCGTAGTGGTAGTTCTTGTTGAATCTGTTCTCGATATACCCAATGGACTCAGACAAACCGTTCAAATCGGAGTTTCTCGCCAACGTGACGAAAGCTGCCTTGACTTTACCACCCTTTGCAGTGGAAGCACCAGCGGCGGCACCAGCACCAGCACCGGCACCGGCACCGGCACCAGCGGCGGCGTTGTTCAAAGCCTTTTGGGCTCCTCCACCTAGAGCAGCACCGCCGGCATTGGCAATACCTTTCTCAACAGCCTTTTTGGCTTCTTGGGCAGGGTTAGGAGGGGTGTTTGCCACGTTCTGGACGGGCGATACAGCAGGGTACGAAGAGCCCTTGGTAAGGATATATCCACAGAAAATCAATACAAGGGCGAAAATGCCGAACCTGATAAGGCGGGCATTAGATCTTGACGACGCCATAATGTGGGGAGTCTTGTACAGTGTTTTTCTTCTATAAACCAAATAAAACCCGGGTTTGGTTGTTGGAAAAAAAAACGAAAACGCCTGAACAAGAAGAACGAAGTTGAAACCAGGAAAAAAAAGAAGATCAAAATATACTACGAAAAACAAGATTCTCCGGAGAGTATCACGACGGGTGCGGCCCCGCGGCGCGCGAGGTGGGCGAGAAGCTTACACGTACCGAGGTCGAAGCATGGGGCTTATTTTCATGCGGAAATTCACGACAAAAAAAAAAAAAAAAAAAAAAAAAAAAAAAAAAAAGAGACTACCTTGCCAGCAGAAGTCAGAAGAAACGGCCCAAATTTCAAGGAATACTGCAACGCGACCGACGAGCACAATAAGGGATGTTCAATCAGAACCCTGGAGGAAGTCTAATTTTCGATTCTCTAGATCTGGATACACCAATCAAAAGTATAGATCTGAGTTTGTCATGAGGAAACAATAAAAACAAGCCACAATTGTTTGTCATGTCGCGTAGTTTATTCTATTGTTTGGTGGATAGTGTTTCTACGTTTGGTGAGGCCACCGGCGCATACGTGTCGCGGAATATACATGCGTTGCAGGAGGTTTCTAGCGCGGTGAGCAACAGAGACGCGGGGGAGTGGCCAGGCCGGGTTATTGTTTTGAGACGGACTGGGTGTCAGACAATAGAAAACAAGAGAAACCGGAGTATAATAGGAAAACATGGTAATTCTAAAATGAGACATGGGAGCCAAACGGGTGTACAAAAAAATTGGACAGCTTGCAAGGGAAAAGCTAGCGCAGAGAACATCAATTTAGCACAGAATATGCAAAAAGATAACACGTGTCTTTTCTGGGCGAATGACGCAAGACAGGAAAGGACAGGTAAGCTTTTCAGCCGATTTTTGTTTTCAGGTTTTGCCTTAGCCTTAAAGCGCAACTGCGGGTGGTTACCAATATTCACCATACCGTTGTGGCCGCCTACCTATTCAAGGGATAAGGGGCAATTTTTTAAAAGAAATAAAAATAAAACTGAGTCCAATGGCTGCAACAAATATACGGCATGAACAAAAGAGCAAGACTGATGCTAATCCCAAACAACATGCATGAAAATGCACTATAAAGGAGATGATCACTACAACGGGGATGCTGAATAGGGCACAATTACAGCATTCTTTGTTCATGTACTGTTTGTGTTCGTGTTTGGTGAGTTTCTTTGATATATCCTTTGTTCCCAAGGAAATGAATTTAGCTCTATTTTTGAATTGACTGTGAACTGGGGTGTAATTATGATATAATTCGACATTTATACGTGGTACAATTATTGGTAAGCAGGCAATAATACCGGTAAAAACAATGTGCTGAAAACTAATTACTGACGAGCCAAGCATACCACTTTTCCGTAACACGCACACACTCTCTCTCTCTCTCTCTCGAGTGCCCAATGCTCTTCCACTACCATGCTTCACTTTGCTCTTGAAGAATATGGAGTGGTGTTGTTGGGACACGTCGACGTTCTTGTGGTGAATTCTGGCGACATTCCCTTCTTAAAAAGTGGCTTGATATCTGGTTGGATCTGCCCCCGACTACTCTCTGAATTTCCTGGTAAAACGTTTGAGCCCGCTCACCTACTGATTTCTGAATGACAACTTCAAATCAAACACGTTTAACTTCTATTATTTCTAGTATTTCACTCCTTCGTTGCCTCTTAACACTAATGCTCTACCGCACCATTAGACATGTAATTAGAATAATCTGCGGCTGGGAATGTCGTCCCATTAAGCTGCCTCGGCCCCATTTGGGCATGCCTCATACGTAATCGCAGTCAATAAACACATCGTTTCCAAATTCTGCACGCACTTTTCCTATTGCGCCCGCGTCTGCAGCTGGCTTCTTAACCCAATGTGCACTCAACCATTCATATTTCAGACATTGTAGCTTCCAGATACCGCATTACTTCTGGATAAAGGAATAGAAAAGATAAGGCCATTAGTCAGAATCACCGATCCGTTGCATATTGTCTACAAGGGAAAATATTCCCGAGTGCAGCGAGGATGTCGAGCCAAGCACGCCACTCCACTCCACCAATAATGACTCATGCTTACTGGTAATTAATCCACTCCTTCGGTTTCTCGAGCCCCATCGCATCGTAGTATTGTCTTCCGCAACTGTAGCCACGGAAAGTGAAGTCAATATCAGGCTTACAGTCACACTTGTGGTTAGCCCTAAAGTCGTCATTCAATGGACACTGCGTGTAAGGCCCGTGGTTGTAGCCAACATCTTCGAAATAATGAATTTTGTCTTTCGACAAAAACAACGAGACTGCAATTGAGTGGATCGGAGCATCTCCCCAACGCTCATAGAAAAATCCTCCTTGTTGATCAAGATAGTCGAAATAGTCCAGGTATGCTTTTGAACGTAAGAACTTCAACGATGCAACCTCAAAGTTCGACCAGAAATGGCACATATTAAAAGTTTCGCCATTGTCATCACTAATAAACTTCATGAAATTATTCTCGGCAATATGCTCAGGATGCAACTTGATGAAATCCTTTGTATGCTTCCACAACGTTGGAACCGTCTTCTCGTATTCGTGAAGAGAAATGGTAAATCCATAAACTTTCTTGTTTTGCTCCATGTACCTAAACAAGTCGTAGTCCAAGTCACAGTGGATCTTAATGCCTGGCTCGACTCTCCAGTACCACTCGTATTCTTCCATCAATGGGTGTTTGTAGAAGAAGCCTGACTCGAAACGACACATGTGTCTATAAGATTCAGAATCTCCATAAATGATGGAAGCTTTCTTCATCTCGTCTCGGGTCTTGGCTGCTCTTTCTTGATCTATCCAAGATGGATAGGACCAATGCTCTTTTGGAACAAGTCCATACTTCGCCGTTCCTGACACAATGGAAGATGTCACTCTTTTAAATTCATCAGTGAATGGCTCATCATTCAAAAACACCCAATCGTAATTAAACTTACGGTTGAATCGGTCTTCCACGTGACGAATTGCACCAAGCAAGTCATAAAGCTCTCGATTTCTTGCCAAGGAGACAAACGTGGCCTTTACTTTTGAGTCAGGACGAGGTCTACCCTCAAGACCCAGTCCCTTTGTTTGTTGTTGCTGTTGTGCTTGTATCTGTTGGAGGCCAGCATTTCTCTCATCGGTTGCATCTTTAATAGATTTGCCTTCACTTGGGTTAAATGGGGTTTGGTCATTGTTTGTAAGTGGTATCTTCCGAGGATCAAAGTTTTCCAATACGTTGCCTGTTTGGGAGTCAATGTAGATCACCGGAGGTTTACCGGAATTACCGGAGGAGACGTTTGGTGCTATAACGAAGAAGAAAAAAAGGCCAAGGAGGATGGACACTCCTCCTATGACCTGTTTACTCTGGGAACGAGTGAGTGTGAACATATAACAAGGTTCCAAAGAGAAGTAGTTTGTTGTCACCTGAGATTAAAAATCTCAGGAATAAGCATATCAAGATACCGTGGTTAATATCGTCCATTTCCGAAGGCCTATACAGGTTTGCAGATTTGTTTTTTCCGATTGACATCCTCTCTGAAGGACAACAGACGCATTGCATTAGAATGAATGCGCGTTCTGCCCGCTGCCTGTATGTGAGCGTCTGTTCATTGTTCATATATCCTAATCTGGTGACTATCAAATGCATTTTTCCACGTCATGAGTGGGGACTCTTGTTTATAACAACATCATCCATAGTCCGACATCGGATTGGTTGGTTTTTGGTTTTGCGTTTTGCGTTTTGCGGGCTTGGAAGGTGGTAAGCCACCAGAGACTGCGGGCAGTGCTATTGGTAGCCGATTCGCGTCTGTTGCTCAAAATTTCATTCGCTTCCGCATACGGTATCGCGGAATGACGCACTGCTGTAAACAGTTTCACTAGCAAGTGCGAATGGCTAGCCCATATTTTATGGATAATTTATCTTAAATTGTGCAACTTTCAAGAAAAGATTCACCTCGAGTAAGAAAGCAAATTAATACCAAGGACAGCTCTCAAAGAACAAGTACCTAACACCAATGGGGCACCCCTTAAGGAGTTCGTGACTAGATTTGACCATAATAACAGTGTCCATTGAGATATATTCTGGTAAAAATGGGGGGTGAATGAGGCCGCATTCGTTGATACTATCAGGCTAGTGTTAATAGTGACTCACTGATAGTCAACCCATTCTTTAGGTTTCTCGAGCTCCATGGCCTCGTAGTACTTGTTACCGCAACTGTACCCACGGAAGGTGAAATCGGAGTCGGGGTTACAATCACACTTGTGGTCAAATCTAAATTGCTCGTTCAATGGGCATTGTGTATAAACTCCGTGGTTGTAGCCAACATCAGAGAAGAAGTGAATGGCATCCTTGGGCAAAAACAAGGATGCTGCAATTGAATGCACTGGGGCATCTCCCCAACGTTCGTAAAAGAAGCCGCCCTGCTTATCAAGATAATCAAAGTAGTCTGTGTATGCTTGAGATCGCCAGAACTTCAAAGATGCCACCTCGAAATTCGACCAGAAATGACACAAGTTATATGTCTTGCCATCGTCGTTACTGATGAACTTCATGAAGTTGTCTTTTGCAATATGTTCCGGGTGCAAATTCATAAACTCCTTGGTATGTTTCCACAAAGTAGTGATTGTTTTCTCGAATTCGTGGATCGAAATCGTAAAGCCATATACCTTATTATTGTCCTCCATATACTTGAACAAATCATAGTTCAAATCGCAATGAATCTTGATGCCCGGTTCAACTCTCCAATACCAATCGTATTCTTCCATCAAGGGGTGCCTGAAAAAGAAGCCCGATTCGAAACGACACATGTGCCTGTAAGACTCCGAATCTCCATAGATGATCCCGGCTTCACTCATGGCTTTACGTGCTCTTGCGGCCTTCTTTTTGTCGATGAAGTCTGGATACGACCAATGTTCCTCTGGTACAAGCCCGTATTTGGCGGTACCAGAAACGATCGCACTTGTCACTCTTTTAAATTCTTCTGTGAATGGTTCATCATTCAAGAAGACCCAGTCGTAGTTAAACTTCCGGTTGAAACGGTCCTCGACATTACGAATAGCATTTATCAAGTCATAAAGCTCGCTGTTTCTTGCCAAAGACACAAACGTTGCTTTTACTCTCTTTCCAGGAATAACACAGTCTCCGTTGTTCGAACTCAGTTTACCCAGATGACCTTGGTTAATTTGTTGGAGAGCGGCTTCCTCCTCTTCATGAGCATCCTTGATAGGGTTGTGGTCAGAGTCGCCAGGCTTGATTGGCGCTTTGGCAGTGTCCTTTTCCTGAGTGAGAGATTGACTTTTTGGTTCAAAATTTTGCAAAACGTCTCCTGTTTGAGAGTCGACGTATATAACAGGAGGTGTGATGAAAGAGCTTGCTGAGATTTTGGGTCCCAATGCGTAGATCAAACAGAGGGCTAGAAGAATGGAAACCCCTCCAAAGAACTTTTTGTTTTGTATCCTGCGAAGATTCAACATCAGGCGAAATTTGTACGTCACTTACGACTTTTTCTTTTCTTTTTCAGGGGTAAGAATAGGGACGAAATAAAAAAAGAATAAAAAAAGACAATGGAGAGATAAAAAATTGAGTCGGTGGAAGAATAATATCTCCGAGCTCGCGTCAGCTTACGCCCGGAAGTAGAAATTTCAATTTCTTCTTGTGACGCACGTCCGTCCTTCACTTAAGCAGGGGATTCCGACTCCTGCATTGCGCGCTTGCTGGTGCCGACTTCAGGCCAGCTCAGCCTTGTTCATATTAGGAATGTGCTTATGGATGATGATTGCGGAATGCCACGAGGATTTTTGATTGCTAGCCATGTCCTTGGCAAACAAGCCTTTTTTTTCGTTATTTCTTTCATTCTTTGTTCATTCGTTGTTCGTTCATTGAGGTCTTGATAGTGTCGCGTTTTCGCACATGTGCTCTTTGTTGAAGGTGCACTCGTCCTTATTGTTCTCGTCTATTTTGAGCCTCAGGGCACAAGGATGCATTCGAAATAGGCCTTCATGTGGACAAATTTTGACGTTTGGATAACCGTATGGGGGATATTCCTTTTTAAGAAGTTCTTTCCGGGTGGATTATCCTTGACAAACCCCCCGTTTACATTGGGGAGATTTACTTTATACACCCGTAAGGCGTCTCGAGAGGAATCTAGTCTAAGATGTTTCCAATAAAAGATGTTTCCAATATGGGACTAAGGTTTTTGAGTATCATCGAAAACATTGACTCATTATAACACCTGGTAACTTTAAAAATCTGTGCTCTTTGTGGAAGAACCCACGGATTTGTTTTTTCTTAAACTTGCAATATTTGCTTAGCACCCCATCAAACGCGGTCTCCTTTCAGGAACCTTGGAAGCTGGGCCCATGCGGTTATGGTATTTTGAACCGAGACCCAGAAGAAGCACTCAAAAATCGCGCACATTTGAAAACTTAATTTTAATTGGCTCTTTCAATCTTCTGAATAAAACCTATGGTAATCTGAAATGATATAAAATAATATTCAGGAGAATACCCTTCAAGGGGTCAAAAAACATTTATATCGATTTCTATTACTGACTGCACTTGCCCAGCAAGTTTCACCAATTCATTATTTCCCCGTGTATCAAATGATAAGCTGATTAATCCACAATCTTTTCGGGAATTGTACTAGTGGAAAATCTCTCTTGTGATAGAACATCCAAGAAAAATTTCCGAGTTTCAATCCCTGGCGTTCGTTTTATAAGTTCGTAGATCATTCCACGTGTTCATGCGTTATTTAAAGCCAATACACTGGCTATTTTCTCGCAATGGCACATAAAAAGGCTACTGCAACGTTCATCTGGATAACCCCACATCACCATCAGAAAAGACCTCTTTTACAGTTTCAATTCTACCAGCGTATTTCCGCCACCCAATCCATTTGAATCATTTGCACTCCTTAAATCTTGTAGCTTTGACTGCGATATCTTTCTGCCTATAGAAGAACACGTCGAGACGAAATCAGTGAGGCGGATGTTGGCAGCACACCCGCTTTTCAATCTCAGAAAGTATTCATAAATGGTGTCAGTGGAATTAAGATCCATCAAGTTACGTTCAAAGAGCTTGAATGTGGCAATGCTATAAGTAACGATCTTCACTCCAGGATCGTCAGCCAACATAAGTCCATCCACGACATGAAACCATAGATCGAGTGTGTTGGCAGCTTCCGTAAATAGCCCTAGCCACCACCCAAGTACAATAATCTCGATTTCAATGTGTAGACGACTCAAATGATGATAGAGTTTGGGCAAAAGTTTCTCTAGGTAATAGTTCACGCTAACGCAAACATCTTGTTGAATGAATGGTAGGGCATCTTGGTGATAGAATGGAATGTTATTGTACTTCGGAAGAAGCTCCTCGACAATGCAAACAAAAATCCAAAATATATCTTCCTCGCCCAATGAGGACGTTCCATGATTGGATCCTTCTGTAACTCCTAGTAAAAGATTTCCAACCACACGGTTCATACCCTGAGAGTACCCTATGTCCGGGTTGTAGGCCGTGAACGCATATAGTATGTTTTGGAGCTTATAGAAGTGTGGGCCTGGCTGGGATTTTTCCACGTTGAAAAAGAACTTGTTGGAAGAAAGCGTACGGTGCAAATCGAGATTAATTTGTTCGATATTCTCTTTGATTTTTGGGTCTGACGCCTCATGGCACAAGTCAATCAAACGTTGGAATTCCCCAGGAACTGACTTGTTGTGCGCTCCAGAGAGTTGAAGCCAGAGCATATTTCGGTACCTGGGCGGAATTCCCTCCTCATTCACAAGCTGGAGGAGCTCTTTGTAGTAACGAGATTCGGACCTTTTTTCATCGTCTGTGCTATTGAAAAACCACGATGATCCATACCCGGCCCAACGTAATCTCGAGGCCTTGAAACCAAACAACTCATGGTCATCCTCTGCGTGAAACTGGTTCTTGGAGTAATTTCGCTCCACGTTCCCCATAAATGTTTCCCACTTTGAGAGATGTTGCTGGTTCTTGGCATCGTGCTGCTGCCCCAAAATTTTGAGTTTTTCCACGCTCTTGGAGAACCGGCGCTGAGTCGAAGAAACGCCAGGGAGTTTGGGAGAGTTCGAGTTTGACCTAGCTGCGGTGACTTCGGTGAGTGAAACATGACTAGCATTAGATGAATCTCGTGACGTAGGGCACGTTTGAAGCTTCTGGGTATCATCTAATAGACCCAGGGGTGTTCCCGGTGATGTCACCAAACCATATCCTTTACTGCGGGGAAGGTTATTATAAAAGCCGAACCTATCCGTTTGGGAATCGGCAGAAATGCTGACTTCATCGTCGTCAAATGGTTGACTAATCCGATTGAGTTCTACCGGGTCATTTCTTCCCCGCGGACGGGCAATATTTTCCGGTAGTACCTTGGTCAGAGAGGAGTCTGATGGGGAACTAGAGACGGGACTTTTGAACCATTGAAGCCAAGTGTTTTCTCGTCTACTCAGCGACGAAGAGCGTTCGAGCCGGTTGTCGGACCTAGACACGCTCCTAAATTCGCCACTGGAGGCAGGCCTAGGATCAGGTCTGATGTGTTTTCCTACAGAAGGGCCACTTTCATGTTTATCTACGGGCTTGTGCTTAGCCAGTTGAGACGACTCGGATGCGGTTCCAGAAGTGTGGGTACGATTTCTCCTGGATGCCTTAGAACCGGGGGTTCTTTTTGCGGCAGTGTTCAGAGCACTGGGTGGCACAAAATTCGTTGGAGTTTGTTGTTGTGCTACCGCGGACCCAATCATGTTGGAAAGTGCCCTATGCAAGTCAGAATCAGGCTTCAACGCACCGAGTCTTTGGTCTAGTTCAAGAGAAGAGAGATTTCCGTACTCCGTACATAGACGAGCTAGCACATGCTCGCGCTTGGAGCTTTCTCGTCGGAGTAGGATGAGTTCGGCCTCCTTCGACACCAAGTCTCTTGAGATCTGCCGAATAAGAAGCAATGGGTCGTTATTGAATTTCACCGCAATCAATTTATACAACTGCCGGTCCAGGAGCTCGTGGATGGGATCCCCGACAGTCGCGGGAACCGAACCTATGGAGGATCTTGAGGAAACTGGCGATATGGCAGGATGTTGGCCAAAGCTCAGTATAAGCCCAGGTGAAGGGCCGTATTCTTCCGGGAAAAGAGCATCTCTCAGCATTTGGCCGGTCAAAACGGTATCCAACGAATGTTCGACGTTCCACAAGGACTATGGAAAGTCAGCAAGCTCCAGATTTGAGAATTGTGAGTGTTCTCGAATTGTTGGGGTGTATTACGACTATGTTTTGCAGCCTGCCTGTTCTGCTTGGTGAAGCGTTGGGCTCACAGACATGCGGCTTTGAGTGGTGCGAAGTGGGGTCTGATGAGCATGCATGTCTCCAGGTTCCGGCCAATCCTCTCTATAAGGATACTCGTGATGCCACGATTCGAACTGGCATATTTTTTGCATTTAAGAAAGCGATCAAGGGCTTAAATGGTTTTTTTGAATTAGCGACGTACGAAATTCCTTGGTTATTTCCTTATGGAGTGGTAATTTGTGAGGCTCGCACACAGGGTGATGTGCATTTAAGGACATTCTTTGCTTGTCTGAACCTCTAGCATATATGGATGTGTTGGATGTCAACAGTTCAGATTTTTGAATCCTTTAATTTTTCTGATAAAAATGGCCATAATGAGGTTGAAAAGAGTTTCATGACAATTAAGTAAGAGGGGAGCAGCATCACGAATCGAAGGAACTTTTGTGTGATATAAAGAAGCTAGGGCGATTTAATACCAATGGTAATCAATTGCATTTTCGCAGTGGGTACTACTCCCCAAATAGACCAGAAATACTCGACTTTTGTCTTCGTTTGGAAATAGACGAAGATGGAAAAGTTTGTGTCGAACTACAGGATCTCTGTTGTGCAGGCGACTGGATTGATACATGTGTTTAATATATGGGAAATTTCGTGTACGACGTTTGACCGAAAGGAAAAGGATACGGGGCGAGCCATATGAGGAAGCTTCCTTTAGATCTGCCACTAATGTATCTCCTCTTCATGAGGAGAAAATTCACCCAAAACAGACATTTAAACTTTTTTTCTGTGGGATACTTTATTAAATGGGGATGCATCATTTGTAGCTCGGCATGGCCAACCTTATAGCCATACATGGGGAAGATCCATGTGCTTGAATACTACAAATAAAGTTACAGGAAAGCATGGCAATTCTGTGAAAGTAGTTTCAAATCCTTGGTACCGAAATACAGGTGAAATCAGAAATGAGAATAATGGATCGAAAAAGACACTCAGACAAATGACAAGCAAGTCAATTGTTGATTGCTCGGATCGAGTGCTCTGCCACAATTTATCACCCAATTGCGCATGTATCTAATAACAAAGATCCCTCATTTGACAATGATAGTTTACAAAATCAACATAGTGGTGGGGCTATTATCCTTGATGTAAGTGATTGAGGATATACTATTGAGAATTCCGACTTGGCTTCTAAAAGAACACCAGAGCGAGATTCTTTTGGACCGCAATCCAATCGTTGCGATGAATTTCGAAGTTTAAGACAGCAGGAATTTTGAGGCTCAATCAGGCAAGAAGCTTCTAAGAAAAGGATGTGCCGGTATCAATTTTAGTAGTTCTGAACTTCGAAATTCCTCATTTGACCCACAAATTACCGGTAGGAAGGCAAAACACTACAAAAGGAAATGCCGATGTGGAGACCCACACGGACGCTCAAAAGAATCCCTTGTATTAGTATTTGACTCAGTACACATACGTTAATTAAATTACATCTTACGTTTCGACAGTACGTCAACTGACCACCACTTAATTGAATTACTACTTTCACTTGAGCTGTTTCTGTATAAGCATACAGATGTTAGAAATCATGAGCGTATCCGAGTTAAATATCTGGAAAGGTAATAGATGGTTATCTTTTATATGGCATAATGTTTTTTTCAATGTTCCCCCAATCACACAAAACTCGAAAAAATAGAAAGACTTCCCTGGATATAAGGATACTCGGAAGAAGCACCCAAGCACTCAACCTGGTACAGGCGTATCTGTCACTCATTTTTATACATAAAATTTTCCATATTCGTCTTTTGAAGCTTAGCTCCATATTATACGTTTCTGCGCCTCCGTTTAAACCACTACGTTCTCTAAAAAATTTCATCAAATTAACGTGCCCCAAATCTAGCCAGTGATGCTAAATCAGCACACGACATAGGTTTCTTCAGTTCCCACAAAAATCACAATGCAAGAGGAAAAACACACAAACAAGCCTAATTGAAGAAAAACTCTCTTCATCAATTGAAAAAATTTAGCAACAATCCCATATCACATTTCCTCGTCTTATTCTACTTTCCCAAACCGTGCCTCCGGATTTAAACTCCGCACTTTCGCAGGCCCAAGTTTCCATGCCAGATGCTGCCTGCTCTACTTCCACTGCCCTTTACACAGGTCCAGTTGCCTACACGTAAAGCCAGGCAAAAGATCAAGCACAGAAACTTTGTTGTTTCTCACACAATTTCTACACTTTTCGTGATTTCTTTAACCCAAATATTATGATTCTCAGATTCCGTTCGAAACAAGGCATGGTCCGTGTGTCGGTAGACCCAACGCATCCGTTCAATGGTGCGCTTGATGAGGCCGCATCCAAATCTGGCTTTTCTGGTGGCGAAGTATGGGTGAACAACTCACCGGGCGATAAAGGTAAACCAGCAAGCGATTTTGTGGGCAAGCTGGTGGCTGATCTCGACTTGAAGAATGGAGATATTCTTTTTTTACACGAGGAGGTGAATACCGCCGATGTTTCGGCGCAAAAACCGGACATTTCTCGCCCTGCTGTTGCTGCGCAATCGGTCAACGGCACCATTGCCATTGACGCCAGCGAACTCTCCTCGCTCGTTATTTCAAATGGCAACAAACCACAATTGCCTGTGGATACCCTCCTTGATAAACAGGACGGCTTGATTTCCAGGCCAAAACATTACTTATGTAGGCACGGAGATAAAGGTATGTGCGAGTACTGCTCCCCATTGCCCCCTTGGGATAGAGATTACTTGGACGACAAGGGCATCAAGCACAAATCCTTCCACGCGCACGTCAAGGAGATGAATGAGCACCAAAACAACAAGAGCAACGGGCTGTCGTATATTGCACCTCTCAGTGAGCCCGACTATAAGATCAAATTAAATTGCACAGGTGGCCACTTACCCTACCCAAAGGGTATTTGTTCTAAATGCCAGCCGGCGCCCATCACGCTCCAGCAACAAAAGTTCCGTATGGTGGACCACTTGGAGTATGCAGACCATACCATTCTTAATAAGTTTATCGACACATGGCGTCAATCTGGCGTGCAGCGGTACGGAGTGCTTTACGGCCGCTATGAGCCCTATGATAAGGTTCCCCTTGGCATCAAGGCTGTTGTGGAGGCTATCTACGAGCCTCCACAGGCCAGTGAAATGGATGGTGTCACTCTTCTCCAGTGGGAAGACGAGGACCTAGTGGATAATGTGGCCCGCGGATTGGGCCTTTATAAAGTCGGTGTGGTTTTCACCGATTTAACCGATGCTAAGACCGGCAATGGGTCGGTCTTGTGCAAGCGTCACAAAGACAGCTTCTTTCTTTCGTGTGTCGAAGCCATCATGGCCGCGCGCAACCAGGTCAAGTACCCGAACGTGACCAAGTGGTGTACCACACAGCAATTCTCTTCCAAGTTTGTCACGTGTGTGATCACGGGTGGTCTCGAAGGCGAGATCGAACCACGGGCGTACCAGGTTTCGGCAAGTGCTGAGGCTTTGGTCAAGGCTGATGACATCAGTGCGTCTACGCACCCAAACATGATCCATATCAAGGAAACCAGCGGTACGCGGTACGTTCCCGATGTGTTTTTCTCGAAAATCAATGAATACGGCTTGGAAGTCAAGGAAAATGCCAAGCCAGCTTTTCCGGTGGACTTCCTATTGGTGACCTTACTGGATTCATTCCCATTGAGCCCATCTCCAATGTTTATGCTGAATTTCCCTATTGAAGCCAGAGACTTCATTGGTGAGCTCCAGAACATGCGTGCGATTCAGGCACAATTGAACCTGGGTAATGGCGATGCGTCGAACCTTCGTGACTTCCACTTCTTGGTACATGTTGCCAAGATGGAAGTCTTGAGCAATGCCGAAATGGACTTGCTTCTTCGTTGCGTCAAGGATAAGAAACTAGAGGATTACTTGGCTCTTGTGGAGTCCGGAGGCTGGATGACACTTCTCACAATTTTAGAGCACAGTACTTAAGACTTGTAGACATTAGAGATCTGACGGTATAAATGTTTTTGGCACAAATACTCGTTGTATCGTCTATTGATGGATTACGAGTTATTGGGGGAAGTTACTACGGTAATTGACGTTTCTAGCGAGTGTGAAGATGGCCGTATCCCACGGATGATAGCTTTGATAGCTTATGATGGTCTTGGAGTTAACCCCGAAGAAACAATGAGAACAAGCTACCTTCATTAATTGATTACAGGGTGTTGGTTGAGTTCGCAGCCAGTGGATTCGCGGAAGGCTGAAAGCAAGTGGATGACCACAAAATATGACGAGGTGTGACGGAGGATGTTGTCATGTGGGGGACGGAAGAAGATTTTTTATTCTTTTTTCTTTTATTAGTTTTATCATTTCCTGCAAATGAGTTTTTGATGGCTCTGCCTGATGGCTCCCGAAGGATTTCGATGCGTGGGCCTGGCTTGGGCAAGTGTAACCAGGCCGTGCGTCGAGCGCTCGCAGCCACCATAAGGCCACAGCCTGCGACCGCCACCGCACACAACCAGGGCACCGGAACTCATTAATCAAAGCTTGGCTGAAGACTAGACCCTATTTTCCATAATTCTGCTCACGTCTTTTTCAACCCATCCTTTAAGTATCTAGAGCAAAACTAAAAAAAAAATATTAAAAGAAAAAAAGAAAAAAATACCGTTTATGGTTCTTGTCTTTCTTTGCTTCAACTTCAACGCTTCTTTGCCCTTCCAATTAACCTCTGGTAGTGCCAAGTCGTTCTCGAAGCTTCTAGATGAGTCGTGCGGGCACCACCAAAACGTTTTTTTTTTCGCGGTCTCCGCCTTAATTAGAGGGCCAGTTGCTGATCGCACAGACGTTCAGGTCTTTTTTTTTTCACAGTATTGAAGATTGTTCATACATAGAAAAATCATCAAGAACCATATAATATGTCTGCCCCATTAGGTGTTGATTTCGGAAACAACAACACGGTTATTGCCTGTGCAATCAACCGTGGTATTGACATTATTGTCAACGAGGTGTCCAACCGTTCCACCCCATCGTTGGTTGGTTTCGGTATGAAGAACAGATTCATTGGTGAGTCCGGAAAGGACCAGCAAACTTCCAACCTCAAAAACACCGTCGACAACTTGAAGAGAGTCTTGGGCTTGAACTACGCTGACCCAGACTTCCAGATCGAGAAGGAGTTTTTTGCTCCAAGTTTTGGTGGAAAACGCCGATGGCCAAGTCAGTGCCAAGGTGAGATTTGCCGGTGAGCAACAAGAGTTCTCCTTCACTCAATTGGCTGCCATGTACCTCGGTAAGATCAAGGACATCACTGCCAAGGAGACCAAGGCTGTCATTTCTGACGTGTGTATCTCCGTGCCTGTCTGGTACACCGAGAAGCAAAGACGTGCTGCTGCTGACGCCTGTAAGATTGCCGGCTTGAACCCTGTCAGAATCGTCAACGAGGTGACTGCTGCCGCCGTCGGTTATGGTGTTTTCAAGCAAAACGACTTGCCTGAAGACGAGCCAAAGAAGGTTGCCTTTGTGGACATTGGCCACTCTTCTTACCAGGTTTCCATTGCCGCCGTCAAGAAGGGTGAATTGAAGATCTTGGGTTCTGCTTACGACAAGCACTTTGGTGGCCGTGACTTCGACCACGCTATTGCCAACCACTTTGCTGAGGAGTTCAAGGGTAAGTACAAGATCGACGTTAAGTCCAACCCAAAGGCTTTCTACAGAGTTCTTGCTGCTGCTGAGCGTGTCAAGAAGGTCTTGTCTGCCAACACTCAGGCTCCTATCAACATTGAGTCTCTTATGAACGACATTGATGTTTCCTCTTCTTTGACCAGAGATGAGTTGGAGGAATACGTCAAGCCATTGTTGGACAGAATCCACGTTCCAATCGAGGTTGCTTTGAAGGATGCTGGTCTTGCTGCTAGTGACCTCGACTCCATCGAGATCATCGGTGGATGCACCAGAGTTCCTTCGTTGAAGAACAAGTTGAGCGAGATCTTCGGTAAGCCATTGTCCACCACATTGATCCAAGATGAGGCCATTGCTCGTGGTAACGCTTTCATCTGTGCCATGCACTCCCCAACCATGAGAGTCAGACCATTCAAGTTCGAGGACTTCAACCCATACTCAGTCTCTTACTTCTGGGACAAGGAAGAGGAGGACGATGACCACCTCGAGGTTTTCCCAAGAGGCGGTGCTTTCCCATCCACCAAGATCATCACTTTGTTCAGAAAGGGTGACTTCGAGGTCGAGGCCAGATACACTAACAAGGAGCAACTTCCTGCTGGTGCTGAGCCATTGATCGCCAAGTGGGCCATCAAGGGCGTTGTTCCAGTCAAGGGTGAGTCTTCTATCGCTGTCAAGTTGAAGTTGAGAAACGACCCATCTGGTTTCTACACCATCGAGTCTGCTCACACTGTTGAGGAGAAGACCGTGAAGGAGTTGGTTGAGAAGGAAGACGCCGACGCCGACGCTGAGCCAGAGTACAAGGAGGTGACCAAATTGGTCAAGAAGGACGATTTGGCCATCGAGATGTTCTCTTCTGCTTTGACCGAGGAGCAAAGAAACGCCTTTTTCGAGAAGGAGGCTGCCTTGGTCGTTGCCGACAAGTTGGTCGCCGACACTGAGGACAGAAAGAATGCTTTGGAAGAGTACATCTACGAGTTGAGAGGTAAGTTGGAGGAGCAATACAAGGACTTCGCCTCTGACGCCGAGAAGGAGAAGTTGAATGCCTTGTTGACCAAGACCGCCGACTGGTTGTACGACGATGGTTACGACTCGACCAAGGCCAAGTACATTGCTAAGTACGAGGAGTTGGCTTCCACCGGAAACTTGATCAAGGGCCGTTACTTGGCTGACCAAGAGGAGAAGAAGCAAGCAGTGAGACAAAAGCAAGAAGCCGCTCAAATGGCTGCCATGGCTGAGAAGATGGCTGCTGCCAGAGAGGCCTCCAAGGGTGCTTCCAAGGAGGCCCCAAAGACTGAGGGCGGTGACGACATGGAGCTTGATTAGAGAACATGGTATGTTTTCTTCGGGCACGAGTACACGATGATTGACGCACAGGATTTGTCAATTAAGTGATGAATTTACATATTAATAAATTAGAAGTGGAGTTTTTTTTTTACATGTAGGCGGAGATGATGATATTGTGGAGGGAACAACCGTAAGGATCTGATGGTTGTGGATCAGTTTGTCGGCATGATACTTCTCAGATGAAAATTATTCTAGAGAATAGTGAAGCATGCTCCTTCCTTGGAGAGAAGCTGTTGCTCCTGTGAGCTGCGAAATTTACTCGACATACTCATGCTGGCAGAACAATCGCCACTAACTGAATGATTGGGCAAGTGTAGAAAAGCCGAATCAATGAAATGTCCTGGCCAGGAGGCCAGATGACATTATGAAGAAGTTTGAGGCAAGACGGCCCACTTGAGCACGTGGTGTCCCTCTGGTGCGGAGCGGAACAAAAAAAATAAAATTAACCTACAGGTATCTATAGGAGCAGGTAAATAGGTAAAGAAACTATAGCAAAGAAAATGGAGCCGAAATATCATTTTAGAGAAAGATTAATAAGAGGTGGCAAATCCCACCCAAAAAAAAAGAATAATAACAACAAGTATAATAAACAACAGCGGTAGCTCAAACGAGAAATCCCCCCACGTCTACTTCACCGTCTTCTCCCGAAAAAACGGCCCCAGCTTCGCGTTGTACATCACGTGATCGCCATTTACTAGTTCAGTGCCCTGTCTTTTTCCCAATTCCCCACTAACGTTCGTTTTCAAGCAGGACTCTTTGACGATACAAAGAAAAAGAAAAGTCACCTTATCTTTTCCTATACACACCTCCGTGATCTGATCGCTTAATAGTCATCTATTTTTGCCTATTGATTTTTGTCCTTTGAGCTATCTCAAGTGCCGACCAATCTTTTTTTTGTGTTTTTTTTTTGCCGCTAAAGAACTATTTTATAGTCCGAGTTTAGGCAATAGCACTGAGTGCCTGAAAAACCAGAGACCACATAAAAAAACGAGAGGAAGAAAAAAAAAAAGGTGAGGAAAAAAAATACCAACACGGAAAGAAAAAAACGTGGAGCGGAAATCTGACGTCTATTTAGGAACTCATCAAACAAGCTACCGAAGACCTGGGATCGTACCCCCAGACAAAAATATTAAGCGATATAAACACATTTGCACAACAAATAATAAAGCAAGCCGACGCAGAAAAGAAGAAATTGAAACATCAAAAAAAAAAATTAACACGGCATACTTCTTGGGTGAGAATATATTGGAACCCAGCTACGCCTCACACATATAACCACCCACAAACACATAGGCCATCAGGGAAGACAAGACAAATCCCGTCCACCTACCAACAAAGAAGAACAATATTTACAAGTACAAAGGCCCAGCCACATCAGAAAGTCGACAAGGAGTCCAATGCCGCTTTCCCAGAAATCCAACCTTTCGTTAGCGATCCAAAAAGCCGATGCCAACCAGGAAAGCCAACCGCACACTCATCTCAGCTTCAAGCCAGAGAAAGTGCAAGGCCGTCCAAATAACACTGCGCCAGGCGATATGCCGGCACTTGGCTTTCTTCCCATGATAGGCCTGGCTTCAACCGCCACATCGTCACCTCTGGTGAAATCTTTCAGGCCCGACTTGACCCCCATCACCACGTCCTTTGACGAACAGTCAGAAACCCACTTGGCATCTTTAAAAGACCGGCTTGCAGAACTGTACTCCCATGTTAATGCCGGTAGCTTTCTTGAACGCCAGAGCACCCTCGATGATACAGAATATACCCAGGACCATGTAGATTTGAAGAGAAAGGAAACGGGGGCTCCTCCCGCGGATCATGACATGGATCTTGTGGTTAATGACGACACGTTGACCAACGGTAAGAGTGGAGTCGCTGTTGGAACTAGTGGCAACGCCAATCAAGGGCATGGTGGTCCACATAATGGTGCTTATAATGCGGCCGAAGGTAATAATAATCACGTTGGCCATGGAAATGATGACAAAGAAGACGATGCTGACGAAGACGACGACGACGATGATGATGACGATGATTACCCCCACGTAAATCCCGAGAACGAGGAAGACCCCAAGGATTACGTGCCCGGAGGTTACCATACATGTTATATCGGCGAAACATACAGAAATAACAAGTACACCTTAGTTCGCAAGCTAGGCTGGGGCCACTTCTCTACAGTCTGGTTGGCTAGGGACAACGATAAGCAATGTCACGTGGCTATGAAGATTGTTCGGAGCGCAAAGCAATACACTGACACGGCCGTTGACGAAATTAAGCTCTTGGATAAAGTCACCACTTCAGATATGCGCCATCCAGGCCATCAGCACGTCATCCTGTTGCTTGACACGTTCACTCACACGGGCCCTAATGGTGTCCATGTATGCATGGTGTTTGAGGTATTGGGGGAGAACTTGCTCGGGCTCATTCGTCGGTACAAGCACCGTGGTATCCCTGTGGTTTTCGTTAAACAGATTGCTAAACAACTCTTGTCCTCCTTAGACTTTTTGCATAGAATGTGTGGCGTCATCCACACAGATCTCAAGCCAGAAAATGTGCTCATTGAGATTGGCGATGTCGAGCAAATTGTGCGCATGGTTGAGGAGGAGGAACTCCAGGTCAAGCTCCAGCGCAAGATTCTGCGCACAAAGTCGAAAGCAAACATTCTCCCTAACTCCTCGTCGCAAACCCCAACCAGTCCTCAAGTTAACACACCTCTTCAAAGAGTTAAATCTATCTCTGGGTTGCCCAAGTCCCCCAATTTAGGCAGAAACGGCCGTGGCCTGCGCCGGCAGACTCTCATCACTGGATCTCAACCTTTGCCTTCTCCGTTGAGATCATTCAACAAATCTTTCGCTAATGTTCAAGGTATAGCGGTTACCACAAACAACACTCCGCTCAAACCTTCCATTGGTCAATCTTCCTTTTTGGCAAACACTACAGATAATGCATCTTTCAAAATTGCAGAACCACACTCTTTCATGGGACAGCCTGGTGGCACTGGTGACGTTGCGTCTCAAAATATCGCAATCAATCCCGCTGTCAGCCACGGGTCATTCGTCAACAATTCTGAAAACGATGACTCAGAAATCAATGAAAAAAGCTTGAACAACTCCATTTCTTCAATGTCGATCTCTCATAATGGCAATCCCACGGGAACTTTCTTTAGCCAATCAAACATCGACACTGGATTGAACGATCCTATGGTTATTAATGAAGATGAATTGATTTCGGTAAAGATTGCTGACTTGGGTAACGCTTGTTGGGTACATCATCATTTCACGGACGAGATTCAAACCCGGCAGTACAGATCTCCAGAAGTGCTTCTCGGTTATCATTGGGGAGCTTCTGCTGATTTGTGGTCATTTGCATGTTTGATCTTTGAGTTGTTGACGGGAGATTATTTATTTGACCCCCGGAATGGGAAGTCTTACACCAAAGATGACGACCACATTGCCCAAATTATCGAATTGATTGGGTACTTTCCTCGTGCAATGTTGAAGGAAAGTTACAACGCTCGTGACTTCTTTGATAACAAAGGCGATCTTCATCGTATTTCTAAGTTGAAACCATGGGGTTTGAAAGATGTTTTAATCGAGAAGTACAAGTTCCCAGTGAGTGATGCAGTGGAAATTGCTGACTTTCTTCTTCCAATGTTGACGTTACAGCCTGAAACTAGGGCCGATGCTGGAGGCATGATCAATCATCCTTGGCTCAGTGATGCCTTGGGGCTTGAAAACGTCGTTCTTGAGCGCCCAGTCGGTGGCTCAGGTGAAGATATCCCAGGTTGGTCCAAGGAAGGTGGCCACCCTAACCAAGGAAGCAGACGCAGCCATCGCCAATACTTCGCCCATCGCTGATACACCTACACGCATTGCATTACCAAAAAAAAAAAATTCGCATTCAGTTCAGCATATTCTCGGAAATCCGTGGATTCTGCTCACATAATCTCTAGCATCTTGACATGTATATTTGTATTATAGTTTTAATCTTTCTTTTTCTACTTATTTATTATTATTCCTTCCCATACGAGTAGCAAAATATATACCCCATGAACTAGGCCATGACTCGATCAACCATTCACCTATATAGATCGATAGTGTGTGATTAATCCAAAGTTTTCGACATGAATGGACCATCCAACTCGTAACCGAGTTTTGCGTAATAGTTCCGCACACCGACACCGGAAATCACAGATATCTTCTTTGTCCCGTGCTCTTCGCGAGCAATACGCTCAGCCTCCTCCATGAGCAAAGTACCAAAGCCTTGATGCTGGAACTTTCCTTGGGTCACGCGAATGCAAAGGCACCACGGATCCATAAACGTGCAATTCCCGCACAATAGAGGTGGGCTGGGATGTAAATTCTTTGCGGAAAGTGTATTTTTTCAGAGCTTTTCTCAATCGCAAAAGGCCAATCAAAATGTCCTGCTTGGGGTCTTCGTACGATAAGAAGGTCTCCCAGCCACCGTTGGCATAGTAATCTCTCCGGATCAACTCCACCTGGTCCGGCGAAACCTTATGGTGCACTTCCTGGATACCCACTTCTCGTGTACGTACATCACGGCACAGGGTACCAAAGTCTTTCATACGTGCCAAGGCCAACTCTCGAAGGTTTCCGTTCTCCACTCCCGAGGTCACCAAAGGCATGGGAATATCTCTTTGCACACGGTAAATACGCGTCCATGGCGGTACAAGAGCCATGATCCGGGCCACCAAGTCGATCAACGCGTTCGCGTTGTAGGACTTATAAAGCCCCTTTTTCCAAAGCTCGTATAAACCAGTACCACGAATGACCAACGTAGGGTAAATCTTGAGTCCGTCGGTACGGAAGTCGGGGTTTTCAAAATACTCAATAAACTGCTGGAGATCACGCTCCATGCCCACATTGGGCAAGTCCGGCATCATGTGACTCACCACCTTATAACCGGCATCTTTGCCACGGCAAAGGTCTCACAAACGGACTTGACTGTATGACCTCTATTGGTATCCCTTGCCACGTCCTCATACACGGACTGCACGCCCACCTCCAAACGGGTACATCCGTACTTCAACATATCACTCAAGTGGGTTTCGGTACAGTAATCCGGTCTAGTTTCGATGGTGATTCCTACGCATTTGGTCTGTGACTGCTGCGAGTATTTGATGGCCTCGTCGATATCACGTCCGTTGTATCCAGACAACGCGTTGTGCAACTGCGCAATGAAGTTCTCCCGGTAGTCCAATGGCAACGACATAAAAGTGCCTCCCATGACAATATACTCGACTTTATCGATGGAATGACCCAACAGACGAAGCTGCTCCACACGGCCACGTGCCTGCTCGTACGGGTCGTACCGTGCCCGGATGGCCCGCATCGACGTGGGCTCGTACCCGGTATACGATTGGGTAGAGTACTCAAAATCAGAGTCGGGGCCTCCCGGGCAGTATACACAGATATTACCAGTGTATGCAATGTGCGGACACCGATGGGGCTTGCACATGACAGCCACCACGGCAATACCCGAGGCCGTACGCACAGGTTTGGCCTTGAGTTTCGGAATCAAGTATTTTTTGTATTGGTCCGGGATCGACGAGATGATATCGGTAAGACGGGGTTGGTTCTTCAACTTATACTTTTTCGCGTACCGGGTGATGAGCCCATTGAGGTTAATATCTTTGGCAGTCTTGAGTGACGCCACAAGTTCAAGCGAAATATCGCCACAGCACAGGATAAACCGCTCCTTTTCTGGTGCGAGTTTTTTATTTGCTGAAGGCATGATTGAGTGATATGGTTTTCCCGAATATTTGTTTTTTGCGTGGGTTTAGTGGACTTCTTTTTGGCCTTTTAGGTTGGACAAGCTTCGCTTAACAGATGCTGCGATATGGTATGCGCGCATGGATCTCATCACCGTCTTTTTTTTTTTTTATTGCGCTGCGCTGCCTGTCTTCTCAGGTGTCTGGGTGTGAGTCCCAGCCAGTAGAAACACTGGAGATAATAAGATATGTGGGACATGATTGATTTGGTATTTGCGGATGTTTTTTTTTTTTTTTTTGGTGAGAATGGAATTTTTTCGTTTTATATTCTTTTTATATGGTAGTCTGGAAACTAAATTGATTTTGAAAGGTATCTGGGTGTGTTGCCAGGGTGACTATCCCAAGTGCTCTTCATTTATTGTCCACGCGACTTGCCTCAAGACTAAAGATATGGTCATAATGATGTAGGCCAGGTGAAATGATTTCTTTTTGGAGCTGAAGTGTAGGGGGAAATGTATTCTCTCGCGGTAAAAGTAAAAAGAAGAAATTGTGCATTCTGGTTCAGAGCAAAGGTAATTGGTCTGCTTGGCGTATTGAATTAACTTCCTCTTAGGGACCTCGACGCAGAGTGAGAAATCCCAGGCAACACGTAGGCGAAGGAATTTTAAGTTACGGGCTCGATAAATATAGAAAAAAATAAGACGAATATTCAAATTTCGAGGTGATCCCAATAATCAATGCCCAGAACGCTCTGGTTGCACGTTGTTGTTTTACTAGTACGACTTTGGGCTCGATATTGCAGCACCTGACACCCATGCTTTGACTCCCATGAAAGAGCAACGCACTTGTTGAATATCGGTTCTTGCTACTTCCACATCCATAAAAGCTAACCAGTATAGGTTCTTGAAGAATCAATCATCTGACAGTTTTCTGAAACGGCCTAATAAAACGGTGTTAAGAATAATACAGTCTTTTCAGAAGTACATAGCAACCAATTCCAAATCCTTCATGGCTTCGGGCCGGAACATATTTCCCCTGTAATTTCAGGCCTCTCAAACACAATTTAGCTGCCTTGATCCCTACCCCGTTTTTTGAGAGGAAATTCCCTGCCCTTCTGAGGAAAACCCCACCGTATAACCCATAAAGACTTGACTGAAGCGGGCTCAAATTTTCGCACCACCGGTTCTACATACATGCGGCGAGGCATCACTAGGCCGTTTACTTTACAACAAAAAAACTCATAGACCACGATTCAAAACTACATCCACAAAATGATTGGCATCATGGCGAGAACGCGGCCGGGCTTGCTGCTTTGGGCAAAACCACACGCTATGGTTTTTCCCTCTACTGCAGTGACCTGCAAGAGACTGTATGCCACCGAGAAACCTGCCAACAAACCAACGAAAAAGGCCGTCGATAAAGGTGCGTCCATGACCACCATGCCCATCAAGGCCATCGGTGTAGTCAGCGACTACTATGTGCCACCACGGTTCTTGCTGAGTCCCGTGACCTCGTGGCCCAAGTTGCTTTTCAAAAGGATCGGGCTTTTCGGTCTCAACACGTACTCGGTGTCCCGGTTCAAGAACGACACCAAGTTGAAGCTTCAGTTCAACGACTGGAAGGAGCTGGCTGTGGACAAGTATGTGAAAACAAATAAAATCTTTGCTGCTGCTTGCCTGTTGCCCATTTCCCAAAGACAATCCTACGTGCAAACTCAGTTGGATGGCATTGCAGGAACTGAAGTGATCAAGGCTTTGACTGCACGTGTACGGACCTTCCCCATTGGGCTGAAGTTGAAGTGGAATTTGCTTAGCGTGGAAAAGAACCCTAAATTGGTGGTTTTTGTGCCGATCCCCGATGGCAATGATGTCACGACATTGGTTCAGTTTGTGGTTCAGGTGAAAACAAAACAGGAGATGATCGTTTCCGGTGATGCCTCCCCTAATCCCTCTCGTACAGAGAAAATTGTCACCGATAACATCGTCTTAACCATGAATCCATATACGGACGAGGTGGTGTTTGTGGGTACGATTTTCGACAGCGACCATATTCGTGGCTTGAAGCCTCAGATGGATATGAACGATGTCAAGGCACTCGAACTCCATTTGAAGGAATGTGCCGATATCTATAGAGCTCCTCCAAAACAAAACTTGTAAATAGATAAGTTAGCTTGTGCATCACATGTAATAAATATATATGCTCGCACAGAATAATCAGTAAAACATTTATTGTTCGTTGTATTTATGTACCACGTACTAGGAGTCATGCCAAATCAATTGGGTCTCTTGTTCTTTTTTTTTTCCTTATCCTGTTCTTTTTCTCTAACCTTTAACCTTTTGCGTCATTTTTTTTTTCTCTAATTTCTCTAGTTTTCATATCAGGCCCCTTCTATGGCCGTTTATTTTATTTTTCCGTGTTCAGATATCAGGAGGGCATGTCTTCCATGTCTTCCATGTCTTCCCATGGAGTTAGTCCAGCTAATCCATTAAAAAAACTTCCCCCTGTACCTTTAAGGGACCATCCGAAACGGCATTAAACATTGGTCTTTTCTCTACCAGAGAGTCCAGGTGAATATCTGGCCGCACGAGCAATGTTCCCGACTGCGATCTCGAGTCACGCCGTTTCTTCTCCTGTGGGGTGAAGATAAGGTTTCCCAAAGAGGCAGGAATATAGTCCTCATAATAAGTATCCTCAGAGGATGCTTCGATGTCATCGTCTAATATCGCACATTCCTCGTATAATTTCGTGCTATAGTTGAGGAGTGGTGACGATGATGAGCTCAACGGGTGATTCGAAGATGACCTTCTATTGGTCGTCACATTTTGCCCCTGAGTCTGGAAAGCAAGCCCTGACATCTTTGAATCACTAGACAGAGGAGACGTGGCCGACGTAAGAAATATCAGCGATGAACTGATGCTTCTTGAAGCTAAAAATCCACCCCGATCGTTGTGACTGTTGCTTGACATAGCCAGGGTATAGTTATACAGCCAATCACTGTTAGGGTAACCAAATGATACCTCTTGTGTATAGCCCACTTGAGACCCGAATCCATCGCTGTGAAAATAGTTCGAATCACGCAAAAATGCAGACGTGCTGGGCGAAATAAAACTAGGGGGACTGCTGGTGAGCCCTTGGTCTTCGTTAAGAACACCACTGCGTTCGAATGGGTCCCTAAATCTGTCTCCGGTTCCATGTGTAAGAGGCGATAACTGTGCCAACTGTGCCCCCGGGCTTTTACTATTTCCTACTATCTGGAGGCTGTGGAATGAAGCACTACGTGTGGATCCACTATGCGCCTGTGCACGTTCGTATCGGTCATGGGAGCGCCTGTGAGACAGCACGTTTTTCAGATTCACCCGTGTACCATCAGGCAAAATGTGAGCCAAGGCACACTTTAACCCAAACTTGCAGTTACCTTTCTGAAAGTACTTGCATGGGAGCTTTTCTGCAGATAATGAGCCGTCTAGGTTATGGCTAAACGGACACGATTTCCCCGCCTGACAAATACCCTGTTTGAAGAACTTACAAGGCACGTGACTCAAGTTTTTGTTGACATTGGTGGAGCTACCTACTCCGCTGGTGATTGGTGTGACACCTGCTGGACCAGTGTTGGGTGGCAAAGTATCCAGAAACACTGATAAATCAAAAGCATCCTCATTTTTAGCAGAACGAGGCCGCGAGCCGGAAGAACGGTTGCTCCTGCTGGGACTGGCGGAAGACATCGAAGACGATGACTCTGGTGCAGAGGGTCGAAAGGGCAATATCATTTGCCAGAAATTTATGTGTGATGTTCTAGAATAAATGGTCTGATAGAAGCGCGAGAGGGGGTGTTCTTTATTGATTCTTTTCCCTTTCTTTAAGGGATGTTTTTGTGATTCTGTTGTTCTTGTTTTGTAGGGTCTATTTTTGTTTCTCTCTGAATTTTTTTTTGTTTTTCCTCTGATTTCTTGGATCAAATCTAAGTAAAAATACTCGTGTGGCTGGTCTTTTTGAGGCTGACTTGGCCGTGAAGTTTGCTGATAAGGATATTCCCTCACTGCTCGGGCTCGGTTGCAGCGCTTATCTTAGGCGGAGGATATCTAATTGCACAAGTGCGTTTTGCGTGGGCTATCTGAGAAAAGGCAGACTAGTCAATATGGAAGGAGCCTAAAGTAGTGAGATTTTCAAAATACTTAGCACAAAAGAAAAGGGGTATTGGTTGTTTCTGGTGAACTTAAAGAAAAAAGATTGGGGAGTCTAATTTGCTCCGTGGACAGGAAAAAGGGAACTGTGGAGGAGATCCGGAGGCGTATGCGCTGCGATAAGAGGGAATGTGTCATACAGGCCGATCTGGATTTATGTGGGGGTCGAGATCTCGCCAGGGTGTCTATCGAAACAAGTCCGAGATAATGGAGAAAGGGAAAAATTTAGTAAACCAAAAAATTGGAACCTAAACCACTTAAGGTTTTCAGATATTCCTGTAAATTCTAGGAGGAAAGACTTTTTTTTTATTTTTTTGGGAGGTTTATGTTTTTTCATCTTTACATTTTTCGTAGCAACACCTCACGCAGTCGTGTGGTTGAGTTGCGGTGCGCTAGAGCAAGTGGAGCCACGGTTTTCGTTCCGTTCTTCGGAGTTCTTATTTCTTTCTTTATTTCTTTTATTTAAAATTTGAAATCACAAACTTCCTTAAATATAGAGATGTGGCCCATTGTTTTTATTTTGTGGCTCGGTTTTATTAAATTAATTCAAACCCATGTTGCTATTTATTTTTTTTAGAAAACTCCACTTTATTCGAACAATTATTTACTTCATGTCTCCAGAACTGTATAGAAAATATAAAAACTTTTTCATATAATAAAATGAAAAGGGCAATATACCTTAAATTACATTAAAATTATTTAATTTTATAATTGGTTTGAACATCTCAAATACACAAAATACCAATTCCAAACCTAAATGCTACCTATACGCTCATAAACACTTATTTATTAATGACGAAACAAGATTATTACTCTCAGATTCCGCAAGAAGAACATACACACCACTTAGCCTATCTATAGTCATGCAATGAAGAGCTATTTAATGATTTTATGTTGTCAGCCACATTTTGATTACCCGGTTTTTTTCTTATTTCACGCCGTAAAAGACGTCTATGCCTAATCATTGTACATTGAATACCATTCAAGTAGACATAACACTGGAAACCGTGAGGTATACTTAATTTGCCTGAGGATGGGTGAGGCAGCTTATCTTTGCTCTTTGCCCTCGTGGAAAAAGCGATTGCGTGAACGACTTTTGTCAATGTAGTCTTCGCAATGAGACACCAGAATTATTTCCCAGTATTTCATGATGAAATGGGAGGTCTTTCCGAAATGTATCAATGAAAATGTCTCTTGAATTGCACAGATCGTGCAATTAATCTTCTCCGAGGAAGTACATCAGCCTTTTAAAACACGTCCATTTCATTAAAAATATCTTTAGAATTTTCTGCTATTCAATTAGATAAATTTTAAAGTGGTGCTTGAAAGTCCAGAAACTCTGTTGTTATTGTTATGAGAGTGTAAATGAATTAGAAGAACATCGATCTTGCTCAAAATGAACACAGCCTGGTAAAGAGAGGCGGCTGTGACCATATATTCCCCACCTAAGACTTTCTTCATTATTTAAGACCTTAACCTTTGAGAAATATCCCGCCTCATTAATATAAATAGGTTCCCAATTGTTTTTAGTTTTCTTCTTTGCTTACTTTAAATTATCCAACATAATATTCCAATGAGATTTAATTCATGTTTCGTGCTTATTGGCTTACTTCTTTCCATCATAGAAGCAGGTTTATTCACAGAAAAGTTCTTCCTTGATACACTCATTGAAGAAGAGTCAGCGAAAAATTATAGTGAAGTCATGAGCGAACATGCGTTGTTTGAAAAAGAGATACCATTGGACAACCCCGAAGTTAAATATTCCTTGAGCCTAGAGGGGGAGGCCACTGGACTATTGGGTTGGTTTCTTGATCGTTTGAGAAGTTTTATTTGTGAAGAATATTTTGATGCCTTAGGATTTGCACTGAACATGGAACAGCTATCTATCAATTTCAATGAAATTGTGAAAATCATAGAAGGCTGTACTAAGTATAACAAAAATATCGCGGAACTGTCTGCCTTTACCAGGAAAATGTTTCAAGTCATGGTATTCGCTATTCACGACTTGAAGAATCACGGCTCTACCTATTTTACAGATAAACACTTGATTGCGTGCGTTATCGAGCTTAGGGTCAGGCTCCTCGCACTTTATGATAATCGAGGTGATCCCAATATTCATAGCAGAAACTATTATGAGAAGCTTTCCAAATTAAGTGCCTTATTGAATACTTGGAAAGACGAATTCGAAACTTTACCTAATGTCAAGTATCATTTACGAGCGGTTTTTCGAAGTCACATAATTCGAGCGGAAAGCACTATTGAAGTTTTACAGAAATACAAACCAGATAGCAAATATATGGGTTAGTTAAAGTGTACATCAATAAACAGAGTAGTTTCCAGGTTTCACTTGCGCATGCTTATCACTGGATCCCTAAAGTGTACACCGCTGCGGAGATTGAACAATGCCATTAATGATCATGTTTGAAGAACTAAAAAGGGTGAGAGCTGATGCGTTCCAAGTATTATAATGGAACGGTTTGATGAAAGTGTTGGGGATCATTTCCAGATTTGAAGACAAATTGAGGGAAATTCAATTTTTTTGGGGGAATAAGAAAAAGTAACCATGAAAATAAAGAAATTTTCAACGCGCATAATTGAACTCCATAGCTGTGGAAAATAATCGTACATTATCAACTATATCCAATTTTGATGTGTTTCAATTCTTTTTTCCCACGAAATATTATATTTTCCTGAAACAGAAGAAAGAACCGTATTTACTTCAAGGCGCCGAACTCAAAATTGTTCTTACATAGGGCAGAGTTATAATGCCTTGGTGCTTAGGGTTGGTCATGTCTACTTAGCCCCACACACGGCCCAGTATAAATTAAACCCCACGCTTAGTCTAAGTTTTTTAACAGAGTAAAGATTCCAAAGTCATTTATCTTAAAGCAAGGTAAAGCCAAACACAATAGAAACCATGGAAAAAAAACAAAAAAAAAAGCTCTCAAGTAAAGGAATTTGGAATTCAACTGCACGTTTTCATATGCCTGCTTTGAGTGACCAACCCCATCATACAAATCCTCTGTATAAACGCACTCACATGACAATGGCAGTTAAGACCCCCCATCACATCATCACCTTAAGATGGTGGGTCCCTGGAATGTATCATATCAATTTATTAGAAGATTTAGAAAATTCCAGGTTTTATGGTCCAAAATATTTCTTTTTCCTTCCGTTTTGGTGCTTTGGGAACCCCGTCTGGGTTGCTTTCCTCGGATACACCTCTCGCCAAATGCACTGGGGTTTCTTAGCACCGTGGTGCACACAAGGTGGCGCGGCTTATCTGTGCGTCCCACTCGGAATCTCTTATCTCTCTTTTAAAGCGTCCCCATATAAAGATTCCTCAAGTCGCACCACTGGATTGATCACATTAAATATTCTGTTTTTCACCTTCATTATTGTTAGTTTTTTTCCTTTGAATATCCAAGTAAATGATCCAAAAAGAACCTTTTTTCGATGACCAAATAAGCACCAAACCCCGTTTCAGCATCACCGCCGAAGCCTTTAAGATATCGCCCTCAACAGATTATCCCCTCATGGTCAGTGCTCAACCTCCTCTGGCCCCAAAATCTGTGCGTAGGCCGTCACGCGAGCCCTACTACCACTCCAACTCGCGCTCGTCCAGATCAGCTTCATCCACGCTGCTGTCCTATGCAAAATTCTCTGATATATTCGATTACTGTTACCTAGACCAGCTTCGCTTGGAAGAAAATGGCCTTGCCTCTGGAAAAGAAAACGAAAATGCGTTGGTATTTGAGAGCGATTCCGAGTACGAAGACGCCCAGGATCCGTTAGGTGGGAGTGAAGATTCACGTGTTGCATTCTCCCACAGTGGAGGCAAAGCACCAAGTGGGACCAAAAATACAGAGTTCACCGTGACCAAAGAGTGCGGGCACTCGCAGGAAACGGCATTGGACTCAGATGAAGAGTCCGATTTAGAGGATTATCTGGTACATATGCTCACTTTTAAGGTCAATTCGCGTGCGCAGTTCACACGCCCACCACGCCTGTCCCGCTCACTGGTGTCGGACTTTTTCGATGGACCAGCCCCTACTTCCCGGGCCGACCTCGATATCCCGAAAACAGTCCACCACCCAAAATTTGCTGCTCCACGTTGCAGAAATTCGTTCGTAGACTCGGTGCTTCCACTGCCTCAGGTTGACTTGGAAACCTATTTAAATAGGTGTTCTAGCATCTTGATGGGGAAAGAAGGTGACAGGAAGATTCCTGCTGCAAGACCCAATAACTGCACATATGCAAATGATGGCTATGAGTCTCATTCTACAAAGAATGTGGTGCGTGACGATTTTGAGGTTTCTCTCCCAGCCGCCATGATCTAGTAAACTCACCACCCGCGTTTATTCGGTAATTTGTATTTGTCTATATAATCACTTGGATTCTGTTTATGTATATACCAAATGTTTAAGTTCAACAAAGGCTTGTTTCCATAATGCAAACAACTCTGTTTAGAACACCTTGTTGAGTAGTTCGTAGGTAATTAAAGTAATGCAGGGGATTAAAACGTTATCGTTCAATGAAGCAGAGCCCTCAATGGCACCACCCACAAGAGCCACAATAAAAATATTCTCCCAGTTCTTGACGCGAGCAGCCTCAGGCAAAATGTAGAAGTCAATGAAAACAAAACTCAAAAACGTCACTACGATGTAGGTGAGTGTTCCCTCCACCGTTTTAGACTCGCCTTTCCACTTGTTCTTACCAAAACGCTTGCCAATGATGGAAGCAAATGAGTCTCCCAACCCTAAGGCAACCAATCCAAGATAAGATCTCATGGACACGACATCTCCAAGGTATACGCCGTATCCAATAGGGATACCCACACCCACGAGCAAAAAGATGTAAGACAAGCTCAAAGGCCCGCTCAAGTCCTTCTCATCCTGGAACAAGTGGAGCAGGTTATGAAGAATGTCACCAATGAATGTGAGGCGTGTGCACCTGAGACTTTCAAGCACAACAAACACGAAGACCGAGCCTAAAACAGCAAGAGCAGTGAAAGTTGGCTCCTGGGTAAGTGCAGGGTATGATAAGGCCGCCAAAAGGGCGAAGTGCCAAACCTTTCTTCTGTTGTTGAGCGAGAGGAGGTTTTTGGAGGACAAGAAGAAGACAACAGGCACGACCGCAACAAGTGCAAGCACCCATCCTTGGAGAAGCTGTAAGCGCAAAGAAGATGCGGTAACAAATTCAAATAACCAAACAAGTACTTCTTGCTTAACAACATGATTTTGAAACAAATAGTTAGTGAGGAAGTATAAGGTCGCAGCGAATGAGCCAACCACAGCAACAGATACAACTGACCGAGTAGCACCCTTTTGCAACAGCGAGTAGAGATAGTACAATGGGGTGGACACAGCGAAGGCCCCAATAAAGGCGAGGGTTAAGAGTCTGACGATAACGAGAGGAATCGTGGCATCAGTTAACGGCACCTTGAAGTTGGCAAGCAAATTGACCATGAAGATGGCTACAATGTGAATTTCCGTTGGGTCCATAGTACGGCGAGTTTTTATGGTACCGTTGGAATCGGTGACTGTTTCCACATTCCACAGGGTCAATGTATAATCTACCATGAAGTAGATCCACACGACCTGGCCAAATTTGATGATATCCAAGGTGTTGGAGTCGGTAAACATGTAGTTATACACAAAGGAAGACAAAACTTTGGCAGCTGGGTGCAAGTTATTCAAGGAAAAGTTCGTCAATGACAAGTTGACTTGGAAAAAAGGGTCATTGTAATCAGACAACAAGAGCACAAACGAGTAAGGGATGAAGAATGCATAAAGCGAGTTGAACGAAGGCAATTCCGGGTAAGCGGTGGTTTCTGGAGAGGCCTTGTGTTTCTTCAACAATGCCCGGTGGCTGAAGTACATGGCAACGACGGCACTCATAATGTTGAAGCCCACAGCAGAAAGCACTTCCATACCAGTTTCCTTGTGGAGATGGATATAGAAGATTTGGCACAAGTACAAGCATGTCAACAACTGCACACCCTTAGACACGGTCAAGTGGTCATTCAACAAGTCCTGGAACTCGTAGATTAGACTGAGAGGAAACTTTGCCACTTCAGACTCGTCATTGTCCTCGGCTGCTGCTTCTGGAGATGTGCCGTTGGGGGTTTTTTTCTTCTTGAGTCAGGTTGTCGAGTTCTTCCGCAGAAGGCTCATTAAAAATCGCTGCACGCGAACGAGACGAGGCCGATTTGGCCACACTAGCGTCTTTTCTTCTAGCCATGTTCACCGATAAAAAGAAGAAAGAAAGAGTCTAACAAAAGTTCAACGTGAATCTCAACGTGAACGAGAAGTGCAGATGGGTGGAATTTCCAAAACGGCACAGGATTTTGGTAGTTCTGATAACCTGAATACAGGACCTGACATGCAGTCCAATATTTTCTGCAAGATATAATGCTACAGCGGGAAAAATCAACCATGAGGCTGTATTTTGTTCATTGAACCTTTTCAAATTCTCAAGACAGTACTCCAGAATTTATTAATTTAATGAAGGGTAAAATTTCCATGGAGTTTGGCAGTATTGGTGTTAATATAATGCCTTCGGTTATACGATATCTTCCGCATTGCACATAGAGTATTTTTTCAGTGCTAATGGGTCTGGGTAATTTTCCGCGCGCGGCGAAATGTCGAAAAAAAAAAATTGAGATTTATGATAAGCCGAATTTTGGAATATAAAAAAAAAAAAGTTAAAGTGACGAAGTAAAACTAAAAAAAAATCAAAAAATTTTGACTCCGGCGTGATTCGAACACGCGCATCTTACGATAACAGAACTTGAGTCTGCCGCCTTAGACCGCTCGGCCACAGAGCCTTATTGCGAGATTCCTCGTACTGGAACAATAAGACAGTGGGAAGAAGAGTAAATATGGTAAAAACAGATGAACTGAAAATTGACGGAATTTGAAAAACAAAATGGATTTTTTTCGAGGCCAAAGATTCAAAAGAATTATTACCCCAAACAGGCAAAAGGTTGAGTATTTTTTTACTATTTATTTTGGTTTATTGTCCTTTTTAGTCCGTCATACGTTTTTTTCTTGATCTCGTTGAAGGCCATCTCAACATGAAGTTATCCTGCGTGCGACGAAAAAAAAAAAAAAAACACCAGGCGAAGACGTCACGTGATGACCCCACACCACTTAAGGTACTTCTGGAATTTTCAATTATACCCATGAACTGGCACATGATTAATAATCAGGAAATAGAGAGTTTCCAAAATTTTCAAAAAGGTGTTTTGTTTACCTTGCTCTGTGGGCCGTGCTGACTAATTTGTGCCACTCAACAGCGGAATTTCATGCCCACTCATGCGCTATATCCAGGATCACACGGCACTTCCCCCTCAGGTCACTCCTCTCCGTGCTTTAGTTCCATAGCGTTCTTAATTTTCTTACTGACAAGGAATTGGCAACATTGATGCACACATCTTCAGAGGAAAATACATAGCGGGCGTCATTCGCCGCCTCTATTTGCCACACTCAATCCGAATAGGAAAGTTTGCCGTCTACAGATTACATAGTACCGAAAACTAGAAAAAAAGAAAGGAAAACAACAAAAGTCAGTGCTAGTAGTGCCACGCAGGTCATTGTCAACGTGGAATGATAATATGTCAGAGGTCGATGAATAAAACAGTAAAACAGCACATTTGACACGAGAAGACTCAGAACTTCCACAAGCAAGAAACCAAAACAAGAACAAAAATCGGGCACATCCTTATTTCAATCAAAGCAAAACTCTGTTCCAAAAACAATTATCTTTTGGAGGCTGGATCCGCTTGCACTGTCTATGGTTATCGCACTAGGGTGGCTAAATACACGGGGCGCGCTTATTTCTCCGCAACCACTGCACAGACATAACTCGGAAAAGTCCGCATGCGCATGTGGGCCAGTGCTTCGTTGCTTCGGAACGCAATATTGGTGGGACATTGCCGCAAGCGCAACTAAAAAGCCGGGGCACCTTGCTGGACTGCTTCTCTAATCTCTATATAAACCCTCCCAGCATGCCGCTTGACGAGATTTTGTAGAATTGTTTTATCAATCCAGAAAAGGAATATTTCATAAGCAAATCATATCAATTATACACAATGGTCAAAGCTATAATCGCTCTTACTAGTTACAACGGTGGCTTCTACGCTGACGGTGACAATACCGGTGTCTTCTTTGTCGAGGCCTCGCACCCATTTGAGGTTTTCGAGAAGAACGGAATTGAAGTCACTTTTGTCTCCGAGACGGGATCTTTCGGCTGGGACCAACACTCGCTTTCGCCAGACTTCTTGCTGGGGGACGACAGAAAGGTGTACGAAAACCCAGAATCTTCCTTCATGAAGGCTGTCTCGAGCGTCAAAAAGCCTTCTGAGGTTAACCCCGCGGAATATGACATTTTCTTTGCTGCCGGTGGTCACGGTGCTCTTTTCGACTTCCCAACCGCCTCCGGCTTGCAAGCTTTGTACTTGGCCATCTGGGAAAAGAACGGTGTTGTTGCAGGTGTGTGCCACGGACCATGTATCTTTGAAAACGCCCGTGGTTCTGACGGTGAATACTTCCTCAAGGGCAAGAAGGCCACTGGATTTACTGACGAGGGTGAGGCCATCTTGAAGATCGATACCATCATGGAGGAATTGAAATTGAAGACCCCCAAGGCTGGTGTTGAGGCATACGGTGGAACTTACGTGCAACCTTCCGACCCTTGGGGTTCTTTCACCGTCACCGATGGCAAGTTTATCACTGGTGTGAACCCAGCTTCTGCAGTCGAGACCGCTCAAAAGGCCATTGATGCAGCCACTTAAATAGTTATGTTAACTTACCTCCAAATACATTAGCGTACATGCGAATTTACCAAGTTTACTCCTCAATAACAGCCTTCTTCTTTTTCTTCTTGCTTTTTTTCGGCACCGATACGAGAGCATCACTCTTTACGTGCTTAGTGGAATCAGTATCTTCATATTCCGTCGCGAGTGGTCCCGATGAAACCTTTGCTTCGGGATCTGCAATTTGCTCCGCAATCGGTTCAATTACATCCTCCGCCTTTTCTTTCAATTTCCTTGCCTTTTTCTTCTCCTTTTCGGCTCTCCTTTTTTCCTTTTCTGCCTTTTTAACTGATTCGTCGGCTAATTGAGATCTGAGCTGGTCCAAGTCCACCTCGTATTCGTACTGCTTGGAAGTCGACTCCTTTTCAACTTCAGAAGAATCAAGATCCAAAGATTCTAAGTTTAGTGTGTCTATAATCAACTTATTCTTCTTGGATTTCTTTTCTTTCTTTTTTTCCGGCTTGAATTCCGTGCTGGGGGGTTCATCACCAAATGTGTCTTCTGCCAAAACAAGTACCTTTTCCTTCTTAACTTTTCTTGGCTTTCGGGATTTCCCACTAGGAACCTCCGACAAATCAATAAGAGATGGGGCTTCACTGGTTTCAGAACTTAGGCCATTGAACTCATCCAGTAGGCTCACAACCCTGCTCTTAGACTTTCCCGACTTCTTTTTAGAAGAACTTTTCAAGTAATATGGATCATCTTTCAATCTTTCAAGACGATCCTTTTCCAGAGCCCCATTGCTGACTTCCTCCTTATCGGATTCAATGTCCGATTCATCAGACAGTTCTATTTCCTTTGTCACCACATCCTGTTCGAGGCAGTAGAGTGGCGGGTTGTTTATCACGGTTTCCAAATCGAGATCTTCGGGAACATGGATGCGGCTTTGTGCAGTGGCCGATATTGGGTTCAAGGGATAACTTTTGAAAAATGAACGAAGAATATCGGTAATGAGCGGAGGAAGCTGTTTGTATGAGAACTTGCTTGCAGAATCATGTTCGGTCAGCGGATTTTCGGTTGTATCAACAAGACCATCGTCAGAAACGATTCCATCATGAGACAACCCTGAGTATTTGGATTCTTTGTCTGTATTGGTGATGCTTAGGTTATGTTGAGCTTCCGAAACTTCCTCTTCGTCGCTGCTTTCATCATCGTCACTTTCATCGTCATCGCTTTCTTCACTATCATCACCGCTGTCATTTTCTATTGACTGTGAGTCAGATTCGGCTTCAGAACCATCTGCGTCGGGCACTTCAACGGAAATATTCTTATAGTATTCCAACTCCTCACTCTGCAACTTAGTGACACCATCGACACCATCCACTTTCAAGGAGTCATAGCAGAGTTTGAGATATTCGAGCCACGAAGAGCAACGCTCTTGTACTTCGTAGCTAGAATGGTTCTCCCAGTGCTCCAAATAGCGGATCAACTTGAGAAGGAAATATGCTATCTCACAATAATTTTCATAAGGGAGCTGGCCATTGTGCGAATAAAGCTTCTCGTAGTCCGATACAATGGAACTGTAAATTTTGACTAGCGCATCGATAACACTGGAGATAACATCCCCATTCGAAAGCTTAGAGAGTTCGCGAGATATGGGAAATATGGGTGTGCCCGCGATTTCGTCGTCAATGTGCTTATTGACAAGGGCATTGAAGATGGTCACCTTCTGGCTTAGAGACGAGGTAATATCCAATTCGTCATCGCCATCGTCATTTTCTACAAAGCCGTAGTCATCCAGGTACTCACCCATGATCCAGTACAAATCTTTCATAAGAACGGGGCATGTTTGCAAAAGCCTCAAGTTTCGGGAATATTCCACCACAACTCTGGAAATAATGAACGGCCGAATGGAGGGAACCTTCATTGCCAAGGACTTGAACTCGTTACCCAATTTCAGTGCAATCTCCAGCAGGACCTCCTTGGAAAGAATAACCTTGCCGTCATCGACTAGCCGCGAAGACTCTGCCAAAAGCGTCAAGTTGAGAAGCTCCTTGAGCGCAGTAACGTACCATTTAAAGTTGGGAATATTGGCGTAATTGTTAGCCGAGGTGATTTCCAAGATTTTGGCTGTGATTTCCAACTTGAATGACTCAGGACAATGCGCCGATGTAGTTTCTGGCAAGATCTGCAACAAAAGCGTCTTGACCAAGTTGGCGATATTATCCTCGGTGACCAAGTAATGGCAGATTTCAAGAGCCTTGCGCTTAATGATAAGGTCGGAATCTTGGATACAAAGATTTATCACGGAGGAAACCTCGCTCAGCTTATGGATGAAGGAAGGGAACACGTGTAAGATCTTGATGAGGGCCAAGAGGCCGACGAATCGAAGGTTGGCGTCGTTCTGGTGGAAAAATTTCAAAAGGTGATCAATGCACATCTTGGCCACCTCCTTGTCGCGCGACAGGTCTGGGGATATCATATGACCATCTACAATACAGTTGATGGACTCGTAAATGAGTGAAGTGGCATCTGTTTTTGACATCAACGCAACAATGGAAGGCATGATGCGTTTTTTCATTCTGGGCTCGATCCGCAGCAAGCTCTGGAACAATTTGAGAATGCGAATAATGAGCCAATTGTTGGAGGTGTCCTCCAAGATGGTGAAGAACTTCGGCAAATATCCAAGAAACGCAGATGGGTGTTTCTTAGAAATCTCACACACCACGGTGATGGTGGCACTAACCACGGCCACGTCGGGGTCATCAAGTTTCTCGATTACTCGAGGCAATGCCAGCTTCCAGCTTTCTGGGTACTGGAGGAAGATCTTAAAGAGCGCAAGCACAGCCTTTTTGCGGATGTAGGGTTTCAGGTGGGTGAGTTTCATCGCAATATCATCCACAAGGTCCTTGGCGAGGTTAGGCGTGACGATGGTGGCGATTCCACTGAGTGCCAAACCGATCTCGATGTGGTTATGGGAGTTGAGGTCTTTTTTGAACTGGTTTGTGGCCAAGATCAAGAGATCCTGCTCGCTTTTGAAGGACTGGGTGGCCGCAAGATACCCGATTCGCTTCTGTTGGAACTTTGGCGACGACATTACCTCCAAAATGTGGAAATTGCACCAGCTCATGTCGAAACCGTACATTTCCAAATATGCCAACTTCAACACCGCGGTGGCCTTGACCTCTAGGTCGGTAGATGTCAATTCATCCTTACATTCATGAATTGCCTTATTGAGAAATGCCAGGAGTGCTTCTGGCGAGTCTTTCAGCTGAGCACGGATGCCTTTGATGAGGTCTGTCAAAGACTTTTCAAAGGAGATACCGAACGGTTTAAGCCGGGCCAACACCTCCGAGCTTTGGATCTGAAATGCTGACATTGGAGGTTGGGCAAACGTAGCTTTAGATTATCAGGGCGCTTTTTGGGGGGTGGTTGTATACTGAATTAAGAGCTCCCCCTGTTCTTTGGTCTTTTTGTTGCGTGGGTGTTCTGCTTTGTTGGACTAGTTTCGTGTGCCTTCTCCACGGTCGAGATCTGGATGGAAAACGTAACAAAAATGCGCGATCGAGAAAATCATTGGCCCCACGGCCCACGGCCCACGGCCCACGAACACCGAGGACCAGCGAAACCCCGAAGGAGTCAGAAGGAATATGCACATAATAAAGTAAAATAGTTAGAAATGTAGCGATTTATTATTTTGCGGCGTTGGAGATTATATCTGAAAGGAAGTACCCCTTTCATTTTTATAGTGTGAATATGCATACAAGAGACCCGGCCGGTTATAGTGTATAGTGTTGAACGGGAAGGACTATGGAAGGACTATGTTCATGCTTCGTTAATGGAACTTCACTTGGGTAGATAATAGGGGGTCATTTTTGGGGATTTCATTTGATGTGATTGCAAAATATTTACCTAATTCAGTTTTCGACCCATCCTTTTTATTTTTCATAATCGAGGTTGAAGGTGTCATATCCGTGCTTTGGGCCCAGTCTGTCGTGCACCTTGTAGTCGTAGTCGTAGCCTGTGCCTTGTGGCTGCAACTGGGGTGCCAGTCTAGGCAGAATCATCTTGATCAATAAGTCTAGTTTCGAAATCTCCACTAAGGCGTGTAAATCAATAGGCAAAGTCCCCAAAAAGACCAAATGTGAATCACTGGTACTTGCTTGTATGTGTAGTTTTACACGAAACAAGATCAGTGAAAACATCACCATGTATTCGCGTACACTTCGTACTATCGAGCAGTACATGAGGTTTACCAAAAGAGGAAAAGACTTAGAGAGTTCTCAGGTATAAAGATGCCATGAACACAGAAAAGGCCAAAACGGTGAGTTAACTAAAAATATAAACATTCAAAAAGAAAAAAAAAAAAAAAAAAAAGAAAACATCAAACTTGGAAATACAGCGAGTATCCCCAAGGCCCGTTACCGTATACCTCAACCGGCCGTATACCTCAACCGGTATCACGCACACGCACACGTACGCGCACGCTCTAAACAGCAAATGCACTGTATAAAAAAAGCCGTGAGAGCTTTCTTCACCACACGCATTTAATCGAAATTGACCCTGTTTCTTCAAACCGCTTAAATTCCTCCAGACCATGAACACACACAGTACAGGATCACTATCTCTGTCTCTGTCGTCTTTCCTTGAAGAAAGCAACCACCACAATTATTCTTTCCCGCAGCCATACCAGCCAGAATCGCATGATTCGAACGGATATGCCATACATGGAGAACACGCAAAAAAAGTATACATGGGACTGGAAAACACCAGTCTGTCGCTGATACTCAAACCCCTACCGCCGGTTTCCTCCAGGGAGGTTTCTTCCAGGGAAAACCGGGACTCAAAATGTCTATGCGAACCCCACACAAAACCTACCAACCTAGAGTTAGGCCCACTGGAAGATGTACGGGATTCTATACAATCAGGATCAGATGGTATCGACTCTGATGACGATTACATTAGTAGTGGCGAGGATGAAGCTCTTGATTCGTTGGAAGCACCTGCGTCGCGCCCGCATCAATTGACGTACGGCACCAGTATTGCCGAACACACTGCCTTTTTTGAGAAATCATTGAGCGATGCGTTGGATCTGGTCTCGCTCGATTCGTCTCTTGCCTTCCAAGCCCAATTGAGCGGCAGCTTGAATGATAAGGCCCAGCTTCTTGCAGAAAAGCAGACCCAGCTTCTTGAGCGCATGGAAACCCTCAAAACCCTATATAAACAGTATATTGGCGAGAACAAGCTCGGCGATCTCGAGAAAGATATCGAGACAGTGACAGTACGACTCCGCCACTTGAAACATGGTCACTCAAAGACTACGCTTTTCCGCAAAAACAACTCCCTTGGCGTTGTGGACCAATACCCTATCGAATACAATCAGGCCAAGGATAAGGTGCTTGAACGTGCAACCAGCTAGGAATTACTACATACGATGTTATAGTGTTAAAGCTATATGTCATAGCCATGGTAATAGCGGATCAGACTAATCCACGCCTAGAGCTGAGAGTATATGATGCCGACTCCATCCATCCAACTTCCAGTGTATCCATACAACCCCACAATACTATGGTATGGCGTGGGAGGCTCCAATACCGAAAGGTGCCCTCCCTGTGCGTTTCCGAGCATTGCAGATGATCTACCGCGGTCTGTTCCAATCTGCACCGCGTCAATCCACTGTCCGTTTCTAAACGACAACTTCGTGATCCGTTCACCGTCAGCAAGGTCAAAGTCTGTGTAGTTATACGTCTGGTTGCCAATGGTTACCTCGCCTGCACCCGAATAGCCAGGTTGAGTGTTGCCAGGGCCACTGCCATGAATGAGCTTACTGAACAAGTTTCTCTTTTGCTTTGGTTCGGAAGGTTTCGCTGATACCGGAATGCTATTCTCTTTGTAGTAGAAGGTCATTCCATCCAAGGCACCGCCGTGGTACACGCGCACTTTGTAAACACGAGCCGAGTCGAACCCAATGTAACGCATCTGGCCATTGGCCGACCCTAACAACTCGCTCTTCATACCTCTGATGGAACCGCGTCCCAAGTTGAAATCGTTCACAATGATTGAGTCCTCCGAAGGGAAACAGCGAGACTTGAATCCAGGGACCCAGAGGTCGCCCGTCACCGATAAAACACGCAAGTCGAAATCCTGCGCCGAGTCTTTCCAGTTCTTGCGCACATCCCGCAAGCAGTCCTCGAAATTAAGTGCCACTTCGAACACGGGCCCGACACCACCATAACTCTTGGGGTAATAAGAGACGTGGTGACGCGCTAAGTCTTCGCACACAAGCTCGATCATGTATATTCCAGAGCTAGACTTGATAACCACCAGGCCGGGATTGCTCAAATACATGGAAGGCACTGCGCCACCCGGTGGCGGGTTAAAGAGCGTACAGTCGAGCTTTGGAAAAGTTGTATCGCTTGCATCGGTAGGAATAGAAAACGATCCATGGTAGAAGTACCGGATAATGTCCATGATATTCCAGTGGCATGTTCTAGGAAATGTGCCGTCGTTTCCAATAACAGATCCCGGGCTGTTGTCCCTCAAGCATCTAACCTCACGGGTCATGAACAGCCGATTCCACCAGATGTAGTCACGAAGCATGACTCCATCTACTTGATGAGGTGAACCCAACAGATGTCCAATCTCGTGCATGAACGCACCCATACAGATGTTCAAGCACTCCCATGCGGTGGAACACTGGTTAGCATCATTGGCCACCTCCCTTATGGAAAGTGGGGTATCGTCCACGAAACATGGGCTGATTTGGGGGAACGTCAAGGGGAAAGAGTGAAGTCCATGCGAGCCAAAGATTGCCATTTTCACCTGGTCAGTACCTCCACCCAACGCAGCGTGTGTGGTGATAAGAGATCCATCCCAAGTAGAATCCAAATACATCACCGCACATTGGACAGGGGTGGATCTCTCCTGGTAAGATCTAAAGAAATCGCTCTGGCTGACTAGATCAATTGCGTGTCTGAAAAGCCCACCGTTATCCTTGGCATTTGGGTTCTGCTGTGCCAAGTCGGGATGTCTGAGCTCAGCCACGGTTTTGGGTGAGCGAAGTAAATGCACCTTCACCTCATCGTGTGTCACGGATGCAATTTGGTCGCTTCCAAAAAGTTTCTGAGAATTGGTGGACTCCTCCACGAATGGAAACGAACGGTTGCTCAATCCAAGTCTGTGGAAATCGTCCTGAGTGAACGCCTGCATCATTCGTCCAGCCACCTTCAACCGCTGCACTGCTGTGTCCAAGTTTGCCACTTCTCCGCGATCTAATTTGTACTTGGGCATGTCGTATACACCTTTCGAATCGCTACCCACAACCACGCACATGTGGATGGGTTTGTTTTGTGGGAGAGGTTTATAATGGAGCGTAAGCTGGCCCTCGTCGGTCATGTAGCGCAAATTAAATGGCAAGCCATCCCGGCCTAATTCTGCCCCGCCCCAAAACTCGACCTTATAAACGTTGGCCTCATTTGGCGACACGTTAAGAAGAGCCTTGAACCGAGAATTGTTCACCTCAAAGCTTTGTGCGGGGAATACTTTATTATCGTTGTTGATGAATCTGACAATACCCCGGTCGAAAGTGGTAGTTCTGCCGGAGACAATGACTGTAGGAGACGAGACGATTTCGTCCTTATAGTTGAACTCGATCATGATGAGACTTCAAAGAATATCAAAATAACTAAGGCACAGAAAAGCAAGTCAACGCTTAGAATGGTTTGCAAACGATATGGGGAAAAGATGAAGAAAAAGAATGTGCGTGGATGAGAAAAATATAAACAAGAACTTGGAAAAGAAAGGCCGGTTTCGTGGTGTTTATATATTCTTTGCTCAATGTTCAATGCTGACGATTGCTCATAGTGGACAGGTGGTTGTTCACATGTGCTCACATGTATATGCACAGCGTGTCATCTGCGCAACACCGCACCAGTGCTTGTAAAACCAACAATGGTGGTGGTGGTGGTCGAAATAATGGTGATTTTACAGATATTGATTTTACAGATAATGATAAGAAGAAGGGCGTAGCTGAAACTTTGTGTGCATAGGGCACAGGAATATCCGAACTGCCCGTTTACCCCATACACCTGGTCTTATCATATAGAGCAGTCAGGTGTTCTGAAAACGAATTGGGTAATACTTTTCACGTGGTTTCTTTTCACTTTTCACTTTTAGTTCGTTTCTAGTTTTCGATACTCGTCCCATAAAATTACACTGGATGCAAAATTTCCTGCTGAATTTGACATCTTTCTACCATTGCACACTCATAACATGGAATTATAATAAGACAATAGAAGATTGGTGCGTCGCGGTCTGCTGAAAACAAACAATGGGCCCAACAATACACCTGCACCACGGGCCAATGCGTGATTGGTAGATCTCTAATGATCCCCACATTTTTGCACATTTTGTCTATACTTTCCTTTTCAAAGAGTGTGATTTTCTTCTCCATCCGATGCGAAGACGCCTTTGGCAGTTTCAGAAAATGAATTCCACCCGGGTTACTGTATTGTTTCTGGAAGGGTCTGGGTGTCCCAATCTCTGGCAGATTCTGGGGCCACAGGTGCGAAAGAGGACGCTGTATCAGGCTGGGCAGGTCTAGCACCAGGAACACATCACTGGAGTTTCATAAAAAGGACATTCAATTCTAGGACATTTTGGAAAACAATGTACGAAAAGGACTTTAGGTTGAAGCTTAGTTTCATCTTTCTGCGTTCTTTGACTTTTTTTATTGAAATTTCATGTAATTTGGATCATTCGTTTGGGTTTTAGTTGAAAGTACTGAAGCCCGAGTGATTGGGCCCAGGCTGGATAACAATCCACTAATTTTTTTTCAAGAGGCACAACCCTGATACAAAAAACCAAACCAAGTAAACTTGCACACGCTAAGGCTTTCAAATTCTCTTTATACCCACTTCTAGTGGGTACTCTTTTAGTTAGAGTGCTATTTACAGAATATCTTATTGCACCCGCGTTGGCCTGAGTAGCTGGCCCCAGACCGGCCCCACTTTACGTTCGGCTGCGAGGGGCTGAGGCGAACCGAGCCGAGCCAAGCCAAGCCAAGCCAAGCCAAGCCGAGCCAAGCCTCAGCAAGCAGCCGAACCGAGATGCGCTAAGTTGATTATATGCACAAGATAGAACATCAACGCTTATTTCTATTGAATACCCAAAAATAATATAACCAAAACACGCTGTGGACTTCATGGCGTGGTAATTCCAAAAGTTGAAATCCAAACAAGAATAAACCCAATGGTTAAAGAAACGGCCAACGAGATGGTCAAGGAGACGGCAGTGGAAAAAAGTGATGGAGACTCGGACTCGGATGTGCAAATTATTCTGGTCCACGAGATCAATAAGAATTCTGGAAGTAACTTTCTACGAGAAGCAGAAGAGGCACGCGTCAAACGAAGGAAAATGGCCGCAACTTTAGCACGGCAAACACCCCTGAAAATAACAGCCATCTACCCAGAGACCCTTCAAATCTATCACCACAGACACTGTCTGGAAACAAAGATGGACACCACAAGAAGTCTGATTCTGAATGTGCCACGATTCTACCTAAATTCATAAAAAAGCAAGAAGATTCGAACGAACAAAAAAGCAACACTGGTGGGGCACACCTTGTGGACAGCCATACAGAGGAAAAGAATCCATCTTCTGACAGTAGGGCACGGTCCAAGATCAGATTACTTGCAGATCTAAGCGAAGGAAGCGTTTTACACCCCACAACCTCGAATGTGAATGTGGACACTGTGACCCTAGAATCTCTTGTGGGATCTGCCGATCTTTTGCAAACATATCAATTCAACTTTAGCGTGGACGTGCCATTATTCCTATCTTTTTTGCATGAAAACTTCACTCGAGACCGTCGCAAGATTGTCTTCATTACTGGAAACACGGTGTTTGACTCCCCAGAGATGAAATCCAGTATCCAAAAAAGGCTTGACATTTCCGAGGCAATTGCTCCTCTCCCCAACAGATTTGCCTCTCACCACACCAAGATGATGGTCAATTTCTTCGAAAACGGCGAAGTGGAAATCGCCATTATGACATGTAATCTCACCACTTTAGATATCTCCGGGTTGACCCAGGCACTCTGGAGGTCGGGCAGAATGGGCAAAGGCCCAACCACCACTACTTTAGGAAAACGGTTCCGGTTTGATCTCTTGCGCTACTTTTCGCGTTACGGTCTCAGTGTCACACGGAGGTTGATGAGTGCGCTTGAAAAAGTTGACTTTAGTTCTGTGGACGTGGAGTTGGTCGCTTCTGCTCCAGGAGTATACGACGTGAAAAGCAGCCTGGTTACGGGCGAGTGTTATGGATACGCTAAGCTCCGCCAAGTGCTCGAAAGGAACGACCTTCTTATCAAAGATACTTCACCCAAGCACAACATTTTGTCTCAGGTGACTTCCATCGCTTACCCTTATACTAGCCATAAGGGAAACACTTCGTCTGTGTTTTCCCATATCCTATGCCCGCTTATGTTTGAAGAATGGCTGGGCGACCTCAGTCCAGGCGCACAGGCGTTTGAGAATCACCAGCAAATGTATAACTACGCCCCTCATATCATCTTTCCCACAAAACGGGACGTTGCCCAAAGCAATCTCGGTTACTTGTCGGGAGCTGCCGTTCATTTCAAGTACGAAGGTTCTGCTGCGCATAAGGCCCAGTACGAGCAGAATATCAAGAAATATCTCTATAAATGGAGCCATTCGGGAAACGCGACCGGCCGAGAACACATCACGCCTCATGTCAAGTACTACGCGTGTGACAATGGTGATGACTGGCGACTGCTCAAGTGGGTTATGGTTGGCAGCCACAATTTATCGAAACAGGCGTGGGGCTACCCCAAACCCAAAACTGGCGGGACAAAAATGGACGTTTCAAGCTATGAATTGAGTGTGTTGGTTCCCCTGGGAAAACAAAAGTTGGTTCCCACTTATGGTGCTGATACGTTAGAGAGCTACAAGGGAAACCCCGTTAGGTTTCCATTTCTCCTTCCTCCTACTCCCTATGGAAGTACAGACTTGCCATGGAGCACTGAAAGCACTTGTGGGTCAATGAAGGATCGTTGGGGTAACTCTTATCCATGATTTTGAGCAGCTGGCATTGAAAAGGTTCAAGTAGTACTCAAAATGGTTGCGGCAATTTTATGAAGTTGCACGTAGGACAGGGGAGGCATTCAGCATCGGCCAAATATAATTGAAGTGTTGGTCACAGTGCTAGAATAAATTCTCGGCTAATGGGAACTAGTGCACCACTTCATGGAAGTCTTATAATAACCCTAGACCAATCATTCCAGGTGTAGAGTGAAAGGCTATTTGATGGAGACACCCGTCTTTGAGCTTACCACGAGGTTGTCTTTAATGGCACGTTCCAAGAAAATATGGCATTTATCCCGGTCGCAGAAAAGAAGCCCGGATATGGAAATACGATGCTTTACATTGACATATTGTCTGAGAAGGGGTAAAATTAACCACCTTTACTTCCAAACTAAAATCTTCCAACTATATTTTAAGATGGGTTTGCCAGAACGTCTATACATGTGTGAAGGCTTTATGTCATATTCTATCAGGTGTCATATTGGAGAGCCACCTAACTCTTCTCCAGCACTTCGAACATCTATTTTTTTGCAGTTACTATTTTTGCAACCAATAAGTTCAAGTGGGCTTTATTCAAAATGATGGGCGTTATTATTCTTGTATATTACAAAATTCAATATTATAAACCGGGTCTTTGTTTAAGAGGAAAGTGCTCCGAAATAAAAGAGTAGACGACGTAAATCATGGTACATGTGTATCCTAATTGTGTTCTTTAAACATTTTACAAAAACAAAAACATACTTTTCTCCCTAAAAAGGACATTAAAAGAAAAAAGGGAAAGCAGCAGTAAAAAAAATCAACGTGATGGTGAAACAAGAATTCTAAAACTGCACAATCGATCAAGTCAAGAGCGAAATATACGAGTACTATAGATATTAAAGTAATCTAGGCTAAACTCCATATCCCACGAAAACACAAAAATTCGTTCGTAAGCAATGAAATATAAACTCTTATTGCCTTTTTCCCATTTACCCGGATTCAAGCCTGGCTACCTGCCCATCCATAAAACTTGAAAACAACGATATACATATCAACGCACCACGTAAATGAGGACTACCAATTATATTGCGGAACCAACACCACCCATTTAGCGTGGCCACAAAAACATTTTTAAAACTTCAAAAAAAAACATTAAACCTTACTAAATCTCATACATCCCTGAAGTCTGTAATAAGAAAGCACCAAATACCCCCATCACCTTAAATGTTCAGAAATACTGATATCGTTATAACCCCCATCGCTATACCCACTTAAACTGCATCCAGGACAAGACGCGACTCACCATCGCCCTGAAAATCCAAACACGTCCTCACGGTAACCTGGTAAACCTGTGCCACACAAACAAAACGAATAAATATGTTTATCAAGCGTATCACTATACAAGGCTTCAAAACATATAAAAGCACAACCGTGGTTGACGAGCTTTCGCCGAATCTTAACGTGGTTGTGGGCAGGAATGGACTGGGAAAGTCGAATTTCTTCTCTGCAATCAGATTCGTATTATCCGACGCGTACACACATATGACCAGAGAGGAAAGGCAAGGTCTCATTCATGAAGGGTCGGGTACGGTGATGTCGGCGTATGTCGAGGTTGTTTTTGACAACGCGGACCGCCGGTTTCCCATCCAAAAGGACGAGGTGTCGATCCGGCGGACAATCGGGTTAAAAAAGGATGACTACTCAATGGATGGACGGTCCGCGACACGCTCGGATATCATGAATCTTTTGGAGAGTGCTGGTTTCTCGCGCCTGAACCCATACTACATAGTTCCGCAAGGCAGAATCACGTCGTTGACCAACTCCAAGGACTCTGAACGGCTTCAACTTTTGAAGGAGGTCAGCGGGGCCAAGATGTTTGAGTCCAAACTCCGCGAATCCAATCGAGAGATGACCAACTCACAATTCAAAATGGAACGTATCGATGACTCTATGGAAAAGCTCGAGGAGAAGATTTCCGACTTGCAACTCGAGCTGCATAACTTAAAGGAATACCAGCAACTCGAGAAAAACAAAAAGATTTACGAGTTCAACATTTTCGACCGGGAATTGAAGTCTTTGAATTCGCAGATCGAAGAACGCGAGGAAGAATACGAGTCCATCGTGGAAGGTTCGCGCCAGGATATTGCTGACTTGGAGAAACGTGAAGAGTTGTGCCAAAACAAACAAGTTTCCATCGATGAGATATCCTCAAGTGTAAAACTCGCTGTTCTCGAAGACGAGCAGTGCAAGGAGGATGAATCCCGTGTTTTGGAAGCCCTTGCTGCCAAAAAGGCCGAGGAAGCGGCACTAGCCAACCGTCTAACGTCCCAGAGAAGTATGGCCGGTGACGATGCAGTAAGATTCGACCAATTGGCGGCTAAAGTAAGTGAAAATGCTGATGTACTCAACGACTCGCTTTATCCGAAGTTGACTTCTTTAAAAGAGAAGGAATCGAAGATTTCCGCTGAGATTTCTGATCTTTCAAACACACAAAGATTAATCTTCTCCAAGCAAAGCCGCTTTCTGGAATTCACCACCCGCAAAGAGCGCGACCAGTGGTTGACCAATGAAATCAACGTACTCGAGAAGGACTTGGCCTCTAGACAAACTCAGCTCAACACGATGAAAGAGGAGATGAAAACCGATACAGAACAACACCTCGAATGTGTCACTCGTCTTGATGATTTGAGCAGTGCCATTGATGATGTCCAGTACCAGGAAACTCTTCATACCTTGGAGGAAGATGTTCAGGTAGCGAAGTTAAAGGTTCTGGCACTTTTGGATGAGAGAAAGCAGCTTTTCAGAGACGAGATCAAAATGAGATCCCTTCGCGATTCGGCTGAGCACGAATATGCGACTGCTAGCCATAAAGTGGCACAGACCATGGATAGCTCACAGGCAAAGGCGTTGGAGGCAGTCGGCGATATCACCGAAAGGCTCAACCTCCAGGATTCCGTGCTTGGTCCACTTGTGGAGCTTTTCAGTGTATCGGATAAGTATAAAACTGCTATCGAGGTAGTTGCCGGAAACTCTTTATTCCATGTGGTCGTCGATACTGACGAGACCGCACTGATTCTTATGAAAGAATTGACCCGCATGAAAGCAGGCAGAATCACCATCATGCCACTTAACAGAATTCATGCGCCTGAGGTGAGTTTCCCCGAACAAGAAGATCACGAGTTCATCCCTCTTATCAAGAAGATTAAGCACAACCATGAACTTGTGGGCAAGGCCATCCAGCAGGTGTTTGGCAAAACAATCATTTGCAATAACCTTCAAAAAGGTTCGGAACTAGCAAGGAGATACGGACTCAATGCTATCACCCTAGATGGAGACCGTGTTAGTACGAAGGGTGTCCTTAGTGGAGGATTCAGGCATTTCAAGCACGCGCGTCTCGATAGCTTGAAGTTGCAATCCAAAAAGAAGGCAGAATTCTCCAGATTATCATTTGAATTGCGTGAATGTGAAGCCAGAATGAAGACTTTGGATCAGGAAGCGGCAACGGCAACCAAGTTACTCGAGACTAAAACTCGTGAGCTTGAAGCGCAAAGAACTCGTCTTGAGCCACAGAAACTCGAACACAGTAAACTCTTCGGTACGAAATTGGCTTTGGAAAGGGAAATTAGTACCTGCAAGAAGATCTGTGAAACCATGGAGCAGGCAATCACCAATCTCAACAGTAAGGTCGAGCAGTTCCGCTCAGAGATGGCATCAGAGTTCACTTCTGCCTTGACCACAGCTGAATCCAGTCAATTAGAGGAAATCGCTGCCAAATTGCCCCAAATTGAAGAGGAATATAACATCATCGTCACCGATGTAGCAGGTTTAGAAAATGAAATTGCTGAATTGGAGAATTTGTCTTCCAAGTATAATTCCCAGATGAAATCTATTAAAGAGTCTAGTCAATCAGAGGCATTGAAGATTGAAGAATCAGCTTTAGCTGTGATCAAAAGTGAGATATCCGCTCTTGAAACCCAGGCCGAGGTGTTGAATAACAAATCAAAAGCATCAGAGGCACATCTAGCCAAGATTACCAAAGATTTAGAGAAGAAGAAGAAAGATCTTGAAAAGGCCAACAAGCAACAAGCATCTCTTTTGGTGAAGATTGAGAAAGCCTCTAAAACCGCCGAGAAGATCTTAGTCAAAAAGGCCATTTCAGATAAAAGAAGAGAGGAGCTTCAAGAGAAAATTCGGGCTTTGGGTGGGCTTCCCGAGGAAGCTTTCCAAAAAGAGATGTTTGAAAACATCTCGCTGGATGAAATTTTCCGAAACCTCGATAATATCCATAACGAATTGAAGAAGTATGCTCACATCAACAAGAAGGCGATGGAGCAATACAACACATTTGCCAAGGAAAGAGAGGATTTGATCTCGAGAAAACAGGAGTTAGAAGAATCAAAGGAATCGATCGAGAACTTAGTCATTTCGCTTGAACAGCAGAAAGATAGTGCGATCAAGAAGAGTTTCTCAGAGGTGTCCAAGAGTTTCTCGGAAATTTTCGAGAAGCTCGTCCCAATTGGAAAAGGTGAGTTGGTCATGCGTACCAAAGAGGATAGAGACGGGCAAAATACGGAGTCTATTGAAAACTACACCGGTGTATCAATTCTTGTTTCGTTCAACTCCAAAGAAGATGAACAGCAGCAGATCGAGCAGCTTTCCGGAGGCCAGAAGTCCCTCTGTGCTATCACGCTTATACTTGCAATCCAGAAGTGTGACCCTGCGCCATTCTATCTATTTGACGAAATCGATGCCAACCTTGATACACAGTACCGGACGGCAGTTGCAGCCATGATTCTGAGCTTAGCGTCCAATGCTCAATTCATCTGCACTACCTTCCGCCCAGAAATGCTACAAGTTGCCAACACTTTCTACGGGGTTTCTTACGCAAATAAGGTCAGTGTGGTATCGGAGATTCAGCAAGAGGACGCGTTAACTTTTGTCGAGACCCAACGGTGATGACTAATCCAGACCTAAATACTGGTAAGTGCGTGGTGGGTGTGCGTGGCGTGATTTTTGGTGGAGGTGCCCCACTCGTTTATGCTCGCGCCGTCTGCCACGTGCAGCACTCGTCTGATGTCGCGTCCGATAGCTTGATCTCAAAATAGGGTATGCGATGCAGATACGACCCGTTTCTTTTTCCCTTTCTAGATTTCTTTCCACGCCCACTTTCGCTTAACCATGGCCAAAAAATTCACCCCGAAGCAGATCGAGGAACTCATCGGCGAGGGAAAGGTCATTATCATATACCAAAACAGTGTGCTTAACCTCACGTCCTGGCTTAAGTTCCACCCTGGTGGGGACAAAGCTGTGTACCACATGGTAGGCCGCGATGCTACGGATGAAATGCTTGCCTATCATAGTGAAGAATCGATTGCAATCTTCCATAAATGGAAGATAGGTGAGATTGATTCGCAGTGGAAAAACATGTTGCCCCCTATTCAAGGCGCAGTTTATCCTCTGGTCAAGAACTTGAAGAAATCACCCGATCTTGATGATAAATTAGATTTAGCCTCGCCTGTTGGATCCGACGATAACTCCTCGGAAACTTCCGTGGAGCTCGAAGAACCCGAGGTTAATATCAAGTTACAGAAAGCTGGTTATCCTCTTGGTACGGTGAAGCCCGTCATTCCACAAACGACTGAGTACGTTGATTCTAGCAATAAGGACCAATTCTTCCCTGTATCTACATCGGAAGTTATTGTCGACCCAAAAGAGCTCATGAGTCTGTTTGAAAATGGGATTGTGAGAGATGAATTATCTCGACTCCCAGGCCTTGACTACGAGACACAGAACACTATCAGAGAAAAATATAACAAACTTCATGGTACCATAATCAAAAATGGGTTCTACAAATGCGACTACTCAAACTATGTCAGGGAGATCGTAAAAATTGCTTCGTTGTTTTTATACTCCTTTTCATTCTTACATATTGGCCATTACTTCCTTAGTGCCCTTTTCATGGGAACTGCCTGGCACCAAATGACATTCATAGCACACGACGCAGGACATGTTTCTATTACGCATGATTACCAAATTGATAACATATTCGGCATGATTGTTGCTGATTGGTTCGGAGGGTTGAGTTTGGGATGGTGGAAAAGAAATCACAACGTGCACCATCTCATTACCAATGACCCAGTCCATGACCCGGATATCCAACATTTGCCATTCTTTGCAGTTAGTACTCGTTTGTTCGGTGATGTTTACTCCACGTACTATGACAAGGTTCTTTGGTTTGATTCGTTTGCTAAAAAGGTGATCCCTTTCCAGGAATACTTATACTATCCTATTCTTTGCTTTGGCCGTTTCAATTTATACAGATTATCATGGACTCACCTTATTCTTGGACAGGGACCAAGACATGGTAAGGCCGCTTGGTTCAGGTACTTTGAGCTTGCCGGACTTTCTTTCTTTTTCTTCTGGTTTTTCGGCTTGATGGTGGGTAGCATCGAGGGTGGTTGGAACAAGGCTATGTTCGTGGCGGTGAGCCATATGGCCACGATGCTAGTACACGTACAAATCACCCTCTCGCATTTCGCCATGTCCACTTCTGATTTGGGTGTGAGTGAGAGCTTCGCCTCCAGGCAACTCCGCACAACCATGGATGTTGATTGCCCCGACTGGCTCGACTTTCTTCACGGAGGCTTGCAATTCCAGGCCATTCACCACTTATTTCCTAGACTTCCAAGGCACAATTTGAGACGTGTGCAGCCTTTTGTCATTGAGTTTTGCAAGGAGGTGGGGCTTCCGTACTCGATCTACGGGTTCGGTAAAGGAAACGAGGTTGTTATCGGCAAGTTATCGGAAATTGGAAAGCAGTGTTCGATAATGTTGGAGTGTACAAAGAAAATGAAGGAAGACCAGCATCCATTTACATAGATAGATATGTACAGGTTATATTAGAATGAGAATGTATGATTTTGTTTTAAAGGAGGCTAAAATGAGGTGTGTGTCGATGTGACGAATGAACTGTAAAGAAATGCAAATGTGACTGATGGCAGATCACGAAGAAGTAGCATCTTGGTTAATCATGCCCTTGGACTCTAGGAACTGAATAAAATCAACAATAATATTATTCTCGTGTTCGTATAAGTCCCGTTGCACAAGCTTTGTGAATAAGGAACCGGCCCCATTGACTTCCTTCTTGTACCGTTGAGGAATGTTGACAAGCACTCCGTTGATCATTTTGCGTGTAGCAGAAGTGCCAGCCCCATTTGGATTGGGACCATTACCATGGCCATTGCCATTTCCTGGGCCTTTACCCGGGCCTTTTCTCTGGCCTTCTTCTGTGGTTGTCTCGTGCACATTCCTACATTTACTCCCGAACTTACACCGCTTGTTTTTCGAGAAGAACTTGCAGATATTTTGTTTGGTGGGGTTTTTTTCTTGCTCGGGGATGTGCTCTTTTTGCTGCTGCATCTTAGCCTCGACATTTTTACGTGTGGGCCACTTCTTTCGCCGTTCGGCAATCCACTTTGCAATGTCCTCTTCGGTCTGTAGCGTGATATTAGTACCCTCGATGAAGACGGGCTCCTTCTCTGGTTTAGGGGCAGAAAGGTGATTTCCTTTTTGGGGGTCTTCAGAAACAGACTCTTGTTTCGGGGTATTTGGATTTCGAGATGGTTTTGCGTGTTGGTCTGGGCCAATTGAGAGAGGCCCATTCCTGGTGTCCACATTAGGCTGTCTCTCTACACCCTCAGTTTGGGATGAGGCATGGGCATGCGGCTGGACATGCGGCTGGACTTCAGGCTGGACTTCAGGAAGCTTATTTGATTCTTCTCCGCATACCCCAGAAGACATATTTGTAAATGGTGCAAAATTAGAAGAACCCATGGGTGCAAATGGAGTAGAAGCACATGGAAGATGGGTAGGCAAGGCCGAGAGGTCGGGGCCTAGATGGGGCTTTTTTAGAGGTCTTGCCGAGGCTGCGGAAGCCCCGAGACCAAACCCAAACCCAGACAGAGGATTTCGCCTCTTCCCACCAATGCCGGTGTTGCGATCATGATCCATTTCTCGTGCTTTTGGACAATTATCTATTAAAATGTGGGTATTTCAAGCCCAGTGATGCCAAAGCCTTGGTTCGCGAAGAATGATGTGCGATGAGAAGGCTGCAGGCACAGGTGGTGGGAGCTGCTCTTATGTGCAGTGCATTCTATTAGACACAGTACACTTGCGCGCACGCGTGGCCACCTCTGGGCATTCAGGCCGTACCCTCGTTATAACGTCATCAGGTCAGTTCTCGTTTTGCTCTGCACTGCCCCTCCAGATACACGTTGAAAGTAAAGGAAAGGAAAGGAAGGAAAGATAAGGAAGAAAAAAAAAAAACACAAAACAACACTGACAGAAATAGATATTCACTTGCACTAAAAACTTTCACACATTTAGCATTGGGTAGAAAAAATCGCACCCAAGAGATCTGCCAGGGCAAAAGTCCTCAGGTTGTTATCTCGACAGAATACAATGGACAAGAAAGCCAGCAGTGAGTGCGATAGCAAATAGGAGAGCGGACCTGCATGTGCGTCGGTGACCGTACGGCATATGTGTTTGGTGTCCTGCACATGGCAGTGTCAGCTTCGGGTGCGCTTCGGATGCCGGTCATTGTCCATGCTGCCTGAATATTTATAAATAAATGTACATCGATATTCAGTTGTTCTCACCCTAGATTTTTCTCCCCATACTTGTCAAACTGCAAAATGGTATGTTATTTGGCTCGGCAATCTTCAACCAAGTCCATTGCCTGATACAAGACCACCATCTATAAAAAGATAACGCTGTAAACGCATACCAACTGGACATGGGCATGGGCACCGACCCAGATTTGGATATCACAGCAACTATTGCGGGTGTTGGTGGTCCGCCAGTTTTTGCCCCCTGGGGCTTCTTTGGTGCTCTTGGATGGGGATTTTATTGGGAGCTTTAAGATAACTTTCACAGGATTCCCATTTCTGCCTCGTCAACATGTCCACAACTCCGTTGACGTGCCCGTTGATGTGACTGCTCCATCATCTTTTCCAACCACTTACTAACGTGTCATAGTCTCACTACCAACAAGGCCCTCCTCCCCCACAAGGTGGTTACTACCAGCAAGGACCCCTCCTCCACAAGGTTACTACCAACAACAACAGCCTGTTTACGTTCAACAACAACCTCAAAAAGGCGGAGGTGGATGCTGTAGCTCTTTCTGCGGATGCTGTGCGGCACTCATCTGTTGTTGCTGTGCCGAAGACTGCTTGGAAATGTGCTGTTAATCCAGCCCAAGCGAACGAAATAGTATTTGTCTAGGCTAGGTCGTTCTGGTTCTTGCTGACACCCATAAAAGAGAAAAAAACTTGTCAGAAAAGCAACAAACCATTGCTTTTCTGTTTTATATACTGTATTTTTTTTTTTTTTCAACAAAGTAATAAAAGTTTCCCTGTTGTTTTATATCCGTTTACATGTGGAGAAATTCAGTCCATAGGTAAACCCTTCGTAGATAAGACAAAAAAATGGATTAATCACTAAACACTTCTATTAACCACTCAGCACTTAGTTCTTCTTCTTAGAAGTACTGTTCTTAGGCAACTCCTTGCTGAAAGGGAGGAACTCGGGCTTACCTGGAATGTACAGTCTCAACACCTCAGGCACAACAATACCGTCTTCCTTCTGGTAGTTCTCCAAGATACAGCACAAGGCTCTCTCGGTGGCAGACAAGGTGGAGTTCAAACAGTGAACGTACTTCTTCTCGAGCTGGTTCTGTTGCTTGATACCGCATCTGATCTCCAAGTTTCTCGACTGGTAGTCGGTACAGTTGGAGCACGACACCAACTCCTTGTACTCCTTTTGGTATGGGAACCAGGCCTCCAAGTCATGCTTCTTGGCAGCAGCGTTGTTCAACTCTCCGGAAACAATGCTCACCACACGGTAAGGCAAACCAAGCGATTGGTAGAACTCCTCGGAGTTGTGGATCATGTTGTCAAACTCCTCCCATGACTTCTCCGGCTCCGTCAACACAAATTGCTCGATCTTCTCGAAAGCGTGCACACGGAAAATACCCCATGCATCCTTACCGTGGGATCCAGCCTCTCTACGGAAACAAGAAGAGTAACCGGCGTACTTGATTGGCAATTGCTCGGCAGGACTCTCAAACCACTCGTTGGAGTGGTATGCAGAGATAGGTTGCTCGGAAGTAGCAATCAAGTACTTCTCGTCTTCTCCGTCAATCACCTTGTACAACTCCTCGTCGAATTGAGACAACTGTGCGGTCTTGGCCATCACCTCCTTGTTCATCATAACTGGGGCCTGCAATGGAACGTATCCCTTCTCGTACAAGAAGGCCAAGCCGTAGTTGATCAAGGCTTGGTTCAAGAAAACACCCCATTTACGCAAGAAGTAACCACGGTGGCCAACAATCTTAACACCACGCTCAGGGTCGTAACCGTCCAATCTCAAAAGAACTTCGTGGTGAGACAACTTAGCGGGGGCACCGGTGGCAGATGCCACTTCTCCAACTTCAGCGTAGTTCTCTGGCTTCCAGGTACTGACAATCTCGTTGTTGGCCTCGTCCAGGGACACAACCACGGATTCGTGAACGATGTTACCCACCTGGTTGACCTTGAAACGCAAGTCTGCGTCCGCCTTCTGCTCCAACTCGGTGAGAGTCTTCTTTTCAGCAGCAAGTTCGTCTTTTTGGGCCAACAACTCGCTGGCATCCTCCTTGGCCTTGAACTTTTGGCCGATTTGTTTCTGTAGAGCATTTTGCTTCTTGTTCACCGCATCCAAGTCGAACCGGATCTTAGTCCAGTCCTTGTAGCCTTGGATAATCTCATCGACGATTTCGACTGGTGCGACCTCTCTTCTTTTGAGATTCCTTAATCTTCTCTGGGTCTCCGCCCTTGTCGGCGAGAAAAGCATTGATGTCCAACATTGTTGCGTGTTTAGATGTTTGTTTGACTACAAGTTTTTTTTTTGGTAATTTTTTTGGACCTTCTGTCTTTTTTTTTTTTTCTCGTTGTCGTTCATGGACTGCAGAGTGTACTGTTCTCAGTGCTCGCTTCTGAGTCAGTGCTAGTAATGAGGGAAACCACTAATGCTGGGTAATTATACACCAAAGCGGTTGTCACTTCAAGGGTCCTTTATAATTACCAGACATGCAAAATTCAGCGACTTCTGGAATTTAACTCTTATAAGAGCAACGTGCGGCTTACCCACCAAAAGCGTTCCAGAGTACTTCCAGAAAGTAAAAGTGCGCGAATCCTAATGACTACTTGATAGGGAAAAGAGGGTGTGACGATATAGTGAAGGTAAGTGAGTCACTTCTAGAGCTGTGCTTATATATGTGTGTTGGGACATAAAACAGGGGTATTGAGACCTGGTGCATTATTTTTGGGATATTAAAATTTTCAGTAAGAAAATAGTATTATATAATATTGCCATAGGATAGCCTTTGCTGTAATTTAATGCTTCATGGAAATAACTAATCAATTGAAGAGATGTATGATGCGGTTGAAACATTGGATTATTTGGAAATTAGTGGATGTTCAGTTTTCAACCACCAGGATGGAATGTTCTCGTTACTTTATTAAATATGTCATTCCTTCGTCTTTTCTGCTTCAAGAGTGTTCTTCCGTCATTTATTAAATTATTATCTGGGACACTGCCTTTCTGTCAGTGGAGTGCTGGGTTCTTAGTTGTTACTTATTCCAACTTTTCCTTTCGATGAAACGAGCACATAAAACGCTAGAGAAGCCGAGATTGGAATCTGGTTAGCCTTTGCTGTATTAAGACATCGAGTAGTTTAATAAATCAATGTCTAGGGAAGAACTTCGTACCCGGGAAAGAAATAATGTTATAACGGTAATTTTTTAGATCAATACCCCAAGCAAAGGCAGCACGCATGTACATATAGAATCCTTGATCGAGGTCAGAAAAGCCCTTGGAGCCTTTTGAAATGAGCAAAATAGGACATAGTAATAGGACGTGGCGTACTCGAAGTGCCTTAAATGAAAACTCGAAACTGGGTGTGATTTCTGCTAGAGGCAAGAAAACCTTCCCGGTATGTGTATTCTTAGAAAGCTTTACTGGGTTTTTGTTTGAGAATATCAACTTAAGATTATTTTTTTTTTTTTTTTTTTTATTTTCTTTTCAGAATTAAGAAAGACATTTATCTATCCTTCAGAAACCCCTCGGATCTTTTATAAAGACGTGGCTGTTCGTGTGCGCTTTGGAAAAGGATCCCATGATGTGAGCGGAGACTTCATGGCTCATACATAAATAATAAAGACTCAAAGGAGTAATTTACCTAGGTTTCTAGGTTTTCAAAAGGCATATCCAAATTGGCGGCTTTTCTCGAATATGTGCTTAATTCTACCTGCTGTTTTCTTGGCTCTGGGTACTTTAGTATACTGCACGAACTTGCCCAACGACCAATGAACGGGCGCAGGCCATGTCTAATTTTTCCCCGAATAAACCACAGCTCGGTAGAAAACTAAAATGGTTGCGGAAATAACTACAATGTAGAATGTCTAATCTTTCCCAATAACGATCTCGTGCTTTTAGCTGTGTTGGTATCGTGTATCAAAATATGGTCACCCAATCAATCCAGAAAACAGAATGAGTGGGGAAACGGTTACCTTTATATAGATTCCTGATTTTGAGCTGCACTCATATCACAAAGAAATTCAATAATATTAGGTATCTTTAACAGTCTTGTAGAATCGTCGTGACAAGTATTCCCCTAGTTATTAGATACCTGCAAGTGCACCCTGATGGCAGTACAAGACATTACATCGCAAAAGCTTAACTTTAAAATATCAGTACAAAACTCAAACAAATCCAATCAAATCAAAAAATTAATAAATCAAAAAATTAATAAATCAAAATATATCCCCACAAATGGACTCACAAAATACAACCATAAAGAAGAAAACTACCATAATAACCAGCACACTGGCCTCGCGGCCGCGGCCTCGCTACCTCTTGCATCAAGCCGCGCAGCAACATACCGCCTCTATTCTCACGCTGTTTCTTACCCTACAACACCTACAAACCAGGCCAGGGCATTGCCACTTCTTCTCATTTGTATTGCTTTCTCTCTCTTTGTCTCTCCTATATTAAACATGCAGTCGCTTCTTCTTGAGCGATCGACGGGTCGGCTTCGACCCAGAGACTTTGCCGTCACCGTCACCGAGTCTCTATATAGCACGCTTAGGCCGGTGAACCCCAACATATTTCCGGAAAACTGCCACCACAGTGCCGCAGTCAATTCGCTCGCTGTGGAAACCTTGGACTATAGATATATGCTCAGCGGGTGTGCGGACTCCAGTATAAAACTCTGGGACTTGCATGGCGACCGGGAGGCCGGTGACGAGTCTGATGACGTAGTGGTCCCGGTAGAGGATACTAAAACCCCACAAATACTAGGCAACCGCAATAGTGACACACACGGCCGCCGCCTTCGGCCTCTAGTGTCGATTCCACGGCGGTCTGCCCATGAATACGGCGTTTCTGTCGTTAAGTGGTGGCCTCGAGACACCGGGATGTTTCTTTCTGCATCTTTTGATCATACTGTCAAGGTTTGGGACACAAACGCCGTGGATATAGTCCACACGTTCGACTTAGCCAGTCGTGTGTATGCCATTGATGTGTCGGCGCATCAGTCCAACGCGTTTTCGTCGCAGGCTTTGATTGCTGTTGCTAGCGACCAACCGGCAATTCGGCTCTTGGATCTCCGTTCCGCTTCTAGTGCACACACGCTTTCGGGGCATCGGGGAAAGACCCTCACGGTGTGCTGGCACCCGCAGAATGCAGCCCTACTAGCCTCCGGGGGCCATGATGGGGAGGCCAAAATCTGGGACATCCGTATGAGCAGAAGCTGTGTGGCGAGGCTTGACGTGACGAAAACGAACATTCGGAGCGCCTCTCTAGACGCGCTAAATTTGGGCTCCTCATCTGTAAAAGCCCATCTGGGTCCTGTAAACGCATTGGTGTGGGACGAACTCGGTCACGTACTCTACACGGCAGGCAACGACGACAAGATTCGCGTTTGGGACATGAGTGCCAGTCATGCGCCACCACTCAATCGCCTCGTGAACTTTGGCCCGCTAACCCGCAACAAGTACCTTCAGACGCTTCCGCTTGTGTTAAGTCCGAAGAACGAAACAGAAGTCCAGCATCTTTTCTTTGCTTCCGATAACGGCGACGTGTTGGTATTTCGTGCGGTTGATGGCAAACTTGTGCTGCGGCTCCAGCGAAGCGGCTCAAAGAGCTCTGCCCGGACAGCATCCATTGCTTATGCGGGGCCGTACTCTGCCACCTACTTCTGCGGTACTATGGATGGCGAAATAGTTGCGTGGCGGGGTCAGCGCCAAACTCAGGGGTATTCCTATGTGGGTGATGTGGGGCATCTCGGCGCAGAGGCTTCTTTAGCCCATGGCTCTATGGGTTCCCTTCAGAATGATCACTCTGATGCTGCTAAGCGCGAATTGTTTGATGATCCATATTTCAAGCACAACCTTGGATAAGTGAAAGGGAACTGTATTTTGAAGGTGGCCAGCTCCATGTTATTGTGATGTTTCTTTCAATTGGGTTGTCAAATACCTGACGGTGGACTGCTGGAATATTTGAAACAAAGTTCGTTCCTATGGTGTCACACAGTTGAGTCAAATTTAAGAACACATGTCCACATCCATACTCACTCGGTGGTTGCAAATGCATTATGGATGAATTTTCCGTGAAAGGGGCATTTGTTTTGGGAACCAGTTAAGAATTGTGCATTGAAATTCCTTTTGCAGTGAAATATCTGACATTCTTCGTTACTTGCCCTTTCAATAGTGATACAGAAGTGCCCTGCTTTCATCACTTCTGATTTGGTGATACCTACGATTCGATCTTTTGAGTCTAGCCGGTCCGAATTACCTTTAATTCGTGGGCGAATTCACCTTTCGAGTTGTGAACTGGCTGGTGATAAGAAATCACTAGTGAACTTCTGGATCGCCATGTTCCTATTGAATCCCAAAAAAAAGTTTTGACTGATTCTAGCACACCCCTCGTCATTTCTGAATAGTAGTCAAAAGTCCCTCTTTCCATCGAGTCTATTTTTGGTTGAGCCACCTATACTGAGCTCATCAATCTAACTTCCTTCAAGATCTGTTTCAGACCCAAGATTAAGCAACTCAACAAGTATCAGGTCTTGTTGTATGTCATTTTTTCAAGCCTCGGAATAAATCACTCAAGGATCCAGGTATTGGTCAAGAAGTCCGGTTGTGAATGTAAACCTGACAATTCATATGCTTTCAAGACAATCAAACGACGCTTTTATCCATGTGTGGATCCTCGAATTGACTATTATATGATTTTATTCTTTATTCCGCCAAAGACAAAACTTTTAAAACGTTTGGATATTAGAGCTGTCTTTGCAGAGGTCTATGCTTAAGCAAGGGATACAATGCTCCATGCTTGTCGTCGATAATAGTCTACACTCAAAGACTGGACCAACGGTCGTTGTTAGCCCTGATATCACCAAAGACACGTACAGCTATTGAGAGAATCTATTCCAAAAAGAATCGAAAAATTTGTCGATTGCTGAAAATATTGAAAGGAATAAAAGGCTCCACTCGCAACTGAATCGTTGCCATGATCAATCTCACCAATAGACATGGTAGTGCCAACCACCAGGCATACTTCAGCAAGAAAAGGGCAAGTTAGCGGATATTCCTTGTAAAGAAGATTGTTCGAAAAAATTACCAAATTCGTTTCTACATCTTTTCACTTACAAGCAAGAAACGGCTACGTGTTCCCTGGTGTGAATATTCTTGGTCTGCGAATACCTAATTTCAGCCAATCTCCGCCTGTAGTCGCACGGGTGATTCGCTCACCTCAATCCGAGAACCACCGGTCTTGTTTTGTGAGGCCTTTCGACCGAGAACGAAACAGAGAGATCTACCAATTGAAAGAGCCCACATTATCGGAATCTCTGTGATCTCACCAATTACACAGATAAAACTAGAGGCAATCCCGGGATCACAGTACAAAAAAACAAAAAAGGCCCAAAAACCAATTGGTCGGGTGTACGGGTGTTGGGCTCCGCCGCAGCTTCTACATCGCGAGTTCCAGTAAAAACAGCCAGCGAAATGTGATAATCTCTCCCAATACTCAACTGACACACGGAACGCAAGCGCAAGCACAAACGAACAACCACCCAAACAACCAACCAAAACCAAAATGAAATTGAAGCTTCAGGTTTGGCTCGTTCCTGTGGCTCGGGCCGACGATGCGTCCACAAGTCTGGCCATGCTTCGAATCTTCCATCCCACCGAATCGGACACCTCGCTCATTAAGGTGTGTGATGAGCTTTTAGCCCGGTACTACAAGCTATATCCCAATGCAGAGACTCTTGAGGTGCTCGATCTTCAAGATAAGAATTTATGTATGTTGGACCCGGATTTGACCGCAGGAGATGTGTTCAATTCGGAAGATGTGCTTCGCGTGCTAGTGAATAACACTTTTCCCGACATTCTGCGAGACGCCTCGGCCATTCTCACTACGAACATCTTGGACGTGTCGTCCGCCCTGGTAAAACGTGGCCATCTGTTGGAATATGACACAAACGACAGCCGATTTTTCAAACGGCCTCGGTCATTCTGGTCCATGCGCGAGTACCCCGATTCTTCGCGTAGAACCACTGCCAATAATACAGTTGCCTCAATCACGCCTACCACGAGACCCCATGAAACACGTGATCCACGTGAGCCGTCAGTTGTGTCTTCGCCTGTTCATTTACCGCCGCCCCCTAGAGCCGTGGAGGAGCCGGCCAAACTTATCCCGCACAAACGGTCCTCGCCGCAGTCTGCCAAAAAGGGCATCAGAATCACCTCAGGTATGCTTCAACAGCCTCCGGCAAAAATTGTCTTCAGTGATAACGATGATTCCGACTTGGACTCCACGGCACATGGCACGTTCTCGCAGGTGGCTAGGCCATACAAGCCGAATACACCAGCTGCGCAAAGTAGTTCAAGCAGTGATATCGAGACTGATAACAATAAAGAGGTCAATGACTATAATGATAACCATAACGACGTGGAAATTGTTCCAGTCTCCAGTGCCGGTGCCAGTTCGGATGCTACTCCTGGGGCCAATACTAAGCCAGCCCCCGAGCTTAATACCAAGTCAAATCCGGATGCAGACGTTACCGTAATTTCAGATTCTGATGTTTCAGATGCCGTTGTTTCCGTGCAGCCGGAAACCATACAACAGGCACGTGTTCTGCCGCCTATTGTTCCGCGTCCCGCCTCACCCCCGGCCGCCTCCTCCAAGCTGACTACTTCCTCAAACCCAGCATTGTCTTCTGCTGCAGTCAGCCTTCCGCCTCCGGAAAACAACACACGCGTAACCCCGTCCAAGTCTGCACCTCCAGAATCTGCCTCTTTTGACACGCTGACCCCGCAACAGCAAAAACTGAAAGAGCAAAGGCTTCCAACATTACAGCAGGTGGTCTCTAAGCCTCGCACGCAGCTGTCATACTCGGTGCGTATTGCTCGGGCCTCTTCAGCGGTGCCTCAGACAAACTCTGATGAACTGACGCATCCTCCAGCGGTAACTTCAGTGCCTGATAATGCTAATTCGAAAACTCTGGTAACAGAAAGTGCAACTTCCAAGGGCGCTGCATCTTCTGGAGCCCCTCTCAGTGCTAATCAGGCCAACAAAGATAATGTCTCAGATTCACAATCTGGCGGATCCGCGAATACGTCCGCCGTGGACTCGGCTTCGCAAAATAAGCCAGATGCCGCTGCAACCAAGTCAACGCAACCCTCAAAACCACTGGGATTTGCTTCACCTCAAACACAAACATCTTCTTCCACACCCGCTATCTCAGAAACACTGGTGGTTACGAAAGGTCCTGGACCTGTTTCAGAGCCACAGCGTGCCAATGGCGCAACCACTACCCAGAAACTACCTCAAAACTCTTCAACGCTTCCAGCAACTAACAGAACCAATGCCACCTCAAAAACGTCGAATAATACAGGCCCTAGAGTTTCCAAAAAGGATATGTTGGGAATTTTCCTGTTCAGAAATGGATTGGACATTCCAATGAAATTAAGAAAAGAGTACCCGATTGAACCACATGATCCCACGTATGAGGAAGAGCAAGCAAAAGCAAATATACTTATGGGCGAGGAACTCACCAGGAGGCAGAGAGCTGCTAAAGCCAGTGCTGCCAGTGGTGTTGAACGATCATCTCGCTCTCGCCAGACCCATACCAGAGCCTCTGGTCTGGTACGTGATCTCGATTCTGAAATTGAAAGGGCAAATCGGGAAGCAAAGGAAAGTGAAGAGGACGCAAAGTGTAAAGAATTGCCTTATCCCTTCCGCGACTTCACGAGCAAATCAAAACTTTCCTCCGACTATATCAAGTTGACAAAACTAGATGGTAAGCTCGACAAAAGGATTGCTGAACGTCTTGCCAAATCAGTAAAACTTGAAGATAGTTCCTTTGATTCTCCAAGTATTGAGCCACCTGTAAATTCTCAACCTACATCAGGAACCAATTCCACCCGCGCCACTAGGGTTGACCAAACCCAGAATGCTGCTCCAGATAAGAATGATGATGATAGGGCAGAAGTGCAACATGTCACATCTAATGGTAAAGGTGCTGATCTGGAGCAAGATTCCTCTGGCAGTGATAGCGACAATGGTAGTGGTCTCGACAGTGATCGTGATAGTGGTAACGAAAGTGACAGTGGTAGCGGCAGCGATGGAGATGACGCGGGTGTTGAAGCTGAAACTCATAATGCCGAAGAAGAAGTCAATCGCACTGATCAAAACAATAACAATATTGGTTCCCACGGAAGTGAAGACCAATTATTTGTCGACAGCGATGCCATTGATGATTCGTATATAGTTGGGAACGGTGAAATTAATCTGGGTGCTGAAACGAGGGAGGGACTTCTGAATATTAATAATGGTCGTGAGAACGGCCGTCCACCTAGCCAATCTGAAGAAAGCCGATCATTCGATGAATCGAGTCTGGCATCTACTTTTGAATCTTCCCCGGGTGAACTGGACGAATCAGATGCGTCTGGGATCGGGTCCAGCCGCAAAAATGGTACCTCTGGGTCGTCTAAGCGTGGCCATGTGAGACCGGCCTACAGGAAACGAGTACAACAGCAGATGGAGAATGCAGAAATTATTTCGCTCTCTTCAACCTCAGAATCCGAAAGTGAAGATCTGCCAGTTGAGGAAGTCCAACCTAGACGAAAGCGGATTCCTAGAATTGATGAGTCTCAGGATGAAATTTCTTCCTCGAGCGAACAATCCACACCCAGGACAAGTAAAGTTTCTCTGGAAAATGATCTGTCTGCCAAAAGTATAATAAGACCTGGGGAAAGAAATCCAGCTCTTTCAGGACATGAGCCTTTAGTTCGATCTGAAGCCAGTGAGGCGAAATCTGCTGCTGCAAAGAATGATCATGGAAAAGGTATTTCGCAAAATGGTGTTCCTGAAAATAAAGATCGTACATCTTTATCAATCCAATTCGGTGTGGATTCAGATAGAGCTGTATCTCGGGATTTACCAAATGTTAATGGTGCTGGCAAGGCCAATTCTGTTCCAATTAGCTCCATGGTTAGGCAGGATCTGACCCTGTACGCTACAGGGGGTCATCAAAACGGGTCTGGAAATTCTCAAAGAGATGTTGATCAGAGTCTGTCTAAAAGACCCTCAAGTACACTTGATTCGAATCTCCATAAAAAACAGAAGGTGGATGTGACCAAGTCTTCCCCCTCAATGAAAGCTAATAACCAAAAAGCTGCTACGCCAGTCTCATCAAACAAACCCACGGATGCTCGAACTTCATCTGTAAATCAGAACCTGGTTCCGAAATACAAATCTGCCACTCCCGAGGTGACTAATAACCAAAGGCCACTAAGTTCTTCGAAAGTAGCTTTGGCAAAATCATTCCCCAGTCCATCACCGGCAATGCTTTCAAGTGCCAAAAGTCTGCAAGTGGGTTCTGGTACTCAGCAACCAATCGCAGACATAAATCACAAAGCGTTGCCATCGAAGCCAGAAGGCCGTGGTAAGATATCTGTGTCTCAAACGCCGTCTTCTGGAACCCCAACAAAAGAATCTGTTGCTACTGACAGGGCAAAGGCTCCTGAAAAGGCAAAGGCTCCTGAAAAGGCAAAGGCTCTCCTGAAAAGGCAAAGACTCCTGAAAAGGCAAAGGCTCCTGAAAAGGCAAAGGTTGTGAATAGTGGTAGTCCGCAAAATAACAAGCCCCAGAACCACAACCCTACTCTGGACGGTGCTAAGAGTGACACGCCTGTGAAAACCCCAGAGCCTGAGAAACAAATCAAAAATACGCCTTCCATCAGACTGGATAAGAATGACTCCGATTCAAGCTCAGACGACGATTCAATATCGGACTCGAGCTCTGAACTGGATTCGGATGCACCTATTGATTTATCCACTACAAGCAAGAAATCGACTCCCGCAATTCCCACAACGACAGCTGGTCGTTTATTGCTGAATAAACATAAATCTATAAGTGGAACTCCGTCGCCTGCCGCCAAACCTATTGTCGTTTCTGCCGAAAGCCAGAAACCTACTCCTTTGACCGCTGTGAAATCGACACCAAAAGCGCCGGCTGGTATTTTATTGCTGAAAAAGAATAAACCGATAAACGGAAGATATCTGTCTCCTGTCGGTACTCAAGCAACACAGGCTGAAAAACAGGTAGATAAGTCGTCTTCTAGGCCAGCAACCACAGGTCAAGTGAAAACGAATATGTCTGTCAACAAGACCCGCCAAGGTTTATGCATCGATTAAAAAGCCTCTGCTTGCAAGTCTCGCAGACCTTAGCCTGAGAGGTCTTCCGGAGGTGACAGAAAAGAAAAATGTCAGCACTACTAAACCCGCAAAGACTCCAGCTTCAAAGTTTGTTGTTCCAAGCTCTGACTCGGATAGTGGTTCTTCGTCCGGGCTGGGGTCTGATTCTTCGGACTCGTCGGATTCTTCAGATGACGAACAAAGTGGGTTTATGACGTTGAAAACCCTTACAAAGCCCAAGTCGGTAAAGAAAAAACGCAGTGGTGGCGGCTTCCTGAGTCTCATGAAGGATGTTAAGAAGAAATAAGTTCTTTGTTGTTTGATCACTTGAATCTGTGCAAAAGGTTGCAAAAAGATACTCTGAAAAGGAAAATATTGGCTAAGTACTATAAATAGGAAATTGACCAGTTCACTCAAAGGCATCGGCCGATAACATCCACGCTCCAGGCACGGTAGTCAAATTGATACACTTTCCTACGCTTGTGAGAAATGCGGTACACGTCGGAAATCAGAAGAAGAATCCGTTCGAATAGAATGGCCAACCATTGTTTTGCTACTTCGGGCAGATGGAGGAATAACGCACCCACATATTGCTCGAAGTAATCTGCGAGAAACTCTTCTTCGTAGGCTGTTTGGGCTCGGTCTGCCCCTCTGATAGCACAGTATGTATAGGGAATGTAAGACTTTCGGAGCAAGGAGGATACCTTTGGATCGTCCAAAGCAAGATGTAAATTGTAGCATGTCGCAAGGCGCAGCAACAAAGTGTTTGTGCCGAGAATGTTCCTGAGTAACATAAATGTCTTCTTTCCGAAGGAAGGGTCATTTGAGTATGGGTGCAGTGATCTGAACCTATAGAGAAACAGGCACGACTCGGAAGCAATAAGTAAATCCCCAAGGCCATCCAAAAACAGGAGATCATGGCGGATCACCCTGGTAGTGGCGGACTGGCAGGTGATTTTCGACTGGGCCAATTTCTCGTAAACGGCATGGCCCGGTTGTGTTAGTGCTGGGTGCAATTCTTTATGGAGAAGTGCACGTGCAAGCAATTGCTTGGAAGTGATTTGCGGCAATGGAGGCAAGTCGATAGAAAAGGAATGGTCCCCAATCTGGATGGAGCGAGGACCTGTTTTCGGGTCATACAACTGGCGATAATTGATATTGCAGGAGCGGTAATAAGTGGACGCAATCTTCAACACCTGACGCTCATCATGGCCAATGGGCGATGTCTGGAGCGAACAGGTACCCTTGATATTCTTCATGTACAGGTGCAAAAGCTCATCTGTCAAGAGCCGTACGTCTGTTTCGTTCCCACGAAGCATCATGATACCTAGAGACATGAAGAACCGCTTCAGATCTGGAATCTGGGTCTTCTCGAAAATGGGGAAACTGTTGCTTATTCGCTGGAACAACTCGCCCCCTCTGGCGCATTCTGTCTTGACAAACAGACTCAAATCGGCCACCACGGTCTTTATAAAGCCCCCACCGTTCTGCACTGTGAGAGGAGACAATTTCTGGTATGCATAGAGCCGGACTTTCTCGTACCCTAAAAGAAATAAATGGTGTCTTATCCAAGTAGTGGGAGAATTGTCCGGTATAAGCACCAGGCCTTGGGCCAGAGCAATCCCCAACATAGCACCGGGCCGTAAGGCCGAGCCAGCGGGTGTATGGATTTTTCTGATTTTCTTCAGACGTAAAGAGACCAAGATTTGTCGTTTTTGGCTGTGAGGTTTCATTCTGTGGATGCTTACTTGGATGTTCTAGACATTTATTGCCCATGTTATTAATAAAAGATCTGACGCAGTGCGATAAGCCGGATGCACCAACGTGGGGCTGATACAGGATATCACGGCACATTGCGAGATAAGCGATAAGCGGTGAGCTGGTGGGACACGTGATGAGCCCCCAGAAAAAGAAGGAGGGGGTTTTTTTTTTTGTTTTTTTTTTTTGTTTTGTTACAGTATTTTGATGTGCTTTTTTTCTGCTGTTATTGGGCGGTTATCAATTATGCTGGTGTTTTCACAATTTGGATGTGGTGTGGGTGAACCCTGCGCTGCCCCGCTATACTAACTTTTATTAGCTTAACCCCGACGTGGTGGACAGCTAATTGACGTCAGCAATAAATGGAAGAATAACCTTTTGAAATTTTTGCAGCCAGTGAGTTGGAGTATGGAGAGAAAACCGAACGCCGTGTTGGACCGAATAAATGTTTTTGCTACCCAGAAACTATTTTTAGACATATAGAGGGTGTGGACTGAAAGTCCAATGTGAGCAAGTGACATTATTTTCAGAAATTTTCAACAATTTTGGTCCACTTCACTTATCTTTTGATTTCACTTCGGATACATTGCGGTATTTTTCACTAATTGACTAATTTATTGAAAATCCCGTGTTTGTACTGTGTTAAACGTTGCCGATTACGTAATCAACAATTCTGTTAATCCCCATTTCCCAGGTCTCTGAACTCTACCAGGATAATAACAGTAGGCGCAAATTTTGTCTCCAGCAAAAGCTAATTCAATGCTAGGGCTATGAATTTAAATTTTTTGCCATTATTTGAGACCCCCTATATGTATTGTTATAACGGGGTATGGGATCGCCTTCATAAACCTTTATCTGGCCCCTCTATTGCTTTCGAAGTTCCGAGTTTGGTGTAATTGAAGCTGTGTTTTTTTTTTTTTTTAAAAAAAATGGCCTTAAGAACAATATTTTTGGTGGCGTTTCACGTGATATCTATCAAAACTTTCTAATCCATGTCTTGTCTTCTCCATGGCTCGTTCACAATCTAGCCACTGGCTTTTCAAGTAAATCCACGATACTTCTGGCAACCCCCCATGAAAATTCATATCCAGATCCTCCACAGCCATAACCATCAATCACCCTATGGCCATCAATATGAGACTCGGCGATCTTGACTCCGCCTTTTCTTGCTGGACGGAATCCCACATTGACACGGACAACATCAAAGTACTTTTCGCCGGCTTCGTTTGTTTTCATCAACTCGGGGAAAAGCCGTGCTCCGTTGAGCTTTAAAATCTCGGTTTCTTCAATGCGTTCGCCTTCAAAAGTATCGTGTGGCTGCTTCGTTCCACCCAAAATGATTCCTCCATTCAACGGCCGCGGGATGTAAAATGTCCAGAGTCCATCTTTCAGCTGGTGAGTGATTGTTGCCTTCGTAATGTTGGGGTCCTTGGGGGCATTAATAAGAAGGGTTTGGCCGCGAATCGAGAAACAGTCCGCGTCGTAACCTCCGTGCCACTGGAGACCCTGGCCTGTGCAGTTGATGATTATAACCTTTCCATTTTTTCCACTGGCATATTTGCTTGCCTCCTTCAAAGATTTTAGCTTGGAATTGACAAATCTGACGTCATATTTGAACTTCAACATGCGATAAAGAAACTGCAAGTAGAAAGGTGCGTTCAATATGTAAGTATCGTACTCCACGCCCATCTCACACCCCGAAGGAAGCTCATTCTTCTCAAGCACGCGGAAATTATCCACGCCTTCTTTCCAGCCTTCGGCCACAGTACGGTACTTTTCGTCCGGGGCCTCAAAATACTCCACGCCCTTCACAAACTCGATCGACGATTCGGGATGAGTGATTGCAAGTTCCTTGAATTTTTCAAGCGTGGTCCGAGCAAGCGGATAGTCTCTGAGCTCGAACTGATCTTTTGAAGGAAACGGCCGAAAATGGGCTCCTGCCCATGGTGAAGTATAGGCTGGAGGGTATGAGCTTGTGTCCGGGTTGTGTTCGGAGATAAGCGTGATGTTGTATGAGGAGGTGGCTTCCTGGCATATAGCCAAAGCTGTAGAAAGGCCGATGATTCCAGCACCAACAATGATTATTTCAGGCATATGGGGCAGTTTTTTTTTTTTTGTTTGTTTTTTTTGTTTTGTTTTGTTTTGTTTTGGTGTTTTTGATTCTTAGTTATAGAATTGGACCCTTTATATATTTCCCTGTATCGAACCCTATCTATTGCTCATGTACATGCGGATTTAGTGGCGCCATGAGTCATGGCATGCACGCTACTCGTATACTCGCTTATCGTATTTTTGAGATGATAATACTGGCCACTCTTTAAAAAAGTAAACTATGTCCGGCAAAATTTGCAAAAACTTCGGCAAAAAGTGAAATGATCTGGTTTCAGTGAACAAAGTGGTAAACTTGGCTGGTGAAGATAAAGGCAGGCTGGGTAAGTGAAGTGGGAGGAACACCAAATCTAAGACTAATTATCATTATAGATAGGAACACTTCCCGAGATGAGTCATGCAGTAAAACAAGTATTATTGGGCGTACATTTCAGTATTTACGAGTTCGTGGACACGTTTTTGGCGAAATTTGAAATTGCTGTCCAGATAAATGGCTTTACGGGTGGTACTTCTCATACACTCAAACATTCATCATCAGGAGGGCCACTTAGTTCCAACCTGAGCCTATGGTAGTGGTAAACAAGTCTCCAATTTAATATAGCAGGGTCGGCCAAGTGGAGATGGCTTTAAAAGTACCTCACCCACTCAATTGTACACACCATACCCACCAACATTTCATTAAATCAGACATTTGATCTTTCTCCCTAGTTCTCTTGCGCTTCATTCTATCGTAAACTTCGTTAGTTATACACTTCTACTTATACAAGTCAAACAAGTTCACATTCAAAATATCGACAATGGTCTTTCCCGCAGCAACAACATCCTCATCGAAGTACCGGCGGCCAGAAATTTGTAGGCCAATTGGCGCACCCTTGAACTTTTCAGGGTGATAATTTTCAAGCTCGAGCTTTTCCAAATCCGATCTAAACTTGTATGAAGCATGCGACTCGTCCCATTTATCAATGGCTGGGTCCTGGAACAAGCCGGTCTGCACCACCAAGGTGGGCAAGTCGAGGAGGTTGAACAATGACGTGTAAGACCAGTTATAGATCTCCTCTGGTCTTGGTGCCACATTGCTGTAGGTTGGCGAGATGATGAAATCAATCTTGTTCTCGTTCAAGTAGTCCGTGTACTGTTGCTTCAACTGGTCTCTGATCACATTGAGCTTTCTGTTTTCGGCGACATCGTACAGTTTTGCTCCGTCTCCGTAGTTCAACGCCCACTTTGTCAACTTGGTCAATGGCTCACCAGAATCCGCCAACAACTTCCGTTGCATGTAGTTACCGTCGCACGAGTACATCTTGCACACGGTATCGCGAGCCAACTGGGTTTCGATGGGCTCAAAGGTAACTACTTTAACGCCAGCTGCGGTCAACTTTTCCGCAACGGTCTTTAATGCTCTGGCAATTGGTGGAGTGGGCTTGACAATTCCGTCATCATACATAATTGCGATGGTCAAGGACTCTGGCTTGGGCTTTTCCACCTTTTTCCATGGCAAAGGAAATGTCGTGCAATCGGTGATCCATGGCTTACCTTGGTTGATGTACACATCCATGAGGAAGTCAATGTCGTCCACAGACCTCGTCATTGGTCCCTCCACAGCAGGCACAGACTCCTGGCCAGCTCCGGAAGAAATCCCTCCGGCCTTCGAGAATCGATTGGTGGTTGGTCTCAAGCCCACACAGCCGCCAAACGCGGCAGGGCCTCGAATACTGCCACCAATGTCGGACCCAATTCCCAAAGGCGTACCACCAAAGGCCACAATGGCCCCTCACCTGAAGAAGAACCTCCCGAGGTCAACGCCAAGTTATAAGGACACTTAGAGTGGCCGATGAAATTATTGTTACCATCCAAGTGCATGAGGGTTTGGGGTTGGTTTGTTCTCACGAAAAACACTGCACCCAAGTCCTCCAAGATCTGGGTGGTGACGGAATGTTTCTTTGGGATGTTATCGATTTTCGACACGTACCCACCGTGGGTGATTTTGTCTTTGTAGTTCATCTGCTCTTTAAGTGAAATAGGCAATCCATGCAATGGGCCAATTGTCTTGCCGTTCTTCTTATAGTAGTCGTCCAAGTACTGGGCACGTTGCAAGCCTTCCTCGGGGAAGAGATCCAATGCACAGTTAGTGAACTGATGAGCAATGGTTCCTCTCTTAGCAAAAGCCTTAAATACCTGTACCGAGGACCATTTACCGCTGGCAACATTAGAGGTGATGGTGATCACGGATGAGTCGGTGATATCAAGCTCCTCCGGAGTTAAGAGATTCTTCTCCTTGAGGTATTTCACGGAATTTAATTGACCTTCAGTCAAGTCCTCGATTGGTCCAGGCAATTCGGTGGAATATTCAGGTAAGATGCCATTGGCCAAATCCTTTCTGTACTTCTCTAATTTTGGCAAGTATTCCGAATTGAACTTGACAGAGTCCTCATAATTATCAAGTGGGTCAGTGACCAAGAAGTCGGTGTAGGAAACCATCGTGCTGAAATATTCTTTGAAGCGATTGGTATAATGATGATCAGGCAGAAAAAACTTCTTTTTGGGGGATGCTTGTTCTTTTTTTTTTTTTCCTTACTAGTGAAGAAAATAGAATGATTATTAAATATTCAGGTGATCTCGGAGGAACTGTGCGTTATATAGGGACCCGCGTAGATATAGGGACTCCCGCGTAGACCACCCGGATAAAGCACCGTAAGCGATATCCCGATAAGGAAGTATGCGCGGGGACTGGCGCTAGCGGAGTTTTTCCATATTTTCCCTGCACTCGGGGCCTGATAGCGAGATTTATCTGATTTGGAAGGTGAAGCCGGCCAAGCTGACTTGCGGGAGGAAAAAATGAAAAGTGTTGGGTGCAATGTCCGCTGGATGCACTTTATTGGATCCATATACCAAGAGCTATATAGATCTGGAAGGGAGAAATTTCCACTTTTTTCATCGTCGGGAATTATTGAAATTCTGCTATTGGACTTCCGTTTCTGAAACTTTCCTTTTCGGGAGATTTGAAAGCAGATGATTGGAGAAAGTTGTGAGTTAGCCAACATTCTTACGCGGTGGTTTTGATAGGCAATCACACGTTTTATTTTCACGCCGTTTACATGACCAGGAATCGAGCTACATCGTGTTCATAAAAGTATCAATATAACGTAGAAGCCTGTTTTTTTTTTTTTTTTTTTTTTTTGTTCTTGAAAATTTAACGCGTTGTTCAGGAAATAGATTCCAGTTTAAGAACTCCAACAAATTGTTTATTCTTCGAAAGTGCCCGAGTGGTTCGAGGATGAGCGAAAGTTCATGTAACATAAAAATGAGAACCACAAGTTCAAAATAAAATTAAACAAGTGCAACAGAAAACCAATTCCGGAAGCAAACTTAATTCCGTCTCGTGTGATCAAAAAAGCTCGTAGAAATAAAATTTGAAATCTTGTGAGTTTTCCGAAGGGTGCACACCATTTGTATAAAATAAGTCGCAAGGCTACCATATTAAAAATGCAATTTTATGAAACTTGAAATTAAAATTCAAAAACTATTAATTTCAAAGATAAAAAAAAATACCAATAAAAAATAGGCTTATATTTACTGAACGAAAAAGGTTACCAAGAAAAATTAGTTTATGAATGATTGGTCTCGTGGTCACTTATGCACTATGGGTCAGCCCAAACTTAAGGTCGATGCGAAGTATTCAAATAGAAAATTTGCAGCCACAAAATTAACTTATTTATACAGGAGAGAGCGCATTACAACTAAAGATAAGCTTGACAGAGAGAGTTCCTCATTATCACACGGAAATCCAGTGATTTTGGGATTGTGCCTTGAGGTTTCTAATTACTATTAAACCGAGTGTATTAACAAGTAGCGGGGAACTTCGTCGAAGCTTGAGTTAAATCGAGCAGAGGAAAGATGAGGTGTTTGAAACGGCAAGTAGTGATGGTGTCTTTATTTATGTCGACGTCAGTGACCCGGAATGGAGTGGGGCCTTTTTAGTTCAAGAAGCGGAACCAGTAACCCATTTAAAAAACCCTGACGTACGTAATAATCGAGATAATTGATAGGGTTTATTCTTTGAAGAGTGGTTGTAAATCGTAAATGATTCAACCATAGACACAGTTTCATTAACGTATAAAGTTAACCTAATGGCGGAATTCACAAAAACTTTCGAAAAATTTCCCCTACATACATGCGAACAATAATGCAAAAATTCGGCATCTGGAAAGCTATGATGGCCAACGATATTATCGTACTTTATTGCCAATTCCTCTCAACTCACCCGTAATAACCATTATCATTTTATCTACCTATAAACAGCTCTTAATCGTGGCATGTTGCACGTCACATTAAAGAAGAATACGAGTTTGAATCGCGTCTCTGGAAATGTGTGGGTGGGGTTCACAATTTCTAATGTCGGGGTGTTTTCGCTGTGAATGATTTTGTTAAGGATTGGTCTCGGTAGTTCTCTTGGAATTTCACTCATCTTTTGGAACGGGTTTGTTTCGTGATAATTCTTACTTACCAAATCCTTCTTGAATACTCCTCTGAGGATATCCTGGACCAAAAACCCATAACTACGACGAATGGACTCTCCACTCCAAATAACTTCAAATCTATTGAGTTAAATCTAAAAAGTAGCTAAAGCAAAGACTGGGTACAAAGCCAAGTCACTCTATTTAGTACTTACCCCACTTCCACAAGGACTCGTTAGGGTTGACGATCTCGTCTTCGTTCTCGACAAACAAAACACCTGGACCTTGCGAGATAAGCACGTTCAAGTAGTAGAGGAACTTGCTGCCATCGAAACCCTTGGACCAAATGGCTGGGATTCCTCAAGCACTTTCTCCTTGGGAATAATCTCCTTGACCTCAAGCTTAGTATTGTTGTCCTTTTCATATGCCTTGACCACCTCCTCAGGAGTCAAAACACCCGATTGAACTCTCAAAGTGTCGGGGAAGTCCACAGGGGCAGCAAAAGCTTTGGAGGCGACCGATACAACAACCTTTCCAATATCGTCAATAGTGGTGAAAGAAAACTTGGTGTCTGGGGATCCAAGGTAAGTCACAGACTTGGACTCGGAGTCAATACCAACATGGCCCACCACCTGGTGCAACCAGATACCACCAGCAAAAAGAGATGTGGAAATATCAACGACCTTGATGCCGAGAGCACGGACATTTTCAGAATGGGTGGACTTGAAAGTAAGAAGACCTGGGAGAATCTTGCTTCCGGCAGGGATATCGATTCCAAACTGGGAAGGAATGTACACCTTTGGCTTAATTCCTTTCAACACGCCTTCAATGTGGCCAAGCACATCTGGAGTGGCACCAAGCAACGAGATAGCAACATCAACATTGGCCAATTCCTTGATCAACGCGTCTTGTCCATTTTGGATGTCTCCTTGTACATACTTGACCACGTCGGTGGAAGTCTTGTTGGAAGCGTCTCTGGTCACAGCCAAGATTGGGAGCTGGAACTTGTCACTAAAGGTGGAGCTCTCGAAGGCTGCAAGGGTAGAGGCACCCAAATTGCCGTTAAGGCCGAATACTGCAACTGTAGGCTTAGACATTTTGTTTTTGTTTGATTGTTTGATTGATTGGGTTTTGCTCGGAGTTGTGTTTGTTTGATTGAGTTAATCTGAATAAAACAACTGTGAATGATGATGATAAAAAAAATGTCCAACTCCACAAGAAGCATCCCCGGATTATATATGTTCCGAGCTTACAAATTGTTGCGGCCTGCACAATCGTTTTACTAAGATGAGAAATTGTGGATTATGCAGCAAGCGCCGCAGTTTGCAGCTTAACCTCCAAGTCCCCGTAAACATCCTCCGCGCACGGAAGTGATTTGTCAGAGTTCGTAATTGAGATTTGGAGTGCGACGAAAAAGTGCCAGTGCCAGTGCCAGTGCCACACCTTCTGCTGCTAGACAAATACGGTTGCGAGAATCCACAGTTTGTCAGTTTGGCTTACACATTTTTATTGCAAAATCTTTTTTTAGTTTTGTTATACGTGGAGCCACGACTGTGGGGTCGAAAGCCCCTGAATTGTGGCCGTGAATTCTGTAACCACCATACCAAATGTATGAAGCTAGTAATTCAAGTGGTGAGATCTGTACTACGCTGTGTCTATAATTATAACGTGAATGGGACCTGAAGCCGGGGTTTTTCTGTTCCTTTGGTATTTTGAAAGACTGGTTTTGTAGAAAAGACTGCCCAAAAAAGAATCATTTCAAAGACCAAAAAAAAAAAAAAAAAAAAAAAGGGAAAAAGAAAACCCAACATTTCCTTTGGGGACGCCACGAGAATTGGATTAGCTATACATTCCCGAATCGCACTTCTCCAATAATTAAGTGCATAGGTTGCGCCATTGCGTGGTTGCGATGCTATATAACCATAGAACAAAAAAAAAAAAGATCATCACCTCAAATAAATTTTGTTCCTTCGGTGTAATCAAACTCTCGACTTTAACTTCGAAATGCCGACGTAATCTCTTGAGCCAGACACCGTCAATGGTGGTGTGCATGGGAACCAATTAGGTAGAATAACGATGTGACGTGCTCAAGTATTGGAAAATTTGGGGACGGGTGTAAATCATTTTGTAGAGAAAGAGCGAGTGTCAGAAACTTATGTAGTGTAGCCACAAAGGTCACCCGTTGGTTTTGAAAAGAATTTGGCGTTTCTTAAAGTTTTGTCACATACAATTGGGCTATTAGAGCCATTTTAGCCAAAGCTTTATTCAAGTATGAGATCAGGATAGGCTGCAAATTTTATAAAATGAGGGCTCTGGTGAATTTATCTTTATAAAGGAACACCTGCTTACGTATCTTAGCCGGGAAAGCGACCACATTCTTCCTAATACAAGAAGTAATAAAACCTATAGATAGAACCTGCAAACACATCTGCATGCAATACTGAATAATGAAGATATCCAGCTCTCCCTAGCCCGAATCTTTCTGACGATAATCGATTGTAGAGCACGTCATCCCATCCGTATCTTAGTGTGTTCCAAAATCTTCTTCATTTGCCTATGCAGAATATGTTGAAGAACATTGCCTCCATTGGCCTCTCGGCGGACTGTTGGGACGTACCAATTAAGGTTGCGAAAAGCTTCATAAGTCTTTTGTTTCTTTAAAAAAAAAATGGTTCCAACATTGAATTTAACGTCTTCGGGTCTGAGATGTTTTACTGATTCCACCAGAACTTCGAGCAGCAACAGTCATCATAAAGACGGCGTTATATTTGTTGCAGATTCACCTCTTGCAAACAAAGTTGAAACTTATACCCTGTTATGGGTCGACGCATATCATGCTTGGAAACCACTAGCCTCCGGGAACAACTCCAAAAAGTGCATAGGATCACAGGTGGAAGTGCCTTTTGTTTCTTCTTACTCAACGAACTGAAATTGCTTGGATGACATTGCTTTTACTCCTCCTCCGTTAACGAAAAGCCATTTTTACCCCTGGCGGGAGCCGCATACACAGTTGAATCCAAGTATCTGGCACAAGATCATATTCCTCATAAATCCGTGATCTCGGAACCACCTCTTTCCAAGTTTCTAGGTAATAAATATCCGTCAGCGCTAAAGCTTCATTGAAGATTTAAAGAAAAAAACCTAACTTTCCGTTCCAATATGTCCAATGAAAAGTGAATATTGAAAGCACTTTCCTCTCTATTCTAATCGATGTGTAGGTTGAGTCAGCTCGTCTTTTTCTTTTTGAAGAAACAATGTATTACAGGAAGCCGCTATATCTTTGCCTTGCTATGGCCCATAGCCTTCTTCGACTGTCTAGTAAAGACTGAAGGACTATTACTCTCTGCGTCTTTTTTAAATTAATACACTTGATCGAGAGACGGCATTGCTGGTTTCAACCCGACATATAATTGCTTACCTGCATACTAAACATAAATCTCACCTAATATATACTCACACTACCCTCACGCCTGTTTCTCTCACATCGAAATCCGATATGGTGTAACGGCTAGCACACGACGCTCTCACCGTCGAGACCGGGGTTCAACTCCCCGTATCGGAGTTACATTTTTTTCTTTTTTCATCTCAAGTAAACCTCAATTTAGTAATTTTTGCCGTTTTCAATCAAGTTGTTTGCCTAACAAAAAAGGCGTGTCATTCCTCTTTCTCCCAAAAAACATTTGATCGTTGAATCGCGCCTCGAATAAATTTCCGTCGCGAAATGTCACTGCGCCCAAGCCACTCAGGCCGAAGCCGGAAGCCGGAACCCAGAAGCCGGAACCCGTTCCTCCTGTTTCAAGCTAACTACCCAGCATCCAAGGAACAACCATGAATTTTTTTTGCCGGAATATTTTTCAATGACAAACTTAAACATGTATATTTTTGTGTAGCCATTGACACATTCACAAAATCATATGCTCTGCTTTTTGTATCTCTTTCCCTTACTGCTCAAGATATCGGCAATCTGAAAAAAAAATACCGACAGACTACAGTTCCGGCAACTCGCGCGAGTTCCGGGCCGGCAGGGCCGAATTTGTCAGTTTTCCGCAGGTGCGGCACCACAAGCTTTGTTAACGGTATAGATGCCGGACCCCGTCTTTTATCCAGCTTTATATTGCTAGATACAAAACAGACCTTTTGTGGTGAGGCTTTTCTTGTTTGTTTTTGTGATTTCCCTTCAAAACTTGGCCTACTCCCATTTCGGATAAACGAGGTATTCTCATAAACGGCCCCAGGATTACCCGCGTCAACCATCTTTGCTGTGGTATTATTTGGAAATAGTGGAAAATTAAAAGATCTTGTGCCATCGCCACAAACCCAAGCAAACTATTGTAAGCGACTTGTGTTTGACGAAATTTATTTGCGCTAACCACTAACCTCGAGCTTTCTCCCCGCAATGTTCTTCAAAAAAGATAAACCCGAGTCTTCGGTCAAGGTCAACGATGACGTCACATATACACCATTTGAGAAACCCAGTGCCGAGTGCAAAATTCCCCCAATGACAGAATTATCTTCGGAAGAAAAGAACAAGTACGGAATTGTGTACACGCACCTCCGTGCCGCGGACTTGAAGATTGCACCCAGCGAAGAAGCCCTCAAAAAAGGCCCCGACTCGCTGTTTTCTCCCCTTACTGTTGATGAAAAAGCATGGCTCTCTAAGGAATGTATATTGCGGTACTTGCGGGCTTCTAAATGGGACCCCGAGGCCGCCAAGAAGAGAATCGAGGCCACTTTGGCATGGAGACGCGAGTTTGGCCTTTCCAAAATGACCGACAGTCAAAACGAGCTCACCGACTCGGTGGTTTCTCCCGAAAACGAAACCGGTAAAGAAGTCATCCTAGGTTTCGACAATGAGGCACGTCCATGTCTCTACTTGAAGCCCGGCCGCCAGAATACCAAGACCAGCCAGAGACAGGTGCAGCACATGGTGTACATGCTTGAAAGAGTCATTGATTTCATGCCTCCTGGCCAAGATTCCTTGGCTCTCTTGATCGACTTCAAGGCCTCTCCCGCAGGTACTGTCAGCAATAAGATCCCTCCGGTAAACATCGGTAGACAAGTGTTGAACATCTTGCAAACCCACTACCCTGAAAGGTTGGGCAAGGCTCTCTTGACCAACATTCCTTTGCTTGCATGGACGTTCTTGAAGATCATCCACCCCTTCATTGATCCGCTCACCCGCGAGAAGTTGGTGTTCGACCAGCCGTTCCCTGAATACGTGCCTGTGACCCAATTAGATGGCGACTTCGGCGGCCAAGTCAACTTCGAATACGACCATGCCAAGTACTGGGACAAAATGGTGTCCATGGCCCTGGAGAGAAAGAAATTGTACATGAAGAGATTCGAGAGTTTCGGCTCTTCCATAGGTTTATCGGAGGAGGACTTGAGGGGCACCAACGAGAAGTTGAAGTACCCGCTCGACTGGTACATATGAAGCCCTTCAATGTTATTTATTAATACATTTTCTTTCTAAGAACCCCCCATTTGAAATTCAATTTTTTACATCTTTTTTTCTTGTTGTTATGTTTCATGAATACTCTATCCTATGCAATCCTGTGGCGTACTCGTATCAAAGGCCCCACGTACAAGGAGCCCTAGAAAAAATAGCCTCTCTTCCTCTTCGTTCATTAACCGTTCTAACCAAAAAGCTTGGCACACTTTCTCTTTTCAACAACTCCAGTCTTTTCACACACCATTGTTTCCCAGTCCACTGCAATCATCAGGTCGCCTGCACCACCCTCGCTTTTGGCAAAGATCACGCCCAAGTCATTCCGTGCGGTTGTGAGGTAGTAGTTGGACCCGTCTCCAAGCGAAAGAACAACGGCCTTGACCAAATCGCCCGGTCTAAAACAATCGATGATCTTCACCTTATCCCTGTCGGTGGATCTGACATCCTGGCTTCTAATCACCGCCTTGAATGCCTCTCCAATGTCCAACGGCTGTGCACCAGACATGGCACTTTGAGACGAGGCTATGGCACCGTAAGAAGAAAGAATCTGGGACCCGCCTCCCATTGGAACCGAAAAATGTGCCGAGGTTCCATTAGAGCCTTGGCCTCCATCGGGAGACATGTTTCCGTAGCCATAAACACACAAAACTTCACAGAAAGCCTGTTTCAAGTTAAGTCTTGTGATTCTCACCAAAACCTCATCGCCCTCACGGGGCAAGTTGGTGGCGGTGGCGTTGACAGAGTCAGAGGCCGACGCATCGATTTCTTTGGCATACTGCGTATATTCGTTCTTCTTGCCCAGCACAACAGAAACCAAAAAGTTTCTTACGTTCTTAATCTTGGATGCCTCCTTACCATCCGAATTACCGGCTGTGTCGTCATTTGCACCACTTTCCGAAGGGTCTAGCTCATTCTGTTTGATTTCTTGGATCACCTGCTCACCCAACACTGTTGCGACAATCACAGGAATGCGTTTGGACCCACTCTCGATTAGCGATAGTGCGGCTCCTTTACCAGGAAAATAACGGGACACCTGGTTTCCAGAATCTCCACCTTCGGATTTATATTCCGGTACAATGTACTGTCCAGGAACAACGGTCGTCATGTTGCAAAGGAAGAAGTAGTGTTAAGGCATCGAGATGATATGAGGGTGTGCATGAGAATCGCATAGGGCAGAAAAAAGACAATCATGTCTGAAGCTGCGAATTTCTGGTTTTTGTCGATATCGGACCAGTACACTCTGAATAAGGCTCAAAGATATCCGGGACGAATCTATTTCTTTTTTTTTTCTTTTCTTTCTCTTTGGCCATTTTCCTCTAATCTTAAACTTCTCCTCAAGGTTGAAAGGCGTTTGCTGTAGTTCATCTTTCTTATTTTTGTCTTTCCTTTTCTTTTTTTTTTCTTCGCCAACTAAAGCTAATTCGCGAATCCATTGCAAATCTCATCGTAATTTTACCTTCTTGTCTTTCCTTAACCATGTCTTATCCAAGTTACGTGAACAATGAGCCTCCAACCGTTACATTGAAGGAGTACGATGTTGCTCCATGGGCTAGTACCACATGTGTGGACAAAAGAGCAGAGGGATACGTCATTGTTGTGATGGAAGACCCAAAGCATGTCGTTGCCAAGGTGCACACTGATGACACTGAGACCTTGAACACCATCTTCAAGAGTGCTCACCAGGACTTTTCCGATCAATTGGTGGAGCATAAGGGAAACGTGCCACGTAAATAAATATTAGTCCTATTCAAATATATCTTGACGCATCACTGGCGTGTTCAGAAGGAAGAATACCTTTGTGCCAACCCACATTGCCAAATAATTGTAGCAATCAGAAAAATTGCGTATATCCTATACTGTCTTCATGAATCTCCATATTGGACTTCAACTCGTTCAACTCCTCCTTTATCTGCTGAGCCAAGAGAGGTGTAAGCTGGTTACACGTAGCAATCTCCGGGTGACGATCATACTCATCATGATGATAGGTATCGTACAAAATGATTCTTGACGAAAACTTGACTGTTGGTCTCTGAGCAGGAAGGTTGGGCAGAGTCATTGGCGACTTGCGAATCCGTGAAATGAATGATGTCAACAGCTTCGGGCTAGACACCGAGCTTTGATCCGAGATGGACGGAATTCGATTATGATGGAACGGCAAACTAGACGATGGGGGTTGTAACTCCAACCTGTTTTTGATATGCTGCTGCCTCCTATCAAAACTGCTCATCTTCCTGGGGCCTCTATGCGCTTTCTTCGTCTCTGGCACCGACGCATTATACCTCTTATAATCCTCCTGCCCTTCATATGATTCATTTTCCTCTTCTGAATCTTCATCTGAAGTTCCAAATCCTTGTCCTACAGTTGAACCCTCATTACCCGATTCTTCATCAAAGTGAATCAGTTGATGAGAACCAGATTGAGGAATGAACTTATCTTTAAATGCCGATCCACTAAACCCTTTAAACGACATGGAAATTGGCCGCGGTGTCTGTCTAGTTTCATCTGCTCCCTTATTATCATCAATAACAAATTCAAAGGTTTTGTTTAGCGGCGATGCATTCTGCGTAGGCTCCAACGAGATGTTGGTGATGTCAGGACTAACTTCCGAAAGCTCAACAGAAACTTCCAGCTCCAGGCGGTGAGAAATAACGCTAGTCATTTCTTGGTTCTTGCTGCTTAAATGGTCATCGGAAGAAGCTTCTTGATGTACTTCACCTTTATCCGGGGAACCCAAAGATGCGGTGGTGTCAATTGCAGTGGTGGTATCAACGACTGAGGTTGTATCAATAAACTCAGAGTGCGGCTCAGGCTCTGGAGTAGTCTCGTGGAGAGAACTTCTAAATCCAGAATCATCTTCATAGTAAATACCAAGAGATGGTGATGGCAACATCTGGTTATTCTCTCTGTATGGTTCCTGCACTGGCGAAGTTGAGAAGTCGAGATTATCAAAATCTATGTAGTCAGTGAACTCAATAAAGTCTCCAAAATCAATATCGTTGTTCACAGGCGTCATTTCTTGTGATTGTTGATTCTGGAGGATATCTGGCGATGGCAAATTATCGAAAGCGGTATCGATCAGGTTGTACATATCAAGCTTTAAACTCTGGTTTGATGGGGAGTTTTTCAAAATACTGCCAGACCTCTTCATAGAATTTTGAGATGTGTTGGCCAAGTTTTTCCCAAGAATGATATTTTCATCAGACCCATGGTAATTGAGAAAAGAGCTTCTCTTGTTACTGGACCTGATTGATCTCATAGACCTGGACCTCTCCAAAGACACGATACTTTCTACTTCTTGAGCACTAAGAGACTTCGGGAAAAGAGTTTCTCCAAATAATTGCTCATTTGAAGCCCTGCTGTTAAGCGAACGATTTGGCGATTGAGGAGGCTGGTATCGAAGAATTGGCAGAGTAGATTTAGCATCAAATCTTTCCGGCTGGAAGGATAGCCTAAATGGAGACCCAAATTGAGCTGCAGATTCGGAAGTAGACGGCAGGTTAAACTCTCCATGTTTAGGAATGTATGGAGAAATTTCCGTTGGCAGTTCAGATATGTCACGTTGCTGTTCTTCCAAAGAATGGTCGTAATTTGATGCCTTTATTTTGGCTTCTTTGCTGGCACCGAGCAGATCCTCTGTGAGATTTGGCAGGTAATCAGAGTCATCGACTTCACGAATTGTTTCCCTTTTTGGGGCAAGATAAGCGGTGGATGGAGTTTCTACCGAAACGTTACTTGAGCGACGCACAGGCGTAGCGGGAGTGGCAATGACAGGTTCAGCTGGAATCACCGGCGAATGGACCGCAGCAGCCTGAGGTGTATTAGCCAACGTAGCTTCGGAGGATTTTCTGGGCTTGGTGGGGGCCACTGGCTGATCCAATTTATCCGAAATAGAAGCAGTATCTTTGGCCAGCTCGGCTCCATTGCCGCTCTTGCGGCCAAAAAACCGTTTCCGGCTATCTGCTTTTAAGTCTTGATTGTGTTTGGGCTCTGGTTCCTCTTTGGTTAAGGCAGACATATTTGGCGTGGAGAATGATTTCGACGATAACTTCACAGGTCTACTTCCGTGTTTAAGCTCTTCTTCAATACCACCAAGCTTTGAAAGTGAATGGTTTTTTGATTTGATTTTGAAAAGCCCACGGAAGCTAAATCGCTTGTGGTTCAGTTGCTTAATCTCCGGTAAAGGATCCGATTTCTGTGTATCTGAACTATCAGACACTTGGTTCTTGGCGCCCAAAGCATCCTCCGCAAGGTTTTGTGCACTCGAGCCGTCCGAAGCACTTCTCTGGTACCCATAAAACGAGGGTGATTTAGGGACTCCAACGTCAGAGTTTGATTTGCGTGGGGAATACCTTTGCTGCGGGCGGGGGGTTCCAAATGCAGATGATGATTTAAGGGGTGAAACCGGTTTTTGCTTTTCCGCCTGGTCAGATTGGGAGGTGGATTTCAGCGATACAATAAAAGGACTATCAAGCAAAGAGCGGACAGGCGCTTGTTTCTTGGGACTGGGCGGTTGGGCTGCCAGATGGATCAAGTCCTTCTCTTTTATATCGTGGGATGGTCGGGAGTTCACATCCGAATTCAGCACAGCGCTATTACTATCAGTATCATCATGATCCTGCGATGTTCGAGGGGCATATCTGTGTCTATCAGAAAGAGCAGGGCACGAGCTTGAAGGAACCATGCTTTTTGGAGCACGTGTGAGTGGACTGTCCAGAAGCCGCTTTGAAGCAAGAGACACATCTCTCAAGTCAGAAAACTCGCGTTGTAAGGTGCTTTTTGGACGTGTGCTCGTCTTGAGGTCTGTGTTCTTCGGATAAGCTTGAGGTTGCGACGGGAGTTTCTCTGAATTGGAAAGATTGTTTTTGGTGTCTTCTTGTTCCTCTTCTTCTTCGTCATCCTCCGCAGATTGCAATGATGCGACAAGGGATGTATCCACAAACTTCGGTGCAGAGTCATCTAGAGAGTATCCAGGTAGTTCAAGTGTGCTTGTAGATGCCTGGCGCAGGGGTGGCTGCGGCTGTGGGGGCAAATGTGTCTGAGCTGTTCCAGTGGAATAGAAGGTATCGGTTGATTTTGCCGTGTGGAAGGTCAGAAGCGAAAACGCCAGCGCACGAGACCCCGGCTGCTGAAACTGGAGATCATATTTGGGCCGCGAGTTTGGCGCAGGCTTTGGCTCGGGGTCTGCGTTTTCTTCGTCCTCTTCCTCGACAATAGCCTCAGGCAGGTACACCGGCTTGGGGTCGTCATTAAGTATGCTTTCAAGGGCTTTCATCGAGGGCGAAACCTTCATCAAGGACGTTTTCATGGCACGCGCCCGTGGAAGCTGGCCATTGGATTTGTCGGCGCGAGTTTTTGTGTTCTTGACCCCTGCTCCAAGCATAGAGCCATGGGGTTTCCCACCGTTTTCAACATTTTCCGGGTCTCCACCCACTAAGTAGCCGTTAAGCAGCTGCACCAGCGCCGACGTCGGCAAGTTGACGGACTTGCGGAGGTTCGAGATATGGTTTGTCGACGACAGTTCTGTGAGCACCGCCGGCGACGAGTAGAACTGGTTGTTCCAAAGGGCATTCTCATAGTCGTCCTCGGAAGCAGACATTATTTTTAGTATTATTTTTGTTTTCCGGGGGGTTGCAGGGTTCAAAGTAATGTGGCAGACAAGCGAGAGGTTGGTACCAATTGTTCAGGAAGTCTCTTTTTTTGGATATATATGGATGTGGTATGAATCCTATTTTTCCCCGTTTTTCACCGTGTTCCGTTATTTCGAGTATGGATTGGGTGGACAGATTTATCGGTACTATGATGCGTCTCAAAAGGGAGTGTACGCAAATCAAGCACGAAAAAAGGGAAAGGAAAAAAAAAAAAAAAGCGCCCGGGACGTGTCGCATTTCACTACAAAAGATTGGGCGTCTAGAAGGGGGTTCCACCCAGAAAAACTCTATTTCTTAGTGAGTTTGTTACCCAATTCAGCAGAGAAATCTTTTCGAAACGGGACAATCTTTGTTACGGTAGATTGTTGTATTTTTTGCTGGTGCTTGTTCCGGATTTGAAATGGAACAACGGACACAGCTGCAAAAACAGGTACTAATTTATTTTGTTTTTGTTTTTATTTTTCTTGTTCTTGTTCTTTTTCCTTTTCTTTCTTTTTCGCTCTTGACGGAGGTGGTGGCTGGTACGGATTTGACTCCCACTGAGGGCGATTACCCCCACTGAGGGCGATGGGCATTTCAAATGGCTGGCGCACCGATACAAAAGAAGAAAGAACAGAGCGAGAAAAAACAAGTCTTGACACTTTGGGACATTTGTTACGGTAGATGCTTAGCGTGTAAACATTACAACATTGCGGCTATTAATGATTTCACCAGCAATTTGGCGGCCTTACAAAATAGCTAATTATTCTTAAAGAGGGCCAAGCAATTTCGTGTGTGAGAGAGTGGTTGGGCGTCGATCTCGTAGCCCAAGCCCACTTTGGGAGCCTCTCGGTGGTTTCGACTTGCTCAACCACGGGCGGGCGTGGATTTTTTGCACATGGTCCGCGTGCCTGCGGACGCCTTCCTGTTGCGGACTAATTGGACGCGTCGCGTCGGGTGCTGGGTTCGGGTGTATTTTTCCCAATTGGGCAATTCGCGGCTCCACTCCACCTCCCACCCCACCCCACCACGAGCCGCTCGCTGTTTAACTTTGGTATCATTACTCCTCCAATGGGGTGACAATAGCACGGAACAAATTTGACCAAACTTTAAAAAATAGATGAGAAAGAAAGAGATAGAAAAAAAATGTAATATTTATATTCAGTTTTATTTGTTTTTGTTAATTTTATTGTTTTTTCGGTTTTTCTATTTTTCTATTTCTCTCGACTTGTATTGTCGGAGACTGAGGTGTGAACGACAGAAAACGAAGAAAAAAAAGACTCTCACATGATCGTGCACTCGCCGTCGGTACGGTCACCTTTACTTCTAGTTTTTTTCTTGCGGCCTAGCTGCGAATTTTTCGATGCGGCTAGAACAGTTGGCCACGAGGTCTTTGACGAGGTCTTTGAGGATCTCTTTGAGGATCTCTTTGATGAGCTCTTTGAGACTGTGTGCGAGTCGGTCTGTGAGACATTGTCTGACGCCTCCTGTAATTCATCCTGTGACTCGTCTTGGGGCACCGGAGGCAACGCACTGGCATGAGAAGACGAACCTCCACTTCCTTGTCTTGAACCTGTTTTCGACCGCGGTTTTACGGCCCCTGAAGTCAACGACGAAAGGTCCGTACCGGTAGATGGTCTCCGTACTGAGTTCTCCATCGATATCACCTCTGTTTCTGTCTCAACCTCATTTTCCGATTCACTGGAGTAAATCAGTGCAGTCGAAATCGAAACGGAATCGAACGGATCGTGGGCCCCGGGAATCTTCATCACAGGATCTAGGCCAAACTGGAGCATGGAGTTGGCCAAGTACATGTAGAATTTGATCCAGAGTAACTGCAACTCGTGGGTAAATCTGGTGCCAAACCGGTCGTGGAATGTCTTGATGAATGCTTCACCCATCAATTCAAACTGCGCGGACTCAATGCCCAAGATCCGCGAGTGGCGGTTGCCCAACTCTACAAGGTAGTCATCGAGATAGGCCAAGTTCTCCAACGAGTTCACTGCAAGCGTGAGAACTCCAGCCATCGACACTGCCTGGTGCTGGAGCGAGGGGAACGCAGTCTCAAGGTCGGGGTCCATTGAGAGTAAGTTCAGGTACAACTGAGAGCAGAATGTGGATGATGCTCCGAAAGCCTTTCTTGACGAGCCCAAGGCGGGAAGTGGCTTATCTGACTGGGCCCATAAAGATCCTGGTATTGGCAACGACGATGATGGCCCGTCTTGTGCCGTTGATTCCTCGCTGAGCATTTTATTCCACATGTACCGCAAGAGCGAGATTTCTTTTGCCAGGAGGTTTAACGAAACTTTATATTTAGACGGAAATGCGAAATCGGGCTCTACGGTAGATTGGGTCTCCACCCGGCTGAGCTTATAATTGCCGAAGTATCCAGAAAAGGTGGTTTTTGTAGATTGAAGCGACTGGTTCGAGCTCACCCGTGTCAACGGAGTGCCATCCAGTCCATGTGCTTTTGGAGGAGCAAAACCACGCCTTGGCATAATACCAGATAACCGGCTGGGTTTACGTGATGATGCGGCAGATTTCATCAGGGCTTGGTCTGACTGTTGCATTGATTGCACGGAAGGCGATAGAGCGAGAATATTCATCATCAAAGTAGTGTTTATGTGAGGGCAGAAGGATCAACTAAATGGGAGTGCAATAAGTATGTGGGTTGAATACGGATTCAATGGTGGGATGATGATTCAATATGGAATATGGAATCAAAAGTGGAATGTGGAATCAAAAGTGAAAGGTGGTTTCGACTGCGGACCCTGAGACTTTTTCAAAAAAGGTACGGTATCAAAAACAGTACTTGGAAAGTGGATGGAAAATAGGCACCACTGATATAAGAAGTAAGAAAGCGTTGGAAAATTAAAAATGGCAAAGGCGGTCTCTATAAAAGTTCAAGACAGATCAAGACCAGGACGGATTCAGACAAATCAAGACTAATCGAGAGAACAGGAGGGTCGGGGTGAATGGGATGGACGCGAATAGGGGAAAACGCGGCGGATGTGTGGCAATTTTAAATCAAAAATAACTCTGATGAAAGGATCAGCAAGAAAGAAAAGGTGGAAATGAAAAAAAAGAAAGGGAAGAAATCAAAAGTTTTTTCTTTCGAGTAAGATTCGGCCCAAATAGGCAATTATAGCTGCATCGTCCAGGCACGGTGCTTGAGACATCTCGTCTTTGACGAACACTTAGGTGGTCGCGCGCATCAACAGAGAAGGGGGGTCTGCGAAAATCCGGCAAATAGTTGCATCCTATTTTAGGAACCGAGGTAGGTGAATATTCAAAAATAAGTACAACCGAATAGACAAATACGATTGATCTCAGTTTAAGGGGGAAAAATAATTTTAAAAAGCAAATTTAATTTTTCCGTGTGTATGGAGGTGCTCGTCTCAGAGTATGACCTATATCTTGTTGTAACCTGTTCATAGACGAGACCCAGGGACCGGCTCTGGGTCCGCGCGTGGGCGTGGTCCGCTTCTTGGGTGCAGTAATACGACTTCACTTTTGTCTGGTCTTTTTACATGAGAAAAGAAAAAAGACGGACACTTCATGTACCAGTACATAATTAAAACACGTCACTGGGTCTAGTCCCCCAAATCATGAAATATCAAGTTCTGACTAAGTACCTGTATCTTTAAAAAAAATGTTAGTGTCCTTAATGGAGGCTGTCTGAGGACTGTCCAAATAATTATTTTCGCGGCACTAATCACGGCCCGCCAGCCCGTGTGCCAGATGTCCCTTTTTCTGTCCAGGCTGCGAGGGTGATGTCACCAGCCCCTTACGGGGAGCTTTTCTTTTTTTATATTTTTTTTACCTTGGGGTTTTTCTGCATCCGCGCCATTTTCCTCGATTTAGCGCACGGAGAGGGGGGGCGGAGATATCTTGTCTGGCACACAGAGAATCCGCAGACGAAAATTATCTGAGGCCTACTCCTGTGCTACTATTCTCGTGTGCTGCAAGGCACTTCTCGTTCTTGATGTGTATGGCGCTTGCTTCGCTCTCTTCCCGTATTTGGGAGAAAAGCCTGCCTATTTGAGTAACCACAGCAATCGGGGCGAGGCGAATGGTTCTGCCGCCCAGGCCGATACATAAGAGTCACGGGATCCCGGTCGGGCAAGATAAAGCACGCTTTAAGAAATATTTTTCAAAGTAATCAGGTTGATCGAGAATGTATAGCACAAAAAATGACACCACATCATATTTCGAATCTTCTCTGAATTTTCCGATGGTATGGCACCATGGTGCTGAAAACAAGGAGACAAGCCTAAGCAAGTTAAGGCATTGTTTTTAGTCACTTGCTTTCTATTGCTCTTTCGCTCTTTCTGTTTTATTTTTTTTATTTTTTTTTTTTTCCTCATTATGTTCTTTTTTTGTGGGGCTAAGGCGATCAGTAACCGAGAAAAACGCGCATTGTCATGTAATGGGTCATTTTGCATCGGTGATCTCCAATCTCCCATAAGCGTTCTACAGACAAGGACATGAGGTGAGAATTCGCCTGATGCTTTGCGGACTTCCCCTCAACTAATGGATAATGCGTTTTTAAGGCTCCATGGCTTCGCACGCAATGTGTAATTTACGATTTTGACAAATGCTGCGCACCATCCAAGGGCGCATGTTGTACCCATTCAAAAATGCATTGCCATCCTGTGACCGGCACATTTTCCCCCTTTGATTTTCCTTTGTTGGTTTTGCCTTCTTGTTTTTTTTATGAGGGGGTGCCCAACCATGCGTCTCAACACTCGACGCACCCGAACGGCCAAATGCCGTGAGCGGACGCTTTGCCGTCAATAAAATACAATAATTAATTCCGGCTTGCAATGACTCGCTTGACTTTCAATAAAGGGGGATAAAAAAGCGGCATCCCACTCATTTATATCGGAGGAGTGGGGCTTTGAAACACACTTTATTACAGATGGCTTTTCAAATGGTGAGTCATTATTAAAATTTCAAAGCTTTTCTGTGTGCCTGCTTGCCTGCTTGCTTGCTTGAGGAAAGGCATAGTGCAGCCTACCTTTGAGCAATTTCTCTACGCACGATGGACTAAATGGAAAGGCGAAAAATTCAAGAAAAAAAAAAGAAACCAATGAGCGATCTTTCTACACAAAAACGCACTTTCTGCTTCCTAAGCCACGAACGCTGGTCGGGAATCTTGAGAAGCGTACACATTGCATAATACCACTCAAGACATCAGAAAGCAAAGGCCTATCACAATTCTGATTTCAGAAGAAAGTAAATCCCTTCCTTTTTGTACCATAGATGGCTTTTCATTAGAGTAATCTTAGAAACATGAGACAAAAAAAAAATATTTATTATGTCACGAACATGATAGTTCAATTTCCACTCATTGATGAACATCAGGAAATAAATGAAGCGTTAAAGATAAAATAGAAAATCAGTACTGCTGCTAGCACAGCTTATCAAAAGTAAAGCCCCCTCTATTCTCAGCTAGAATCAACCAAGTCTTCCTTGGGCACCTCCGCATAGTAGCATTGCAAAGCCCTGTGCAACGCCGGAACCAATTTCTCCCAGGATAATATCCGCACATCTTTGTCAAATCCCCGTGGTTTCCTAATCTCATACCTCATAATACGCCGAGCAAAGTCTGTTCTGGAGTCGTTTTTATCACGTGCTGTGGTCTTCTTCAGTGAAAGGGGTTTCTTCAGCCAGAAAGGCATCAAGTTCAGTCTGATGCGGCCCTTTTCCTTTCTAAGCAATCCCAGGCTCATGGTTGTCAGTGCAATAAGTGCTTCAATGATATTCACAACTTCCACTGATGTGATGCTGTATCTGATACCGAAATCATCATCCTCATTCAGAATATAATTGAGACATGATACCTCAACCACCCCGACACCCGGGGGAGCTTCTTCTGGGATGGGATGTTCCAAGGCCAGTCCCACAACCAGGAAAGTTGCAGTAACCACGTGTCCGTTTTGTCTACGCTCCATACGGATGATTCTGCGCCCATCCTGTCTCTCCTCGTATGTCCAAGGCTTTCTATTTATCTCTTCCACCAGAGCACCGAGAACATCCAATGCCACGGGAATATATTCCATGTTGGAACTTTGCCCCAGGTACGGAGGGCGTGTGACTGAACTGCTAGCAATGCCCCGCACGAGCTCATACTTCTTCGGACCCGGGTTCCGATACTTTGGCCCTTCGTATTGGTCTAAGTACAAGTTGGGGTAACAAAGCTTCTTCTTTGGGGACTTTTCCAAATTTAGCCAATGCTTGGACGGAGAAGACGTGGTATAATTGGAATAGTGATCCACATTGGAACCATTGGTAATCAGGCTACTTCTCCTGGTGCTGGACAGAGACGATGTGGTTTGAGGCTTAGCTAATTGTTGTGGTTTGGGGTTCCTGGTTTGGTAAACTTCAAGAGGCAGGCTTCTCTGGGTAATCTGGGCCGTGATTTGAATTTCCGACTCAGGATAGTGTTGGTGCTGGAGACTTGGCTTTCTTTCAGACTCCATACCATATTGCAGAGTAGCATGACAGGGATCATCAACCGAAATCAACAATTGTGCTTGCTGCTGGGAATAAGGCAACGGGGTGTTCAAATTGGCGTTGGATTCTTCATTTGGATTCTGGGTATGGAAATTGATCGGGTGTCGGTTTATGTTGATGCAATTGACTAAGTTATCATTAGATGGATAACCCCCCTGACACTTGTTGGTGTAATGATAACCATTGCCATCATAGCTTTCCCCGCTTTCCAAGTCAACAACTATCGGTAGGTTAGACCCAGACTGCAACCACTCTGGATTGTTTGGTTGTTGAAATTGCGCTGGGTTAAACAAAGCTAGTAGCTCATGAGAGTAGTCCATGGTGATAAACGCTAATACCGCAAGGATTTGACAAGGTGGTTTTGATTTTAAACAATGACTGTCCTTGAGGTAATTCAGGTCTGTCGTCACAATGCTTTCACGTAAACTGGGTGAGTCGCTATTGTAGAGATGGTTAAATAAAATGTCAGCTTTGGGAAACACAACAAATAGGGAGAAAGAAAAACTTTTTTATGGAAGGAAAATGGCCGGATTATCTGGGAGCTATCACTTTATAAATTGGTCCCCCCACCTTCGAGAAACTCGGTATTCTGCAAGGACATGTGCCTCTTTACGCACCCCTAGCATTGAATAAAAGCTTATTGTGCATAAAACTGAGAGTCCTTTTTCAAAAAAATTACTGGATGCACACTTTGCGCGCTGAGACGCAGAGCGGCTAAAGTTTGTAAGATTTAGCTGCATATCGGCGTGCGTGCTTTTGTGTTGAGGCTGCGATTTTGGACTGCTGCAGCTTGGCCTACAGCGAGCCGCAGTCAACTCACGCCCCGCATGCAACAACTAGACCCCGACCTTGGCCTTGGCCTTTAGCAATTATGAAAACCCAGTAACCACAGCCCAACGAAAAAAGTGACACCATGCTGAAAAAGAAAAACTAAATCTTAAAAACCTACTGCCCAAAGCCGAGTTGGAGATCTTTGCCTCCTTTTCGTACTCGGGGCTTTGTTTGGGTACGCGCAAAAGATGTTTTGTTTTTTTTTGGTTTGTTTTGTTTGTTATTTTTGCCGTAGGTATTCTTGAGACGAAGTCGGACAATGGATGAAAAGCCACTTGTCCATTTGTGTTGTGTGTGTTTTCCGGATCTATCAAAGTGGGCTATGGTTTGTGGACACTTGGAAATGAATGTTTTCATTTGCAGTGAAACAGGGCGTACAGCCCAGAAGGGAACCGATCGTTTTTGAATTTTCATTGGTCAATCTATTTTTGAACCACTGCCATCGGCGAATACTATGCGGGGCGCATTAGATTCCAGAAGGCAATGGGACATGGAAGGTATACTGTTTAAACGTTGGTTTCTTTTTTGGTGGCAAAAGGCAAAAAGGCAAAAAGGCAAAAAAACACTCTATTACGAATAACCAAAAAAGAATAGAAAATAAAAGAGCAAGACAATGGGATGCAAAGTGCGCTTCAAATCGAATAAACTTTTTACAAAGTTCCTTTGAGGGTGGAGGGTTTTTGCTTTCTCGTCATTGTACCGCAAAAACCGCTTTTTCCAACTGTGCATTCGTGAAGATTTGCCTCTGCCGGGAGAACAATAGAAATGGACAGGGCGTGTTTGGAGTATGTAAATTTGGGTCGCCCGCATTTCCTTCAGGAAAAGTCGAGACTTTTTCGGCAAAAACAACCGTAACCAAGAAAAATAAAAACAAAATACACCCTTGTACTCAAAAAAACTTTTCTTTATTACTCTACTGGATGTTCCGTGAAAGAGTCGCTTGCAGTTGACGTTTGCCCGAGAGGGGTCTCAGCCACACTCGTGATGCAGAAACGGCATTAGCATATGAAGCAATAGCCCAAATTCAATCGACGTATTTCCTAATGTGAAATTGTTCTATACTTTTTTGTTATTGGCTTTTAAAAAGCCCCCCCTTCCATTTCTCCGAACCGGATATTCAATGCGATCCTTTTATTGTTAATTCTTCCGTGGTTTCAACGTGCAATTCTTGCCTATCTTTATTAAATTACCCCAGACATTATGTGAATTGATATTTCGGAGATACGCATTGGTCTTAGCTTGATAAATCCGTTACTTGACTTATTCTTGGAACAGCACAAAAAGAAACGCCGAAAAATCTTTCTTTGACTCCAAAACCAATCTTACCCTTCAACTGATGTCAAAATAACTCGGTAAGACATTGGAAATTGATAGTCAGGCTTGGAATTTGCTGTTCTTCCGGAAAAGATGTTCTGTTTTTATTTTTTGGACAAATACATATAGCTATGGAGCCAACACTCTACAGGACCAAGCAGTCTGGGGGACCAACAATCCTTGAATCAGTATGGCCCAGATTAGCAAAACATGCAATTGAGCGATGATTTTCAGAAAGAATTGGTGATATTTCCAGGCTCAACCCAGGATGTTTTCAATTATTATGTTACTTGTCTCGAACGATATCCCCGCCACGATCAATATTTCCCAAGCCATAAATCACACCATTGCCTTAATTAATCACACATTACCATGGTATACAATATAGGCACTGCCTATATAGCCACAGCTTCCACATGTTTATTCACAACTACAAGGCCCAAGATCCATAGTTGGCATCATAGCCACGGTATATACAACAGCCACCAAAGCCTTTACATCTACAACACCCAGGCAATTGACAAGAAGCTGCGTTGTTGATTCTTGAAATTGTGTTTCACATTCTTATATACTGTATCAAACTTGGGTTCTCAAACCCCGGTGAAGCGGAACGGCGCTTAGTTCTTCTTGTACTTAGGGTACAATTTCTGGAACACGTAAACATCACCCAAGACCAAGGCAGTGACAATACCTGCGTGGATAGCCACAACGTACTTGTTTTCTGATCTGATGTGAGCACGCTCAGCATACACAAACCAACCGGCAGTGGCTCCGCCAATAATCAACGCAAGTTGCGACAAAACAACAGGGTTCTGGAGCTCAGTGACTGTGCTGGACACAGATTCGGAGTTGAATTTTGAGGAAATGCTAGAGCTAACGTAAGCGTACTTCTCCTTGACAAAGTTCAATGCCTTCTCGATGTATGGAGCAGACTCCTTCTCGAACTCGTCGAATTCCTTCTTGATCACCTCAGCTTGCTCCTTGCTCACCTTGGCAGCTTTGGAGGCAATCTTCTCCACCTCCTTGGCGGCCTCCTTACGTTTCTGCTCGAATTCCTTGCCATCCAAGGTCTCTACAGATCCGTGGGGCTCGGATGTTTGCTCGAGCTTAGCTGGCTCAGGGAGTTTTCTCAACCTTAGCTGGTCCAGAGGATGCGGCGGCTTCAGCGTATGACATTATTGGTTTTTGCGAAAGTGAATAGTTTGTTGTATGACTTTTACCTTTTCTTTTGAGTCGAATAAGGAAAAAAGAATGAAGTTGTGGTTTAAACTTTGCTACTTAAAACCGGAGGTTATCTGGAAAGCGAGCGTGCGTCTTTAGCAAGCTCCCCTACCATACCCACTCACGCCCCCGGATTCCTGCTTTGCTGTCCTGCAGAAAACCATCACCAAGGTTCGCAACGTGTGTTCCAGGCGAGACTTCGTGACAAAATGTAATAACGGCTGCCGAACATTGCTATTGCCCGGCCCCGGCCCCGCAGTTGGCTGCAATATCGTGTGCGCCCCAGGCGGTTAAAGTAAAACACCCATCAATGATACAAGAATACACTAACCATTAATGATTCAAGACTTCTAAGTAGTATTCTTTTCTTTTGGGTGAGGTCAAGTTGATTCCCAGAGCTTCATGCCCGGTTTGTCATCACAGTATTTGTTTCCGCAAACTTTCTGAGTCACAAAAGAAAATATCAACAACAACCTACCCAATACCTTATTCTGGCGGGAACTGGTGAAATCAGGTCGGGTTTTGCTTAAAAGAGCTAGAAGCAATGAAAGAAAAATACGTGACAGAAGAATTGATCGGCGGCTACTTGTTTCCGACATATTTCATAAACTGTTACCCCTTGGATTTTTGTGTTTTTTGTTTTTTATTTTTTTATTTTTTTTGTTTTCGTGGTTTGAAATCGAAATCCACTTTGGCGGCAGTTCGGTGCAACATATGGCATTGCAAACGACCTGTTTTTCTTAAGTTGCGAGCGTCCATCCGCCCCCGCCCCACTCTGTACGTCCCGCACCCTACTAGCGCACTAAATCGCCGAGATTGCTCCTCCGGGAAACTGAGCTAGGTTTGGCGTGGATGGCATTTGGCATGGATGGCATATAAGGGACTTTTTTTTTTTTTGGTTTCCGTACGTTTTGCTCCCGGCTTCTCTCCGCGCTTCTACGAACTGTCCTCCTCCACACAATGCTAGCCAGCGCTTAGGGTTGCAGCCCTACCACTCTGAAATGTACGGGTGTCAAACTTTGGATGCGAGAAAAAATTGGTAGGTGAAGGACCGAAAAATTTGCCCGGATTTTCTTTTTTGATTCTTCAGATTTATCGATCGAAAACCAACCCCCCGGCTTTCCACGTAACATTCCGATAAATATGTCTGCTCCAGCTCAAGCCCCAGCCCCAGCCGCCCAAGGTGGTGCCCCAAAGAGAGAATTTGGCAGAAAGCCAAGAGGCCCAAGAAGAGGTGGCAGAAGAGATGAGGAGAAGGGATGGACCCCAGTCACCAAGCTCGGTAGATTGGTGGCCGCCGGTAAGATTGCTTCCATGGAGGAGATCTACTTGCACTCTTTGCCAGTCAAGGAGTACCAAATCATTGACGCTTTGCTCCCAGAGTTGAAGGATGAGGTCATGAAGATCAGATCTGTCCAAAAGCAAACCAGAGCCGGTCAAAGAACCAGAATGAAGGCTGTTGTCATCATTGGTGACTCTAACGGTCACGTTGGTTTGGGTATCAAGACCGCCAAGGAAGTTGCTTCTGCTATCAAGGCTGCTATCATCATCGCCAAGTTGTCCATCATCCCAATCAGAAGAGGTTACTGGGGTTCCAACTTGGGTCAACCTCACTCTTTGCCATGTAAGGTCACTGGTAAGTGTGGTTCCGTTGCCGTCAGATTGATCCCAGCTGCCAGAGGTAAGGGTATCATTGCTTCTCCTGTCGTCAAGAAGTTGATGCAATTGGCTGGTGTTGAGGATGTCTACACTTCCTCTTCCGGTTCTACCAGAACCACCGAGAACACCTTGAAGGCTGCTTTCATTGCCATCGGTAACACGTACGGTTTCTTGACCCCTAACTTGTGGGACGTCAAGCCATTGGGTGCTTCCCCATTGGACACCTACGCCGAGGAGGCCAAGGCTGCCAAGAGAAGATACTAAGCGTTTTTGCGTGTATCTTTGTGTTAATATCTAATACATTCTTGTAACATCTCAATTTTATTTGTAAAGCTACTTTAATTATGTAGGGATTATGTTGACTTATGACTAGGAGGCACCGAATTCGTTTCCTTTCAACTGAGGCTGGTATTTTCTCAAAGGCATATTATGCTTGTTATATTATACAAGAATTGTCCTCGTGATCATATTTAAATAGAAAATTTAGGCTATCGTCTCTAGGCGTTGAATTGTCGTTAAGTCATTAATCGTTAGTCATGGTGAAAGGTGAGCACGTCAATGTAGACCCTTGGATGTGGTCAAAGAGTGATATCTCATCCTGCTCTATCATCTTTCTCCTTCTTTATCGTCTTTTTTCTTTGTTCTAAGTTTTTGTTTTGTTTCTTTTCTTTTTCTCTTCTTTTTTCGAAGAGATGTATCTTTTTTTTTTTTTTTTTTTTTGTTCTAATATATATAAACAAGTCTCAGGATTAGATCTGTGTTGCCTGCTCCATGACCTGGTCTTCAGCAACAGCAAAAGGACGCTCCATTGTCATATGAGTAGCACTTTGGGGGTGGTGGTTACCGAAAAGAGCCTTCTCCCTGCTATCTGGATGTTTGAAGAAGCACGGACTGTTCTTGCACTCATTGCCAAAACGACAATCTTCGTCAATAGGATGGTGGAACGTGCAATCCATACGCGTACAGTTGTAGCCCGCGCGACAAGGCACTGCTGAGGTGGCGTGTCTCTTGGTGCACGACTGGTTCGTACAATACAAGCCAAACTTACATTGTTCCAAAGAAGTCGGCGTACGTTGGGCGGTGTATTTGTTGTAAGCAGGCTGAGAAGCATACTTAGGCACAACAGGCTTTGGTGGCGCGGCGGGCGCAGGGGCCTGGTAATTTGGCGACGAGTGGGCGTATTCACAGGCTGGGTTCTGGCAGTTTTTGTTCTCTCTGCACCATTTCTGGATGATAACCTTGGCGTCTTTATTAGCGGGGGTTGGGTGACCGAAAGGACATAATTCCTTGGAGCAAAGAATACCATACTTACACAAGGTGACCTGAGGGGCAGCAAACTTTTGGTTCTTGCGGTCCAAGAATTGCTGCTTCGTCTTCTCCAACTCCTGCATCAACGCACCGTCTTCGGATGGGTGTAAGTAGTCACAAGTACCAGGCGGGTTTGGACAGTTGGGGTAGGCAAAACATTTCTTGGTTGGGTGTGCCAAAGTGCACTCCTTGTTCTTACAGTAGGGGAAATCGGGACATCTTCCCTTAGGGGGTCTTGGAGTAAAGGGCTGCATGTTAACCGAGTCGGGTGATGCCAAGGACAATGCCTTTTGCAAGTTGGCGGCATTCTGTAAGCCGAAACTCTTCTTCTGGGGCTTGCCGTTGGCGCTTACGTAATCCTTACTGACACCGGTAGTTTTACCCGGGACACGGCCCCCTTTGGAGATACCACCGGCCTTTCCAATACCGCCGGTCTTGCCCATGGGGCCTGCCTTACCAACTCCGCCATTTCTCTTGAAATCCGTGGCCAGTTTACTGAAGTTTACGTGTGCATCCTTCTTTATTTGACCCTGTGGTCCTGTGGGGAACGTGGGTGGGGCCGGAGGCATCGCAAAGGGATTAGTCGCCGACCCAGGTGCCGCTGGGAATGGGTTAGATGGCATCAGCGAGTTCTGGAACGGGTTCATTGGCATTTGAGGAAAAGCCGGAGCCTGGGCAGCTTGAGGTGCTTGAGGTGCCTGGGGATACTGGTGTTCGGGTACGGCTTGCTGAGGGGCTTGTGGCGGCTGAAAGTCGGCCTGTTGGGGTTGAAAGTCAGACTGCTGTGGTTGTGGTGGTTGCAGAGGTTGTGGGGCCGTTTGTGCTTGGTTTTGCACCAGGTCCAAGCGGGTGATCTCGTCGAAAACCCTTTGCATGAAGGCCTCATCGATGGGGATGTTCACCACCTCCTTGACGTCGGCACAAATCTCGCCCGCAGACCGGTTCTGACCAATTAACATGTTAATATAGTCGGCCGTATCCTTGGCATCATCGGGGATGTTGAAAGTAGATGTCAACTCGTTGACTAGAAGAGGAACAAGCTCTTTGGCCACTGGGCCTTGTGGATCATAAACCATGGCAGATATCAGCGAAAATAGATGGGTTTTTCCGGGGAGAAACGTGCACCAGATAGAGATTTGGGGTGTTTGGATTTATAAAAAGCGAGAATATTCGGCCCAAGTTTAATTGTGCTGGTGTTTCTCAATGGTTTGGTGGTGGTATGAAGAAGATGCAGCGAAGATGGAGGTTCTTTTTTTCTGCCCTGACTGACTGACCTTCTTCCCGCAGCGCGCACCGAACAGTGCCTGTTTTTTTTTTTTTTTTTTTTTTTTGCCTTTTTTTCTCTTGGTTTCGCGACTCCCCAGACCTTAATTATTAATGCGGTAATGAATTGGACCCGGGAGAATAAAGGCCCGGAACAAAATACTCAGTAAACACTCGGTTTTATGTGGTGAAAAGGATCAGATTAATGGAGGTGTGGTTTGTGGTGTTTTCTCTGGAAGCTTTTTCTTTTTTGTCGAAAACGAATGCAGGGCCAAGTGTGGGCCTACTAGGCGAAAAGCTGGCTATTGATACACGGTAAGACTCGGACGGGTTTCTTGATCCTTCTATTTTTCGTCATTGGAGGTTACTCATTGGAGGTTACTCATTGGAGGTTACTCATTGGAGATTTGCTCATTGGAGAGTTATTCATATTTACTCATCGAAGACTCTCATTAAAAACTTTTATTCCAGCTTGTTTCTGAATGTGAGAAAAGGTCAGGTTCCAGTGCTATGTATACCACTCTAAGGATGCATTCGCCTGGGGATACCTGCCCATATAGACACTATTCTCGCAAGTAAACGCTATTTAATGTAGAAACAAAATGTTTCAGTCCCAGAAACGATTATAGGTTTGGGCTCCTTAAATGGTGGGACGAATTCTCGAAGAGGTCTTGCGTAATAGGGGCGAAATTATCTGGAGTAGTAATAAAGGCGACGATTGATTCAGAATAATGGAGGTGATTTTTAAGAAGATGAACACACCGGTCAATACCTGCCCAAACAAATTCTTTCACGATCTGCATTCCATGGTATAATCGTCATTTAAGTTATTTTCATGACACATGTCACTATTTTTACCTGACATGGTAATATACAGCTGGTGGGAGGAGTTTACTTAATACAAGTCTCTGCATACTTTACCAGCACATTGGGAGGACCTCTATATCTGCTTTAATTTCCTTCATATACTCCAAAATCTTGAAAACGTCTAGTGTGTATGACTTAAAGTGATGCCCGTATACACCCCCTAAACACTAAATTAGTGGGAAACCTTTAAAACCCAAAACAGTGCCAACTACCTGACAAGTTTTATTGGACAGTAATAGCGTTGGCAACACTGCACCGGGCCCATGCCCAGGTCCACGCACTGTGGGCTTGAAATGGCCGTGCGCGCACCAGAAAAATCCCGGTTTTTTCGCCCTGCGCTTCTCACTAACTATCGCACTGCGACACGTTCAGCTTCTGACAAGTAGGCCAACACCTAAATACCCACTAATCACACCCAACACACCAAAAAATCACAACTATGTCGGTGAATATCTTTGGAGATCAGGCCACAGAAGAACGTGCCGAGAACGCCAGAATGTCTGCGTTTGTGGGCGCCATTGCCGTGGGCGATTTGGTCAAAACCACCTTGGGCCCTAAAGGTATGGACAAGCTCTTACAGTCCAGTAGCGATCCAGACAGATCTCTCGTTACTAATGACGGAGCCACCATTCTTAAAGCTATCCCTCTCGATAACCCCGCCGCCAAGGTATTGGTGAACATTGCCAAGGTTCAAGACGACGAGGTTGGTGATGGAACCACTTCGGTCACGGTGCTTGGAGCAGAGCTTTTAAGAGAGGCTGAAAAATTGGTGGACAAGAAAATCCACCCACAAACCATCATCGAGGGCTACCGTCTTGCGCGTGACACTGCCGTGGCTGCATTGGACCGTGTTGCCGTGGACAACGCCGCCGACTCGGCCAAGTTCCGTGCCGACTTGATCAATATCGCCAAGACCACGCTCTCATCGAAGATTTTATCCCAGGATAAGGAACAGTTCTCGGAATTGGCCGTGGATGCAGTCTTGCGCTTGAAGGGCTCCACCAACTTGAACAACATCCAGATCATCAAGAAGGCGGGCGGTAAGATGTCCGACTCGTACTTGGACGAAGGGTTTATCTTGGAGAAGAAGTTTGGTATCAACCAACCCAAAAAGATCACAAACGCCAAGATCTTGGTGGCCAACACGTCCTTGGATACCGATAAGGTGAAGATCTTCGGTGCCAAGTTCAAGGTGGACTCCACCTCCAAGTTGGCCGACTTGGAAAAGGCCGAGAAGTTGAAGATGAAGGCCAAGATTGACAAGATCAAGAAGTTTGGTATCAACGTTTTCATCAACAGACAACTCATCTACGACTACCCCGAACAACTTTTCAGTGACGCCAAAATCAACTCCATCGAGCATGCTGACTTCGACGGTGTTGAGCGCTTGGCCCTCGTCACTGGAGCGGAGGTGGCCTCCACCTTCGATAACCCAGACAAGGTGCGTTTGGGATCGTGTGAATCCATCGAGGAGATCCTCATTGGTGAAGATACCTTCTTGAAGTTTTCCGGTGTTGCTGCCGGTGAGGCTTGTACCATTGTCTTGAGAGGTGCCACCGAACAAGGCTTGGATGAGGCAGAGAGATCCTTGCACGATGCCTTATCTGTGTTGTCTCAGACAACCAGAGAAACAAGAACTGTTTTGGGTGGAGGGTGCTCGGAAATGGTGATGTCCAAGGCTGTGGACCAGGCTGCTGCCAACGAGACGGGCAAGAAGTCGCTTGCCATTGAGGCTTTTGGCAGGGCTTTGAGAGCCTTGCCAACCATCTTGGCCGACAACGCAGGTTTTGACTCCAGTGAGTTGGTGGCCAAGTTGCGTTCTGCAATCTACAACGGTATGACCACTTCCGGGTTGGACTTGAACGAAGGTAAAGTTGCCGACATGAGAGACATGGGTATTGTTGAGTCTTACAAGTTGAAGCGTGCTGTGGTGTCTTCTGCGTCCGAGGCAGCCGAGGTTTTATTGAGAGTCGACAACATTCTCCGTGCCAAACCAAGAACTGCTGACAGAAACCATTGAGACCCCTGTTAATTCTTGATCTCTTCATCTTTCCAGCTCTCCAGCTCGTGATGCGCAATATTCTTTTGGATCTCCTTCGCATTGGTGAGCTATGACATCGCACGCTTCTCTTGTATAGTAAATTAAAGGTTATTATGAGTATAGATTAATACAACCTAAGTAAGAAGGAAAAAAAAAAAAAAGGTAAACCTCGGCTTGATATCATTAATACAATAAAGTTGTCTATATACGGAGCATGTGTCCATCAATGAGTAACCTATGGTCTCAATCTTCTTGGGTCTCTTGGGAAGAGCGAAGCACGACGAATGTTCTTCAAGTCCAAGTAAAACATCAACACTCTCTCCAAACCAATACCACCACCTGCATGTGGGGCACATCCGTAGGTGAAAGCATCAACGTAGTCGTTGATTCCCTCTTGTCTGTAGTCCACACCATGGACAGCCATTCTCTCCTTCAACAACTCAGGGTCGTGGATACGTTGAGCTCCCGACAAAATCTCCTCACCTCTCATGAAGAAATCGTACGAGTTGGAGTATCTTGGGTCTTCTGGACATGGCATGGTGTAGAATGGTCTGATGGCCAATGGGAACTTGTCCAAAATGTAGAAGTCGGTGTCGTATTTTTCTCTCACCAACTTACCCAAAAGCTTCTCATTCTCGGTAGACAAGTCCTCAAAGTCATCGACTTCCTTGCCAGCCTCTCTCAACAAGGCAATACCTTCCTTAAAGTGCAATCTGACCATCTTACCATCGGCAGGCAACTTGAACTCCTCGACAGGGAATTGTTTTCTGACAGTAGCAATCTCACTGGCGTATCTAGTCTTCAACTCGGAGAAAATGAAGATGAACAAGTCTTGCAACACCTCCATCACCTCGTCGTAGTGCTCCTCAAAGGCCATTTCCAAATCCAAACCGACAAACTCAGTCATGTGACGGTGAGTGTTAGAGTTCTCGGCTCTGAAAACAGGGGCGATTTCAAACACCTTCTCGAAGTCTGCAGCAATCAATTGTTGCTTGTAGAATTGAGGGGACTGGGCCAAGAAAGCCGATCTCTTGAAGTAGGAGATCTCGAAAACGTTGGAGCCTCCCTCGGAAGCAGCACCAAGGATTTTTGGCGTGTGGATCTCAGTGAACTTCTTGTTCGACAAGAACTCTCTGAACAAGGCCGAGATTCCGTGCTGGATTCTGAAGATGGCCTGGTTCGTTGGCGTTCTCAAGTCAATAACACGGGCATCCAAACGGGTGTCCAAGTTGACCACGGGCAATCCCGCAGCCTCGGCATCGGCATCGGATCTGGAAGCATCCTCGATCAACATTGGCAATTGCTCGGGGGTTTCTTGGATGGTGAAGATCTTGGTCACGTGGATCTCAGCATCTTGCACAGTGGCAGACTTGATGGGCTCATCCACCTTTCTGATGACTCCGTGCACCAACACGATGGACTCCAAGTTGATGGAACCGGCCCACTTGACCATCTGCTTGGAAATGGACTCACCGTTGGACTTGATAAGACCCTGGATCAAGTGTTGCTGTTGTCTGAAGGACAAAAACGCCATGGTGGCTCCCTGTTGTCTAGAGTTGTGTGCTCTGGCACGGAAAACAACCTCCTGGCCATCGTTTGCGGCAGATAATGACGAGATGTTGACTCTGGTGAGGCCGTCTTTAGTGGACGAGTTGATCAAAGGCAACTTGCCGTAGTTCTCCTTGGCTGGATCGTTGGCAGCTTGAGCTTCCTTCTCGGCTTTTTCCTTAGCAACCTGCGCCTCTCTCTCGGCCTTTTTACGGGCCTTTTCCTTCTCCTTCTCCAACTTCTTCAATGCCTTTTTCGACAATGGCTGGCCATCTTCGCCCAAAATGACGTCACCAGCTGGGGCTGGGGTTTGGCCTGGCGCAGATGCAGGTGCACCTTCTGTTTCGTTAAGAGAAAGATCGTTGATCTGTTTAGTTTCTTCTGCAGACATTTCGGTGAGTGGTGTCGATTATCTTATTCCTCAATAGAGTAAGGGGATAATGTGCTCAGTAACAGTTGAAGTGCACCAGGTGGTCCAAGCATCGAAAATTTTGTAGCAGTGTGCGACTTCAAGTGCGCTGCTTTGTGCCGTACACCACTATATGAGTCAAGCAAATGAGCCGGATGGGGACGAAGTGTTGGACGGAAATTCAAAGGAGGGGTCAAGCGTTGAAAGAAACGGCAAAAGTTCAAATAATTCCAATTTTGTTTTTGTTTTATTTTGTTTTTTCTTTGTTTGTGTGATTCTTTGTGTTTGTTTGTGTGTTTGTCTAAGGATCCGGTCCGGGTTCTTTTGATTTCTTCCACCCTATGAGAGTTAGTGTGGCTATTAGGGTCGGCCCCAGCAGCAAGTTATGATACATGCGAGGTGTTTGTTTCACCTGTATGCCCAAAAAACAAATCTACCACCACAATAAATGGCAAATGAGCCCTCTTGTTTCTAGAAAGTGGATTGGTTTTTTCTTGTGGGGTTGGAGCATTAAGGACAATGCGGGGGGTAGAACACCGGTAAGATAGATATGCCTCACGCTATGAGAAGGTACACCAGGGCCTGACTCTTTTTTTTTTTTTTTTTTTTTTTTTTTTTTTTTGTCCTTAATGCATTTCTGGTTTCATTCTTAAAAGTATCACTTTTCTTTCCCTCTTCATTTAAAAGTCTCGCTGTATCTGTGTTTTTACCGTTATTTTTCTTTTACCAGAAACAAAGAAATCCATAACTCCGACTCAAAATTACAAAATTTTTGTGCACATGTCAAAAGATGCAGTCATCTAAATTGCTCAAAAATTAAATTAAAAATACATGCACTCTGGCTGATTTATAATTTCATATTACTTCGCCTTGATAAACATCAAAAGAAACAACCCCTTATTTCATTTGTTCTATTGGGTTGTGTGCCGAGCCCGTTGGTGGGGTTTGCATGTTTCTGAAATGACAATATAAACATCAACGGTACCCGGTTGCCCGGCTACACTCTCATCGCCGCGGCGAACGCGAGCAAAATCGGTTTCCCCATAATTGTTCCATACTGCCTTCTTACATTATTGTCTTTAATTCTTTCCGACTCTTGTGTACAAGCACCGATTTCAGTGTTCACCTCCTTCTGATGTCGTTAGAAATTCCATGTGAGACGATATGTTATGGCGAGGGGGAATTTCCGGCTTTAATAGCTTTGCCATCAAAATATTTAGTCCCACATTTCTTGGACCGCGTATTATTTAACCACTTGATAAAACTCGAGTTTTTTTTTTTAATTTTTTTTTTTGCTTCCTAATCGAATACTTATATCATGGATTAAAGGCTCGCTTTACCGAATGATTCAACTTCTCTTGGGTTATGCGTCCTCGGCTTACATGCACCTTCTGCGTCCCACTTCTCCGTTTGCAGCAAGTACAGTGCAAACCTCGCAGATAATGCTTTGCAGCTGCATCTGCCCCAGGGCTTATCTTCAACCTTGAGCTTGGCCGAAAACGGGGTTAGTATGCGGGGGTCAATAACACGACAAAACATACATCCCGAAATCTCTGACTTTCAACACTTAAAATCTTTGAAACAAATACTAAGATCGCTATTGTATAAAGAAGTAGGGTGCGCTTAGATGTAGTTTAACGGGAGTTTGAACCGACTCGCTAGGCTGTGTCAATTAACAATGGAGAAAAGTTGTTCCAATTAACATGGGTGGAGATGGCAGCCTGGATCATCTATAAAAGCTGACCTTTTCCCTCCTAACGCATCATGTTCATTTATTAACACATTAAGAACAAAACAAAATATGAAATCATCTTTATTTCTTACCCAACTCATCGTACTCACCGCCGTGCTGGCTTCACCCATTAAGACTGAGGTATCAAAACAGCACTCCAAAGAGGATTTGGTGAGTATTTTGGATATCACAAAAGTTGACCAGGTATCCGATGACATTTGTGTTTATGACTACTCGTTGAACGAAAATTTCCAAGACTTACCACGTCCTGCTTGGATGGAAAGCTGGGACGAAGTCATGCCCAACACATTCTGTGAGCACAAGTATGATATCAAGGTTGACCCCAATGCCAACAACGAGGATTCAGCAAAAATGTTACTTTTTAGCTTGGCATCAGGCTTCGCTGTGGACAGATGGAGTACTGCCTCCTTGCACAAGCGTTTTGAGGGCGTTGACTTAGAAGGGATGATGGATACTTTGTGGGAAACTGGTGATGTACCGAAGAGTCTTTTGGAAGTGTCTCCCCAAGAGATAGAGGAGCAAGCTGGATCTATGAGCCTCTCGAAAAGAACCATATTTAAGCACGAATCGAACACTCATTGGATTTACGCACAAGAAAATAAAGCACGGGTGCTGGCTTTGAATGAAGTGAGGCTGGAGATGGATCGTAAGAGCGAAGATTATATCCATGCACCAAAGTCGGCTCTTTGTGCCACAAAAGATAACAGTTTTGGCTGCTTGCTGTGGTCAGGAGGATCTACAAGAATACTCGGTAAAGCAGCAGCGCACACGATTGCGGCAGGTGTTGGTGGCCACTCTGATCATGATTGGATAAGCGCAAAAGCTCATGGGGCATTAAAGCGTCAATTTCACAATGGGGTGTACTTCGCTTACTCAACACACAACGCATGTCTTTCTAATAGACGTGAAGGATGTGATTGAACAGATACCATGGCTTTAACAGAGAAAGTCCTGTGTCTTTTCCTGTGTTTGAACATTGATTGAGATCAATCTTTCGCTTCTCAAAAAGATATTTTGTTTCTTTTCTTTTAGTTAGTGTTATCACGTGAGATTTTGTTTATTTATGTGTTGTTTTCGAATAAATGAAATGTGTTACAGACAACCAAACAGTAATGTTTTTGAAGAAACAATTCGTTTTTTTTTTAAAGAAACAATTGTATTACAGGAGGCCGCTATAAAAACGACCCAAAAACTATACAAATATAGATAAAAACCTGAAAACACATCTGGATAGAATACTGAATAATGAAGTTATCCAGCTCTCCCAAGCCCTATACCTTCTTCCTTATTCTAGAGGCTCTTTAGATCACGTCATCCCGCTCGCACCTTAGTATGTTCCAACATCTTCTTCATTTGCCTATGCAGAAGAGGTTGAAGAACATTGCCTCCATTGGCCTCTCGGCGTCTGGAACAAAATACTCGGAGGACAGTTTGGACGTACCAATTGAGGTTCCGTAAAGCTTCATAAGTCTTGTGTAATGGCGCCAACATTGAATTCCAGGCTAAGCGTCATTTTACAGCTTTTTCGAGAATTTTAGGTGCTCTTGCATTATTGTGGCTGAGTATATTTGATATATGTACTGGCTAAAGTTGAAATCTCATTATTTGGACCAATTTTTCAATTCCAAAGCTCAAATTAATACATAAACGAGAAAACAAAACAAATAATAATTTGTGATGCCTCCTGAATCAGAATGCATCACTTTCAATTTCTTCTTGAAAATCATTGACTTACCAAAGTACACCTTTTGCACCAATATGAAATCGGTCCCTTGGCCCAGTTGGTTAAGGCGTGGTGCTAATAACGCCAAGATCAGCAGTTCGATCCTGCTAGGGACCATTTCTCTCCGGGCGTGTGGCGTAGTTGGTAGCGCGTTCCCTTAGCATGGGAAAGGTCTCCGGTTCGACTCCGGACTCGTCCAATATTTTTTGATCTTCAATCATTTAATTAATTCAATGGTTTGGGTTCAAATTTTTTCTTACTCACACTCAATTCCATTTTTTATTTTAATTTTCTTTTTCTTTTTTTAATCTCGCACCATAGTATATGTGCACTCCCATTAGACTCACCACCATAATACCACGCACTCCCATGAGACTAGCTGTTGCAGTATCTTTTTGCACCCATTCTTTAACCGCTAAGACACACAGAAGTATTAACCACAGTTAAAATCTCCATAAAAAGCCCCAAAAAACAAAATATAAAACGAAGAATGTCCAAGGAAAAAATGAAGAATTGGGGTTGTGCCCTCTCGAAAGTTCTTGTGTCCAACTCCTTTTTTTATCCATTCAAGGTTTGTAGTGAAACACACACATCTAATTACCATTCAACAAGAACCAACCTTACTAACCAACAATAGGGCTTTCAGTATTTTTACCAAAATTCTGAATTGTGGTTGCCACTTCTTGCAGTTTGTATTCCAGCAGCCTTGGTGCTGATTATCGTGTTCAGTATTTTGGCGGTGACGGTATTCCCTGTGTACGCGCTTATAGCGACCACGGTAACAGGTCCGTTTGGGTTGATTTCGGCAATAATCACTTTGTTTCTGTTGACTCGTCAGCTCACTATTTTGATTCTGCAATTGTTATTCATTAGACATATCCAAGGGATAATATTTGAGAAGGTGTTGGAAAGAGAAGGGGCGAAGGACCTCCTTTTGCGGTATCGTTTCATGAGGAGCCGTTTCCTGCCCCAAAAACCCATAGACCTACGTCTTCGGTACCAGACGCTACCATTTCTTGAGCGAGAGCTCTTTTACTTTTTATTGGGAATAATTCCCTTGATTGGTCCGCTTATTGTGCTTTTCTTCAAGGCTCCCGTAAAAGGCTACAAGACACACAAGCGCTATTACAAGCTCATGGTGTGGGAGTATGTGGACATCAACCGTTTCTATAGGGAGTACCGAAGAGACTACGCTGCATTTGGTGTAGTTGCGTTGCTTTTGGAAATGATTCCCGGTCTCACGATTCTCTTTATGTTTACCAGCAATATTGGCATGGCTTTGTGGACCGCACAATACCATAAGGATTTCGAGGAGTTCATGGCAGATGACAACGAGGAGCTTTGTGAAAAGGCCCATGAGATGAAATTTTGGAGGTCTACCCTTGAAGAAATAACCGTGAACTAAGCAAAAAGGGTCCATACCATACCATACCTGGGCCACTGTCCAAGAGTGTGGTTGGATGAAATGAATAAAGTCTTGCTGATTCATTCTTAGATACGCAGAAAGGGAATTTATAGCTCCGTATTTACTATGGATATTGCATGACTACCGCCCTAGTAAAGGTAGACGTTATCAACACAGCCAAACCCGGCAGCAACTCCACCTTCGTCGCTCGAGCTGAATTTCGATCTCAACAAGAACCCGGCATTTTCATTGGAGAAAACCTCACCGGTATTCTCGTCGAAAACTATATTTCCGAAAATACCCAACTCAGAAACAATATCCTCGGTAAACAATTCATTGTTCCGCAAAATAGTGTTTCTATGGGTGGGGGGATTGATGAGTTCCATCAAAATATACGCACCCCAGTCTTTTTCTTCCAATGTCTTCAAAAACCCGGGGATATTTTGCTTATACACATTGTTGCCTCCCCCTTCACGCTGTGGCTTCAAAACAAACTTTTCTGGAGACTCAAATGCGAGTTTCTTTGCGGCTTGTCCTTCATCCGAGTCGTCGAGGGGGTGGATTTTCACGAACGTCGATAGGAGCTTGCCAAGATCTTCATCACCAAGTTCAGGCAAAAAAGATCTGACAACTTCAGGCAGAGTCAAAACCTGCTGAATCTTCTTTGCACCTGAGAGCTGGGTCAAAAGTGAAGGACACTTGATAGCTTTAGAAGTCTCGAGATGGAGTCTAGCAGCCCATGTGGTGTCCGGGTCGCTCTCATAATCCAGAGGGCCGTAGCCCGAGCGGAAATATACCACTGAGACTTCATCCATCGTGTGTTTCATATACAACTTGCCCAGGTTAATGGTGGTGTGTTGGCTGATTTGCTCGAGACTGAGCCTATACGACTTCAAGCCATGTTTTTCCAAAAGTTCGTACTCGAGAAGCCTTTGGTCAAAGCAGTTTCGTTCGCCATTTTGAACCACAAACAAAATAACGGTCGTGGTGGTGTTGGATTCCGCGTTATAGTAGAAGTTTCCGTGGGCCAAGCCCTGGGCGATTTCACAGATGGAGTTGGACACCGGAAGCTCGGATTCCTGGTAGTATTTTTGCGAATAATCGTCGTCATAGCTTCCTCGCTTGTTCAAGTATGTATGGGCCTGTCCTACCTTGGTCGAGAGTCCCCCAAAGGATACGGATACAGTATTGAACTCGATCTGCTTGATGTCATGGGTCAACTCGTCATACATATAGTCGGAACGGAACACACCCAAGGTGATTGGCTGGGCCACGGATCCCCCACCCACTTCCACAGCCTTGGAATACGTCTCATAGAGTTTTCCCGTGAACTCTGCATCGAATTTGGCCAATTTCTCCACCACTTCTAAGAGCCACGTCTTTTGCTTGGCCACCACACTCGCATACAAGGAATTGAACAGCTTCTGCACGTCTACAGCACGTTCAAACATATCGCTGGGGAAAGGAGTTGGGAACAAAGTGATGGGAGCATTGTTGGCGGAAAACAGCTGGAAGTTTGGTGGGTACATGACTAAACCATTGGCCAAGCACCATTGGAGAAGTTCCTCCACCAAAAGCGCCTTGTTATCTGCACTAAGCGAGGGAAATTCTTTGAAAGACATATCTGTTGTGTTCTTAAAAAACCGAGAGGGCCTTTTTTATACTAGAAGAGGTAATTGATAGCCAGAGAGGAACTGGTGAATCAATTAATCAGCATCTTCTGGTAACGTTGGTGAAGCAGTAGGCCTTCGGTGCGCGCAGCTGGACACAGGATTTGGCGATTGCGTTATCGCTTGCAGCCACACAGAATAATGGCGGCCTTGAGAGATAACTAGGAGCAGACGAAGAAATAACCATTGTCTATTTTTCTTTATGGTGTTTTGAAAAGATATTAAAAAAAAAAACACATTGTGGTGCTCAAGGGGGACTCGGGGGTATTTTTTCATGCAGGGTCTACCAATTACTTGGTTCTAGAAAAGTGTAGCAACCTCCATTCGAGCTTCCGGGAGCTCAGCAAAGACGAGTCTTTGTATAGAGCCTTCGTATATTGTTTTCCGAAATAACCCGTTTTCTCAAACCAATGAACGGGAGGAATTCAATCAGTGCATATGAATTTTTTTTTGAGATTGAAATATTTCATGAAATTACTGAACACTTAACAAATCTGTTTTCAGAAATAAATTGAAATTAGCTGTGTTCCAAAACTTGATTTCGCAGCAAAGGAAAATGCATTTATTCACTATTCACAAAGTTATTCTGTTGAAGCAAGCTTTAATTTCCAGCATTCGTTTTTTTTTGTAGGGAGAAATGATAGTTTTGAAAAGTATTTTTTTAAGGACACATTATGCGAGAGAACACGAATGTAAGGTGCATTTATTTAACTAATTTAGTCGTAGTAATTCTTTTATGATCATTCTACCCATAGAAATACTTCAGATGGACTCACAACTATTGTTGACATTAACATGGCGAAATACGCGTTGTTTAATGAATTATTAATTGTATGAGAACTAATGCTGTATTGAAAGACTTTTATTTATCTTGAACTAAGCAATAGAAAGCAATTTCTACATCAGGGTATCTAGTATATCGTTGATTTAGTGCTGAACTAATAAAAAAACTATTCATGAATCATAATTGGAAGTGGAAAGTATAGAGAAACTCAAAGTCTTAGACAGTCACGACTCTCAAGGCAATGTCGATTCCACCAGTGCAGTCCTTGTTGGTCAAGGAAAACGTGTTGTTACCAGAAGGACAGGCCTTCCATCCCGAGTTACCGTTGAAAGTCAAGTGGCCATCCTCAATGGAGAAGCCCTTGGTTGCAGGTTGACGGCCAAATGGAGCAACATCACCCAACTCACCAGTGGTTGGGTCCAAGTTGATACCTCTGCCGTCTTGATCAACCAAGCTGGAGCTGTCACTGTCAAAAGTCAAAGTCAAGTATTCACCCTCGCTGCCACCGACAGAGAACACATGAGGGTGTTCAGGTACCTTCTTAATACCGGCGTTTTGTACTGACGAGCCAGAGTGAATGGCAATGAGACCAAATTTCTTACCTGGTTGAACTGCAGATGTGGCAGATGGTTGTGCAGAGCTCACAGAGGTGGATCCCAGAGAAACGGCCTTTACTTGAGGGGCGCTCAGGGCAGTAGACGAGTGGGTAGTGCTGATGGATGTGGTGGATGTGGCAGATGAAGAAGATCCACTGACATCACTAGTCTGCTCTGGACCAAAGGCACGCACGGCAACACCAAGACAATCGGGGCCGATGGTGTCGAAATAGATTTTTGCACCAGAACACACATCGAATCCTGAATTACCGTTGAAAGCCAAGTAGTTTCCCTCGAACGAGTAGCCAGTCTGGGCTTTATCGGCCAAAGTCACCGCCTTATCGTCGCCAATATGAATGTACTTCTTGGAAATGGTATCAATCAATGACCCGTCGCTGTTCAACACCAATTTCAAGTCTCCCGAGGGTCCAGCAACAATGTCAGATCCCGAAGGCTTGAACAGAGAATACTGATATTGGGAACCCGAACGAATGAGAAGGGCATTAAATGACTGACCAGCAAGGGCAGTGGCAAGAATAGTGAGGAATGGCAAGAATTGCATTTTTTGATTTGTTTTTGATTTTGATTTTGAGATGTAAAAGATGAGTAAATATCTGTGATGATAATATAAAACTAAGTGGAATACCGAACTTTCCTACTGTATTTATATTCCCATTGACCATTCATTTTTTGCATCTGATGACCGGACCTAATGACCAGATCTAAAAATAGTTGCGATAAAAATAGCGAGGACTAATCTTCCGCATAGAACCCATGCTAGAGAAATATGCATTAAGCTTATATGTCGTCACGCATCATGACCGTCCCAATAAAAAATATCTATTATCATGTATGTCATCAGCCCAAAGACATGTCTTCGGAAAGCCATACAAAACGCCGAGAAAATCTTTCCATTCTTCCTGCACCATGATGTCATGATTATCTGGGGTCCGAGGTCCGATCTACGCATGTTAATCCAGGGATCTACCAGTATTGATGGGTGGATATTTTTAGTGAGGTTCCAGTAATAACGTCTATGAAGTGTTGGATTATTGAAAATTCGAAAACCGACTTTTTCTGTGCTTGAACCGAAGGGAGGTAATACTCATCACAAGTATCACCATTTACCCTGCCAAAGGACGGATACTGGAGAACACAGTGGAAATCTCCCAATCCTGCATCGTGGACTGGCGGTCATTCTTAAACACTTGTGAGCCCCGCCACGGAAAAAAAAGCCTGTATAAGCCTGTATAAGCCCCCACGCTGGAGGCCTCCCCCACTTTCGGCTGCTCGGTACAAGTTAACACCCGGGACTAATGATGAGGGTGTTTTCGAAGAGTAAAGAAAAAATTAGGCTTTAGTGAATTATAGCGATATTCGGTAACGATTTTAAAACGAGTGTTGGTGTTACCAATTATAATATGTGGGTGTGCCCGCAGCATAGTCATGGAAAAATCTTGTTTTGCAGCTACTTTGCTCTCTTGCTTATTAATTTTTTTTTCTTTCATTTTCTTCAAGAAAGTCGAAACTAAAAAAAAAAAAAAAAAAAACTAGAGGTTGCTATTAAAAAAGCAAATAGGAAAGTAACAAATCATCTCACACCATGGTGCAATTGGCTACGTAAATCAGACGAGGAATACACATTGAATTACTGTTTCCTTAAGTACGGAAAGGAGTTACAAGCGAGGTTCTCTTTGGAGAATAATTTTACTCCCTTTTGGGGGATGTAGCTATTTGGTGGGAACTAACCTACGCATGGCACCCATATAAGCCCCGCAAGAATATCTTAGAAAATGGGGAAGAAAGGCCCACCACAGAAGATAAACTTTCAATCTGTAGAACTCGTTTATAAGAACAGGGCAGGTTAGAAGTTCAGAATTTTCCCCAGAATAGATTTTGCCATATCGAAACTAATGCCAAGTAACATAGAAATAGAGAAAAAAGAAACATCAAGAGTTCTTCTGGTATGCAATCAGATAAATCAGCACAAAATGTCCAATTAATATTCAGTATTACCGTTGGTGATCTGATTGTAAGCAACCTTTTTAGGTAATGGGAGCCGGGGGATTTACTCAATGGCTCGAAATAACACTCTGTTCGAAGAGGGACAAGGTTAAATAGTAGCTCAAGCCAACCAAAAGAGGCCAAAATATCATTATAGTGGCAATTGCCACGAGCTACTCGGCTCCCGAGACTCTTATCTTGTCACGCGACTTCTTTCCATAGGCGTGAACTATTCGATAGTATATTTCGTTTCAGTGAATTTTTTGATATTTTTCTCCGCATAAAGTATCAAATATTTAACAGAGGTAATGTCCACTTTAATTTTTGAAAGGAAATGTTATTACAGGGTGGAATATAATAGGATGTAGCTTTTTTAGAATTTTTTTTTTGAAAACCCACATGTTCAAGGCTGGTGCGGTACTTCTCAACAATTGGCTACTTTCCATAAAAACGAGAAAGGCCATTTTTAGCTTAATACTTCTGATTAAGGGACGGTTGATTTTGGAAAAGCATAGACCCTATTCATTTAAAAGACATGTGAGACTTTTGAAAAATACCATTTTTTTTAAGAAAAAAGAGACCAATGTATTCCCCTAAGTTTCCCCTTCATCACCTCTCACTCAACCATAATACAAGAACCACTGACGGTTGCGGCCAGATCACGTGAAAAGCACTGTTTCCCGTCCGATCAACGTTAGTTAAGCCACGTAGAGCCACACTGAGTAGTGTAGTGGGAGACCATATGCGAAATTGTGGTGCTGCAATCTTTTTATTTTTGGCGAGTTCGAGTTGGCGATGATTTATGATTAATTTTGCAGCAGAAGGGGTATTACAAGACTGGTGGGTGATTCTCAATTTAGTGCGCGAAGAGAACTCCAGCATTGTTTTAAGTACACTCAGAAGTCACGATTAACCAGGCAAAAGGCGTAGCTAATAGAACGTGGAAAGCAAAAACAGAAGAAGAAACAAATTTGAAGTATAGCTAAACTTATTTCAACATGCTTATTGCATTAAGGGTTTACCTTTTTCGACTGGGCCTTAGTATTGGCAGATCCGCACCTCGCTACATTCAAAGGATTGGCAATCCATCAAACCCTCGTGAAAAAGCCATTTAAACAAAAAAGACAGCAACCAAAAAAAGTTTATCATTAAAACCACCCACCAATCTGAATAAAGTTTGCTACCAGTGGAAATAATCCACCCAGTGCTGCGCTGCCAGCAGTCAAAACAAACAGATGGATATTTTCCCACGGTCACGTGACCGACGTGACTGCTTTCCCCCAGCCGTCTGCAGTCCGATGAGTGTACAGTGCGGTGTGCGAAAAAGTTATTCGAGGTGAAATCTCGTCGTTTTCGCTATAGTGCTTTGCTATACATCCATATCAAAAAGTATGTTGAACTACCGTGTTGCTGCCTAAATGACTGTTATCGGTTTTATACGGGCAAAATAACCTACTATACCCCAAACCCCAAGGAAAATCTCCCATTTATTGCTGAGATATGCCCTAGTTAAAAATGATGGTCCTGCTGGGGTTTTATCCATTGAAAAGTCAACTTGAAATTTACCATTATCAACCCAAAATAGACATAAATGTCGGTCAAGTCCCATCGAGTGAAGGAAAACTCTACCGACTATAAAGTCATGGCGTACTCCAAACGTTGGAACCAAAAGCCGTTAAAAAGAGCATTTTTAACCCGATCTGAAGCCATTGTAAAGGTCCACATTACTAACATCTCTAGTGAAATACTTAGCTGCTTACTTATTGTTGGTTAACGCCGGTAACACCTCCCCATCTGCCGCTGACGTCAAGAAGGTCTTGGAGTCCGTCTCCATCGAGGTCGAGGACGACAAGGTCGAGAAGTTGTTGGCCGAGGTCGAGGGCAAGAACGTCGAGGAATTGATTGCTCAAGGTAACGAGAAGTTGTCTTCTGTCCCAACCGGTGCTCCAGCTGCTGGTGGTGCTTCTGCCGCTGCTGGTGGTGACGAGGCTGCTGCCGAGGAGAAGGAAGAGGAGGCCGCTGAGGAGTCTGACGACGACATGGGTTTCGGTTTGTTCGACTAAGCGTATCGCTGTCGGCTTCTGTAACATACGCTCTTAATGAAATCATCGTGGCATAATACACTTCACTAGATATATTTGCTTTTTTCTGGAATATTGTAGAATTCATTTTCTAGTGTTTATTGTTCCTTTTTGTAAAATTTCTATTTCGAACTTCATACTCCCAACTTTTCCATTTCCATCCTGGGCTATTCTACTTATAACTCCTCACCAGCCTTTCTTGCTGCGTTCGGATTGCCAAATACTCTATGACGGGCAGAAGAAAGGTACGAATCAAAGGCCGAGTCAGTGTTTGAGTAAGTCAAATCTCTTTTCTTGATGCCAGTCCTGCGCTCTTCAACTTCCTTGCTGAGCCATTGCAAAAACTCTCGCTTCACTGGCAAACGTCCTCCCTCGTGTAACTCAACCAAGGACCGGAAGATAGTCTGGAATTGCTGTTCGGAATTGGACTGCTGCAGATGCAAAAGACCCTGCAAGAATGCCGAGAATGCCTCGTCTGCATCTACTGCACCCGACGCCGAGCTTTCCGGAACCATGTTCAAATCTTCCAAAATAAGCACCAGCCTCTCTTTAGCAGATTTAGCCAACTTGGGGAAAACCGTGATCAAGGAATTCAAGCCCTGGGCGTTCTTGGCATCAGCCAAGTTGAAGTTCAGCAACCCGTACGTCTCGTCCAAAGAAAGCGCATGAATCACCCCCAAAATCCGCTTTTGCACCACCTCCGAAAGATGCCCTCTCTCCAAAACACGGTAAAGTTGTGGAATGAGTTTTGGTTGATGATTTTGTATGAACAGCTTGACGGCTTTTGGGTTATTTCTCAACGACGCACCGATCACTCTATATATTTTCTCCGCAAGACTCTCGTTCTCAGATACCGTTTCGGCAATGTTGCTCATGACTGAGAATAGTTCAGGGTGCGATGATAGCTGGTGCCCGAAGTCTATGTCGTGACTGAGCTCAACCAATGTGTCGATAGCCTTACCTAAACGAGTTATATCTGCACCCTTTCGAAAATCAAGCACTTCAGCCACCGAAGAATCATAATCCACAAGTTCAGAATCACTGGCCCGTGGTTTCTTGGAAAACTTACCCCGGGAAGGTAACCGGTCGCCTCCGTATGACGGCACATCTTCCTGTAATGAAGTTTTTGAATGGCTATTGTCTATAAGGGCGAGTTCCGAACCCTCATCACTATCATCAGGTTGTAAAAGACGGGCTTCTTGCTCCCCGGTTTCGAAGTTGAGCCGGACATGTAGTCCAGCAGGAATGTGCTGTCCTTCACGAACGACCTGCCACTGATTGGATGGCTGGAAAACTTGCGGATAACAGTTTGATTTGACCCCATCTGGACACACAACCATACATCTTGCAGCTAAGGCCAGTGCTAAAATGAGAAGTATTTGAGACAGAAATTTCATGGCGCCAGGTTATTGGTTTCCTTTAGATTTATTTTCCTTTATAATTTTTCTGTATTCCGAGAACCAAAGCTTGAAGTTCCCCAAAAAAAAAAGAATAGTACCCACAAGAAAGACCAGCTTGCTTATCTAATGGAATGCCAGAGTGTTCTTTCAGGTTCTAGGAAATAGTGCGGGCTGTTAACTTCAGTATGCACTGCCGCGTCAGGCGCACCACGGATGAGAAATTAATGAAGAAAGCGAAAAATAGAAAAAAGCAAAAGAAACGAATGGATGGAATTCAGGTCGACCTAGAGATCACCTTAATGCTAGCAAAATAATAGTGTAGAAAGTGAAATGCAAAGTGCAAAAAAAAAAAAAAAATTTAAAAAAACCGCCAGTGTAACTAACCAGTGAAACACGGAGGTTTTCATGGGCACGCATCTTGCTCCTCACCATTTCTCCTCCGGGTTGGCCTTGAAGGAAATATAATCTTGGTAGTTGAAAACACTTATCTCCGTCTCGTTCTCGACACCCAAATCCCACAAACTCTTCTCACTGTGGACCAAATTGTTGGCATCATCACAGTGCAAGATGTCTTGCTCGTCATTATCGAAATTAATCACCAAATTCATGGACTTGGATCCATGCGCATGCGTGTATACCTTCAAAGTGTCATATTGAACATTTCTATAAGGTCTGAAGGAGCCAGTGGTGTTGATGGTTGTACGAATTTTCTCCAACAATTGAGATGGGGTGGTGGCTTTCAAGTCGATCGAGGGAATGACATGGTTCTTGACATTTCTGTAAGGAAACGATTTGATGATTCTGATGGTTACGAGAGAATCAGATGCTGGTCTGACGTTGGACGTCAAGGGCTCCTCAATATTAAATCCAGACATTATGCTTGTTTGTGTGGGTGTTTTCTGGTAGAAACTCTAGCGAATTGAAGATTTGCTTGAGACCCATCCCGTCATGGGATGTACGGATGTGGCGTGCCAGTTAGACTTTGAACCCCGATTCCATTCGATTGACAAGCATGGACAAGTCGTAAATTTTGTCATGTGCCCCCGAGAGCTTACCTTCTAGAGTTCTCAGAACTCGATCGAAAATGGCGTCGGAGTCGTCGCTGTCATCCAGATGACAGACGTCGCCAAATTCATTACTTTCAGAACGCGTGAGTAAGGTTCGCGTAGGAATAAGGCGTATGAACTCATGGAATTGTGGTCCTTGGAATTGATCCAGCGGCATCAAGTTCACGAGAAACTTTTTGATATCCGAGAAAGTAAGATTGGATTGGTTGACTTGTTTTTCTACTTCCTTCTGGAACAGGATAAAGAGAGACTCTTCCGGCGTATTTGGTGTGCAAGGAAGATCGTAGAACCCAATTGAAGAGGCAAGAACCTTCAAGTCAGAAGTTGTGTGCAGTTGTTTCATCATGAGTTGGTATTCGAGCATCCTGTTCTTCAAAGAAAGAAGCATATCGAGCCCGGCTGTATACTTTTGGGCAGCTTCGGAAGCATTTTTGTCTGCCTTTGGGAGAGATGTTGCCATGAAAGATATCAATTGGTCGATGTTGGTGATATTGGTAGCGAAGAGTTTCGTCACCTTGGCGTCAATCATGTCACATAAAGCTTCTTCCTTCTTTAGCAATAGCCGAAGTTTCGAGAGCAAAGACTCTAGAGCAAGCACCTTTAGTGGTTCGTACGAGCATCTGAAGCCACCATCTTTCAACTCCAGATCGAGGGATTTCGAAAGATTCTGAAGTTCGGGAATATCGCTGTACATGAGAGCCGGCTTCACTTCCAATTTAAATTGGAGGCGTTCGTTTAATGTCGCTTCGAACGTCTTCACGTGAGAAACAAGTTCATCAGAGTTGTTTCTTTCGCTCAATTGCACTTCCAAGTCGTCGGCGCCATCGATTTCCGCGCAGAAAGCATTGATTAAGGACTCGAGATTGGAGTCGGTGCTTTTTGCTGTAAGATTCTCAAGGCGGGATTCTAGTTTGCCGATATGAGAATTGAGCATGTTAAGAAGACGCAAGGATTTCGTATCATACTTGTTCTTCAACTTTACGGCCCGAAGCACAAGAGAGAAAAATCCACCAAAATCAGTAGTGGTTGGTTCAGAGTTACCACAAGGCACTTCGTCTGGCTTCAAAAGCACTTCCTTCTTGTGCACCTCGAAATACATGTACCATTCGAGAACATAGAAAAGGATGCATTTCTCGTCGGGCACAAGCACATTAAAGTCGTCGGCCAAGGCCAAGTCGGGAATTGCCAATTTCTCATCAGCAAGGGTAATTATTTGCTCGAGTTCGGCGTGCCTTCTTCCTAAAAGGATCTGGTTATAATCGATGAAGTTTGGCACATAGAAGTCCAATACGGCAGCAAATACCAAGTGTGGGCGTTTCTCCTGTTGAAGCGACCAGTCCTTGTTGAAGTTTTCTAGTTCCGGAAGCGCCTTGGCCTTGCAGATGACGTTTAGCCAGCGCAATAGAATGGCCTTTATTTCTGCCATGGATCTGCTCTCACATTTGAGTGACACTATACTGGCCAGAGCATAGACAAACAACGACCAGATGAGGCCCAAAATGAGCTTGGTGTTGCCAGAAACAATATCTTCGGCGCTGATGTTACATGTGTTCATTTGCAACACAAGGCGACAGAATTTGAGCACGTCGTCGACGTTTTCCATTTTTTGCAACGCAAACGTTGGCCGTTTATAAACGGGCGTGAGCCTATATGGGGAAGCGTCGGTCTCTTCGGTGATTTTATTGACGAGGTCAAGAAGGACCAAGCCGTCACATAAGGCCGTGGAAATGTCAGGGATGTCCCTGCCAATTTTTGCCGACACCCACCTGGCCATTGTGCGCTGTTGTGAGATCACCCAGGGTTCGGTTATGCGATGCGGTTTCCGGGCCATTTTGGGAATCTTGGGGATCTTGGGAATCTTGGGAATCTTGGGAATCTTGGGAATCTTGGGAATTTTCCAGCAGATATTCTGGGGGCTCTGTCAGAAGCTGGACGCTAATTTTTCGAAGCGATTTGTTGCGTGAAATTGGGTGGCACTTTTATGGGTGTAAAATTTGGTGTATGCTTCTGTTTCTGTTTACACGGTTTTCGATGCGGCTTTTTTCTGTTCGGCTCCTTCTGGTTGGTGTCTATGTGCGGCGTCGGTGGAATCTGGGGTGATGTTGTCCCAATGCCTGAAAGCTGCGTGGCCAATGAATGCAGTCTAGAGTGGTTTTTTTGTTCTTCTAGATTGTCGAGAGAATAGCAAGGAGATGCCGCCACTTGTTTTGAAAACTTCTATCAAAGCTGAAACTTGGGGTAGGACTTTGGTTTTTTTTTTTTTTTTTTTTTTTTTTTTTTTTTCGAATTTGGCCGGTTTTTTTTACCACTTGCCGAGAAGTATATATAGGTGAAGCAAACACCAAACGCCAACGATACAGTGACGCGTCTGAGAATATTCAATTCGCTTGAGACCCGCACCTATATGCAGACCGGCGCTGCTCAGAGTTGATCGCGGGGTGCATACAAGCGGGTTGCTTCCCATGGTTCACAGAAAAGTTCTTGGGTTTAAGTTTGTGTGGGCACCCGAATTGGGTAGAATCCACGGAAATCTATATATTTAGGAACCCAGAATGCTCAATGCACCAATATAAACGACTGTATAATGTCTTGAAAGTCTAGCCATTCAAGTCGACTCAGCTAAAGCCATTGGCTTCACCAAAAAGGAACTTTTCCGGTATGTAACACACACCACCCTATAGAACTTCGTAATAGGGCGAAAGAAGTACGGCCAAAAGGGGCGGGTTTGGACTATACTTTTCGTCATTCAAATTTTATACCCTAATATTTCCACAGTTGTAAATCTTTGTCAACAAAAGATTGCCAGTAATACAGAAATACGAAAAACAACACCTCCCCCGTTGATTCCTTCGAGGCGTCAGCTAAAAGAAGTAGTGTGTATAGAGCGTGTCTCAGGCGTTCCCAACATGCAAGGGCCGCTCATGACGAAAACGGGAATGGAGAGTCCCTTTTTGGGCGATATTGACGAATCTGGCAAGAATCGCGTTGGGTGATTATGGTTAGACCCTTTATTGACCAGGGAAGAATAGAAACACGATGCGGTGTTTGGCAATTTCTTTGGATCTTTTTCTTTTTCTTTTTCTTTTTTTTTTACTTTCACTCTTACTTTTCATCTTCTTTAAAAAGGTGCGACTGGGAAATCCTCCCGGTATTTGTTCTGCTTTGTTTGAGCGTTTCACACTCTATGCTACTTTGTTTCATATTGCACTGCTTTTCCACACGCGAAACACCTGCCCTTGCAAAGGCCCAGACACTGTCAATTATGAAAGTTTTTGGTGTATGTAAAACGGCATAGAGGGATGGAATTCTAATCATGGAGTTTTTTGTAAAAAAAAAAAAAACAAAATATACAACTTTCTTCAAGAAGCCTACTGGCCCGTTTACGTTTGAAAGCTGCAATTATTTCTGACATGCAACTCTCAGTGCCTAAGTTAGCCATTTTCGTAAATGGGCCTACCCAGAAATCAGGAAAACTCCATTCGACACAATCTTCGGCTGAGTTCAATTCTATTATACATCATGATTATTATGGGTTAGAGAAGACAGGGCGAAACCTCTATGTATATTCATACAGAACACCTGGCTTCGCACGCCTCCTAAAACCCCCATGGCTTTAACTTTAACTGCAGCCAGAAACCGGCAACCCCCTATCTTACGAAAACAGACATTCTGAAATCTCCGCAAAGGCAAATTCCGACTTGATCAGCAGTATCTCGTGCTAGTGCATCTAACCCAAACAGGAGGGGTCCCAGCCAGAACAATTATGGATGAGATCTATCGAGCTCACCGAATTCAAAACAACATGCATATGATGATATACGCAATCCCAAACCAAGTGTGCACTAGGAGCACACTAAGGGTGCACTAAGTGTATACTGGAAACTGCTATTCTTAGCACCCGACGAGTCCCACCAGGACTACAAGCCACCCGCATCCACAGCACAGCTGCTTGCATCAATCTTCACACCTAAATCGAGAAGAAGGGATGCGCGAGCGTTTCCTTTGCCGTGGGCCGGGCCTGGTGGTCGTACGTCAATAACTTATCGATCAAATCCACAACCTCGTCCAGAACCAAGTGTTTGTTGTCCTTGTGGATAAACGCAGACCAAGGCTTGCGGGGGTACTTGCCCAAGATAGAGTCGTACTCGCTGCTCAACTTGATTCTGTACTTGTTGACATATGCCATCAAGTCCTTTGTTCCCAAAACCTTGGCAATCTGCACAAGCTGGTCGTTGTTGGAGTCACCGCGGAAGAAAGGCTCCTTCTTGAAAATGATGGCGGCAAGCATACAGCCAACCGACCACAAGTCGAGCGAGTAGTCGTACTGTTGTAGGTTGATCAAAAGTTCCGGTCCTTTGTGGTATCTGGAGGCCACACGCACGTTATAGTCCATACCAGCGTGGTAAAACTCGGCCAAACCCCAGTCGATAAGGCGCAACTTCTTGTTTTGCGGGTCAATCATGATATTTTGGGGCTTGACATCACGGTGCATGATTCCCATGGAGTGGGAAAAGTCCAACGCAATGAGGAGCTGTGTGAAGTAGTACTGGATGTCGGGGATGGTGAATTTCGCATACAAGATACGGAAATCCACGTTTTTCACCTGCTCGAAGATCAACGCGGGGATCTTCAGGTTGGCATCACGCACAATGTCCAAAAGGGCAATGACATTGGGGCCGCCGGTGATGTTCTTCAAGATCTTGACTTCACGGAAAATCTTCTTCATCTTCACTGGCTTCAACACTTTGATGACACAGGGCTGCTCGTTGCGCACATTCACTCCTTCAAACACCTCGGAGTACTTTCCCCGGCCGATCTTGCTGACGATCTCGTAGTTCCGAATGTTGCCCCATTCGATGGTGTGGGCCTCGTAGTCCCAGTATTCTTGAGGCTTTTGCTTATTGACATCCGCATACACCCTGGCCACGGAATAAACGTTTGACGACATGGCTTCTGTTTTGATGTTTGAGAGAAGAATGCTAGGCTTGGGTTCTAGACGGCTTCCTGGCGGTTTTGTACTGCTTCTCCGGGATGGCCTTTGTAGTTTTTGGGGGTCACTTTATAAAAATTTGATACATCGCACTACACCTTTTCCGGCTGCGCGCGGGAGTGTGTACACGCAAAGGAAGTAGAGAAACGGCGAAATATTCCACTCTGGGGCGTTGTAGGGGTATTTTTAACCTGGGAGAGGGATGGTGATACGAGAGGAATTTACGAGATTTGAAAATGAAAAATGTGCAGATGTTCGTTTTCGGGGGTGTGTACTTTATTTTTTTCTAATTCTTCCTCTTTCTCTTTTTGCCTTGGCACATGTTTTGGCTTGAATCGGGGTTCTTTTGATTTGCCACACTGGGCCTGGGTGGTGCGGCCCGGAGATGAGCATCGTACATAAATTAGTGGGGCCCGAGCTGATAACAGGGCCGTTTTTTTTTGGTCCACCCAGCCATATTCCAGAAAAGGCAAGGAAAGTATATATTGTATTGTACTTTTTGGGTTATTCGTGGTCCAAGAAAATGAATATTGTCGTTTTTGCTTTAATATTAAGCGCTGGGGTATTTGTTTATTCGGGTAATATGGTGAGGAGGAGCGTGGGTGGTGGTGGTTAGCGAAGAGTGAGGTCAGTATGGCTACAGGTCCACCCAAATATTCTATTGGTATCATTATTTTATTCCAAGGAAGATGATTGTTTTCGGCTATATTTTTCAATCTATTATAAACACATATCTTTGAGGTTTGCGGGGGGTAATTCAGAAATTCCATGGATGGGACTGTTGTATATGTTTCTGTTATAACCACCCTCGTGTATGGGTGGGCTGACTGAGGCTGCAACCTGCCAATGACGCTCGCCCGTGCAAAACCCAGGGGTCCACTGTTTCTTCACTCTTGTGTTCACATTTCGGACTTTTTTTTCTTTCTCTTGGGAAATACCACTTTTCTTAAAAAAGGCTGAGAAACTTCGCATTCAATGTGTGTCAAAGCTAGGATTCGGCATTGCCTATTCTTCGCCCAATTCTTCGCCCAATTCTTCGCATACACACGCAGACCTATGAATTAAGGATGCAATTTTTTTTTCAGTTTAACGATTTTTACCGCCGTAGAAATTGGGAATTTTCCAGCTGAGAAGTATTGGATTTGATTACTTTTATTATTTATAGAATCTATGCTGGAGTAGAGATAAAAAGCTCGTATTCCATAATGCAGGTGGTCGATCCCGAAGCCGTCAGTGGAGCCACTTGGATCAAGTGCACTGATATGGAATTAATAATATGTAATGATTTTTTTAAAGCGTATAATTAAAATCATTACTAGAGAAAAGTCTACCCAATTCTCCTAGTAAAATCTCCCCAAACATTGTCAGTGACAGCTGATTGAGGATGATATACGACTACAGTCTACTGCCACGAGGGTGGATACGGCAAATTTGGACACCGAGGTGATACGATGGGTCTAAAAGGGCAAAGCTTGACCGTCCCAGAGAGGGAATATCAACAGTCATTTGTAAGCGATATTATTTGGATTTACTATATCATATATTAATTTAGTAATATTAATGTTGACACAAGAAATGCTTTAGTCAGATTTAGTAATGTCGCAGCACAACAGACACTTTTCCGTTTCGGGGTTCTTCATACTTTTCCCGAAGATACCAGAGAAGCAAGAGGGGAAAAAGTTCTAAGAAATCTTTTATATACTGCAAGATAGAACTTGTATATATTTTTTTCTCCAATTAGCTTCCACGGTAGGTTCTCATAAGTTCCCTTTAGCTCCCATAAACTCCCATAAGGTCCCATAAGGTCCCATAAGGTCCCATAAGTTCCGATATTTTCACCCATCACTGCAAAACAACGAGGACCAATATCCATCGCCAAAGTACCCCCAGAAAGGCGAAAAAACGCCCACCAACTATCGAATTCGCTAAAAATAAACACTTTTTCTCATTCCAATATTTGTTGGCCCTCTTGACTAGACTTATCACTGCCACACCACACTGTCCTGCACTTCACCAGAAACCATGGGACATGGCCCTCTTCATCAACACTACGCCTAGACGTGCTTCATCCAAGAAGTCCATGGGTACCCAGTTACCGCTATAGAACCCAACAGTATCACCACCCACGCGTCTTTGCAGCGATTAAATACACAACGCAAAAAAATATCAACTCATCAGAGCAGATAAATACAAAACACTACTGTCGAAACCACAAGTCACGTGCCCTCCCTCCAATGCCCACGGCCAAACTTTCTCTTCAGACTCCAGAGTGCCTACTATCGGATATCCAGATCTGGAGCAATGCCGAACTTTCTCATCCAGGTCTGGAAGATCGTCTAAACTTGATTTCGGTGGTCAACCATTCAAAAATCCCACTTTTTTTGGTATCCTGTGGCCCGTTTGACGTCTACTCTGAGCATCACGATACAGAGGGTTATTTCTTCGACACTCTTGTATGTCTGGAAGAAAACATGGGGTTATTGGCCAAAACACTGGCCGAGAATTCTGAATGCTATGTCGTGTTCTACGTAGATAGGGCTCTGGCACCGCGGGTCCGGTGCTATTACATTGACTTCTCGGTTCTCCAGCAGGTTGATGAAATGAGATCCTTTGGAGTGGAGAACCGGGAAGAAGACGTGTTTTTCACGGCCAAAACCCGTGCAAATACTGAAATCGGATACCAGCGTGTTTGATCGTGTTTTGGAACATAAAACATCGAAACGAATGCCCTCCATCGCTGCTCCACAACCACCAGTGGCGATGTCCCTGGGACTCATAACCAGCCACCAGATCTCCCAGGCTGTAAATAGGGTGGTGCTCTCGGGGCTACGGCTTAGAGGTCTATCAACGAACGCACTGTCTTCGGCAAACGACAAGATTGCCATCAGGGAGATTTACCAAATGACGAAGAAGGCTGCCTTATTTGCGTTGCGGAAGTATGGTTACGATTTCAACAGGGGTATTTCAAACGGAGATAAAGAGGCTTCTCAAGGAGTCAGTTTGGATGATATCCAAAGTATAGTGGAGTCCTTACTTCTGACATTCGTCGATGTGGAACTGTCGAGTTTCACCAAAACCGACACGCAGAAAACCGGTCTATTATGATGGAGGTGTCTGAAGAGAAGGCATGCTTAATGGAAGCGTCGCGTACTAATCTTCTTAAACCAGCGTTAATTCGTGCCCGGCCTGTTGCCAAAATGACTGCTACCACTTTAAAATAATGTTGTTGCGGTTATGAGTTTTGGTTATTGAAGCTGATTACAATATTCATATGGGGAGATACACTTTATAAACATTAATAATACATCCTCAACACGAAGAACCATTAGGCCAGCAGTGCCGTCCATAAATCAGAGGTATCAAGCCAACAGAAAAAAAAAAACTCTTCATTATTCGAGGTTGTACCACTGTAAAACACCTAAATGATATTGGATGTACTGAGATGGCGAAGACTACAACTATTATTATGACAGTCATAAGTGCGTTTAAAGGTGCACATGAAAAAAGAAAACACATATTATCCTCGACCCATCTGGAGGAACTTATCTCATAAAACACTGCCTGGTATTATAATCAAAAGCATCTACTAACAGACAAATTCCATGGGAAGATGTTCATTACCACCATCGAAGTGATCTAGAGCAGGGCTAAAAACAGGCTCGCGAAAAGTCTAGTTGACTATTTATATATATACATGATTTCTTAGATCTTGAGGTCGGCTAGACGCACGATCTTGGACTGTGCGTAGTCATCGTATGTTTTGGTGGATGCGGTCTCTAACAGAACGTCGAGAGCACTCTTTTTCACTATCTTCTTACGTAAGCTGGACTTACCCAAGTGGTCCAACAACAACGAGCGGTCTTTGAGCAAGTACCCGCCTCTGGCAGGGTCGGAATAGTACGCAATGTCTCTCTTGTGGAGCGGACGGGCTTGGAGTGGCACTCTGCCCTTTTTCAAGAGAAAACGGTCGGGGTTTACGTGTGCGAGCAAGCCCAACTTGGTGTGGTACACACTGGTGAGCTCGTGGCCGGTGTTTTTGACCGCCGAAATGACCCTTTGGGTGGCTTGCGAAACCTCCAAGTTCAAAGGCGCATTGTACATGAAACTACCGCTTCCAAGCACCTTGACACCGTCCTTGAGCGCTCCGGAAACAAGCCCGCATTCACGCATGACACGGATCGTGAGTGTGCCGCCAGCCTCCAAGGGGATGCGGCCAGAGTCCCAGAATTCCTGGATTCTGCGTAAACTGATTTCCTGGAACACTTTACGGTGGGGTCTTTTGAACCCAATAATGGGGAAAAGCTTGTAGTATGGCGTCTGTCCACCCTCAAGCCAGTGTGGAACACTGCCTCTGGCCTTCTGACCTTTTTGACCACGTCCGGCGGTTTTACCCTTACCAGAAGCCGGTCCTCTTCCGAGCCTGGTGTATGCCTTGACGGCACCTTCTGCCGGGCGCAAACTGCCCAAATAAGACGCATGACGGGCCGCATTCACGAACGGCACCATGCCGCTGAGAACACCTTTGGTGTTATTAAGAAACCGCAACATTTTGTGCTGATGGTTTTTCATTCAAAATGAGACCTCACCGATAAATATTTTCTACTGGTGAAAAAAGGTCGTGCGCGGGCCCAAGTCGTAATGCACGTGTAGAGCACCACGAGGCCCAAGTATGTAGACGGAAATGTTGGTATAAGAAAAGGGGGATTTTGTGGGTGATATGAGATCTATGTAAAGAAAAGGTTGTATTCTGCTGAATTAAGTCAAGTGTGCTTTTTTTTCTTCTGTGGTAATATTGGAGGTGTCGTGCGAGTAGTGGGTAATTTATTGTGCGACTGGAGACCAATGCGAGTGAAATCATCATGTTCTTTAAATTTAACAAAATTAACGAATTTTTTTAAGAAAAGCTTGGATATTCTATATTTTCTTTCTGAGAGTCTACCAATAGACTTTTTTGGATTTGGGAATTTGCTTTTGTTTTTTTTTTAAATTTAAGTCCTTTGGGGGGTTAAAAGAGGTCTGCTAGATATGTTGCAGCCTCGAGATACATGTGGACATGGTTTATGCGAGAAAATGACAAAAGGGCCTGTTTTATTTTCCTGTCAGCTAAGTAACTGTTGAAGATTTGCTTAAAAGTAAAGAGGGCTTTGAAAAATAATATAAGTCAAAATCAATTAAACTGGTTGGGCTGCAATTGGTATGACTGGCGGGAGGTTTCCCATAGCGTCATTTGGTGTTGATGCTTTAAAGCCGGACCTCGAAAACGTGGAAAATAATCAAATATCAAATCATTTTGGTGGCCCTTCAGCCCAAAGAAATGTACCCGCTAGACATTAAGTTTAAAATTTCGTCTTTCCGTGATTATATTTTGAATCGGTCATTTCAATCTGATGTATCTAAAGAAGGTGTGTTGGTGATGGATAATATTCCTTTCTTCATCGCATGCTATTTTACACCCATTTTTCTGAAGCACTCGGAACACTTTTTTCGCCGGCTGATACCAAAACTTAAATGCTTTAATGAAGAAGTGGAAGCATTGCGAAATAAATTTCACCACACCCAAGCGGACCGTGGGGACCTACCAAGAAATGCCAATTCTCCCCGATTATAGCATCAATTACCTAGTTAGTCAAGCCGATATATCTTATGAGAATTACTGAAATTTCTTCCCCATGTCTCCTATATATTTTAATAGCACGAAAAGAGGATCTCTCAAAATATTTCCATGCAATCTCGTGCTTTTGATTTACATTCTTTCCTAGCTCTATTTATTAGTAATAATCTATAGTCAAACACCCAAAGCTTGCTCTGAATGCATTGTAAAGCGAATATTCTGCAATGGTATTCTTGCACTGTGAAGCTAGCATCTGTGTAATGTATAGTTTAATTTTTCTCTCTATTGGCCTTAAAGCTTATCTCCGGCTCTTAGATCTTTTGCTCTTCTTAGGCTTGTTTCTTGCTCGCTTCCTTTTGAATTTCTTTCCAGGGGCATACTCCGAATTGGATTCTTCACCCTTACCACTTTCCGGTAACTCAGTTGATATTCCATTTGAGGCTTTCTTGGATTTGGTATCCACGTATTCCGTATGGCTCTTCCCTGTGGGGGGTAGCATCTTCTGGGCGTTGGAGAGATATTTTCGAATTTCCCCAGTCAAACTACCAAGGGAAGCAGAAGTGGTAGCCAAGTGCTCCATATTATGGTCCAATGCTTGCTTAAATTCATCCATGTCAATACACACGTGCCAATTGCTCTTTGCCTCATACTCCAGAACAGTGGTGTTTTGTTGCACGTTGTACAAACAAAATATAACATGTGCCCCATTAAGTTGGTAGAAACGGTAGTAGCTTTTCAAAACCTCATTTCGTATCATGGCGAGGTTGCTAATTAGATCAATCATTTCTGCGGCACGTGGATTAAACTCTTTTTCAAGAAGGCTTAAATTGGCTTGGAATTTGTCAAATTTGGTATCGAGATCAGTCAGCACAGACTCCAAATTCCTTATTTTGTCTTCCCAAGGAATGAAATTGACGTTGGTGCTATTTTCAGCCTCTTTGAGGATTATAGAAATCTCATTCAACATCTCACGTCCTGTGGATATCAATTCTTCTCCAACGTGTACATTGGAAAGTATATCTTTAAGAAAGGTGATGACCTTTTCATTACAGGAATGAACTTCGACTGTCAAATATAGAAAGACGCGAAGATATCCATCAAAAAGTGCGCTTACCATTGGATTGGTATTCGATCCCTCAATCTTCGTACTACTTTGATCACGGAGCTGGTTCCACTCCGCACTAAAATCCAAAAATGGTTTGAAAGAAAGCCCTGCTTCTTCAGGGCCTCGAAGCAAAGCTTTGTCAGTTGAATCCACAATATTCTCTTTTGTATCTTTGAAAATTGACGAGGGGTAAGTCTCATGACACAGTGCTTCATTCAAAGCAAAAAGGTTTTCTGATTTAGCCTCCACAATTGGATGATTGTTTTCTTCAAGTTGAAGTAGCAAAGCTTCGGTCTTCCTCAACAGCAAAGAGGTCTTGGAAACTTCTTGGGGGTATGCACCATGCTGCGTTTCTTCACAGGGAAAGTTACCAGGAGTTTCAAAATGGAGCTTTTTGTTGTTCGATAGCCTGCTTATCGACTGAAAAATGGATTTAACGCTTTCCGACTGAGAACATTGCGCCTCAAATTGAAGATATCCACTACTGTCGTCGTTTCCGGTTGTTAGTACAGGAATTTCTTCAGTAGTGGCACTGTACTTGCAATCCTTAGCCAAGAAGTCAGTAGTGTTCTGCTCTGGTCTCTTTTCCACCGCAACTTGAATCTCCTCAGGAGAAGTACTGGTCAATGCACTTACAGGGATGCTCTGAGCGCTTCCCGCCAATGAATCCTTTGCAGAACAGAAGGTGAAGAGATGAACGTGACAGAGGGAAAAATATCTTCCTCAGACAGTTGATTCCATCCTATTTGGGCTTGGAACTCCCTTCTCGTTTCAAGTGGTAATGATTGGGTATTGGCAAACGCTGCAGTTGGAACACCAGACGACAGAGCTGGTATGATAGCAGAAGAAGCGCGGTTCTCTGTTTTGCATGACCTGAAAGCCTCAGAAATGTTAGTCTTTTCCAGTTCTCCGCCTTTAGCTAGGCTTGTATTTCCATAAGACGCAAAAAACTCCTGGTACAACGAGTCATCTGAGTCGGAGTCATAATCCGCCCAAGATTTTTCTGTCTTAGTGCAAGGATTATACGAGTGAAACCACATTTCCAAAGGTTTTTTGAGATTCCTTCGAAGGCCGCACAGTCGGGGGAAAATCCTATTGCTGAAACACTTGATAAATTGAACATTTTGTGGGGATGAACAGGGTCACTATTGGATGTAATTGGCGTTGAAGGGTTTGCGTCACCCTTGGGGAGATCCAGATTGATAGTTTGTGGAGATTCAATTGATCCTGCTTCAGTTTTTGGGCCGTTGAAAATTTTGGACTCTGCCTCTGTAAAATATGGAGGGTCTCCTTCAGGTTCCAGAACACCTACAGCAGGTTTTACTGGAAGATCGTCTCATCTTCCTCTTCGGTAATTGCCTCGAGAAACTTCACACGAAGAGGTGCGTCGATATACTGTTCCCTCTCGTCAATCTCTGAAATTGTCAAAAGAGGAGTAGAAACCTGATTTTGTCTAAGTTTATCCTCTGCACTACCTACCAGATCAAAGACTTGTTTGAAACCAACGGAATCACTAGTCTCTGGTTTGAGATGAATCGAAGCGAGAACATGCCTAGAATCCAGCCCCTCGACAATTGAAGGCATCTGATTGTGAATAAATTCATAATGAGCCTGCGTGTTCTGTTGCTTGTTCTCAAAAATGGGGTCTTGTAGCTCGTCACTAGCAGTGTCAGTCTTAAGAAGCCCCGAAACAGTTACGACGTTAGAAAATACAAACTTCAAGGATTCAGCAACCTTTGGTTCGCCCTCTGCGACTGGAATATCTGGGTTATCCAATTCAGTCATACGAGGTTCCTGTTACCCAAAGAACGACGAAAGAAGTCGGTATTTATGGGTTGAGTTTGGCTAGAATCTTTCTCAGTGATCGACTGCGGAAGGGCAGGGATGTTATCGAATCCGGTTGATAAAGGCTCCTCGGAAACCTCAGGGGCTTCTCTTTCGTGTTCGTTTTTACATTGGGCACTTAAATTTAAGTCAATTGGGGAGATTTCGGGGGAGGTTTGGAATCCGGCGAAGTTTAATTGTGGAGACTCGTTAAGGGGATCGATTTCTGCAATGTTGACAATGATGTCGTCGATTTGTCTTATAATTTCATCCGAATGCCTATTTTGTTCCGCCCTCCAAGTAGTGTACGCTTGGGGCTCTTCGTCCTCGGTCTGACTTGGGGCAAAGCAAAAACTTACCTGTTTACTTGAACCTTTTGAGTCAGATAAGTCCGCACAAGTTTGTGGCCCCACGGTGATGGCATCATCAGTTCTATTCTCTGTACATGGTGCCACCACGGGACTATCAATTGTCGAATTATCCCCTTGCAAAATTTCTTCACCGTCACTTTTCGTAGTGAATGTGGCTTTTCGTTTTGCGGCATCTCTCAAACGAACACTGAGCTCTTTGATCAGCCCCCATATCTTGGAAATAAGCCTGGCAATGACCGCAACATTGTGCGCACCAAGTTTTAAAAGACTTGACTTTTGTGCTCTTAACTTTTGGTGGGCGGTGGCGTGGTGTTTCTTTTTGTCTATGGCATTTTTTGCTGTGTCAGTTGGAAGATAGTGGTAAAGAGTGTCTGGGTTTCCGTTCCTAGCGATTGAGATGAATAGATATCGTAGTAAGGACCGCACCAGCAAAAGTTTCCAAACCTCCAAGGAAAACTGGGCTTCAGAAGGTGACACGTGGTCTAAGCCGGTAAGCAAGGGAGATACGGGCGAAGCCAAGACGGTGTTGTCAGTATTGGGACTTGTTGATTTGTCGGTATTGTGGTTTACTTGCAGCTCCCTTTCGTCGTCCGCAAAGTCGGGATCCAGCGTAAAAGAATGTGCCCTTTTCAACCGAGGGAGGTTATTTTCACCAGCCGAACGTAACCATTTTGGTCTTTGGAAACGTTTTTTCTTGGTAGTCTTGACTGTCTTTGTGGGCTGTTTCTTTGATTTCTTCTTGCTCGCGTATGCTTCTTGAGAAAGAGAATGCATTGATTTCAGAGAATGTGAAACCGCCTGCTTAGCAAGTTGAGAGGCCAAGGGCAAGCTTTCGGAAGATTCCACAAGAATATGAAGCCTCTGGCTTTTAAGAGAGGGAAATACTACCATTGGGGGAAAGCGGAGTAGTTGTCCCCCGTGCCAGCAATCTTCGAGAAGCCCCAAAATTAATAGAAATACTCTTACCAATACTTGGCTTGTAGGCAACAATGCTTGGCCCAATTGTTTTGGCGCAACTGATGGTTTTGTGGTGGTTGTTTAGAGAAGTGGTGGAAAAGACTTGTAGGTGGTGGGTTTTTATTTTGTGTGAAATCTCAGTACTTGTATTATATGGACTATATAGGGCATTATTGTGTCACCTAGGCGAATTAAGTGAGGGTATTGTTTTGGTCTGAATAGTAAAAACACAGTGAGATAAAAAGATGAAGGAAAAAAGGAGATTTAAGGAGTGAAAAGAAAAATCTAAAAGAGTGACTTAACTTAAGGCCCCTGAAATATTCTTGATTTTTTTTTTATAAAAAAAACTTGATCTGTTCATTGCAAAATGCAAATTCTCGATTCCAGTGCGGCTGGATATTTTGCAGCCATGTCCTATCGTCACTACTGTATCTGTTGTTCATGTCACGTGCAAAACACATACAATTCCCGTTGCCAGATGTATAAAAGAAGATAAGCTTTGAAGCAGCCATGTCTAATATTTTGTAGTACTGGGAAAATATAGGAAAACATCGGCTTCTTTGTTAAAAAAATTAAAAAGTAACAAAAGAAATATGGTGTCTGGGAGTTTGTGGGACGGTCTCACCATTTTTCTCGATGACTAAAAGCCATATAGGAGGTAGACAAACCCAATACCAGATTATCGTATTCATTCAAATAGATGAATTAACACCTCTGGTGAAATATAGTACGCCTGTGCCCAAAACACACTCTCAAAATTTTATGATTACATCTACCAGTTATGTTTGTCCGTCTAGTATGGCAATCTCAGCAGTCTACGTGACTAAGAACAGGACAAAGAAACATGATCTGAAAAAAGTCGTTTTATAGCGGCTTCCTGTAATGCAATTGTTTCTTTAAAAAGAGAAAAAAAGAACAACAATTCTTTTAAGATTCGGGTGAATTGACTTACCATGAACTTCAAGAGGGTGTTGGTATTATTTTTTTCAGTATCCATGTACTAAGACTGTGTGGACGTTATTTTTTGTGTGTTTAAAATAACTGAGTACAGCCACGCCAGAAACAGCCCATTGCAAACATAGAAAAAATATTTGGATGAAATGCTGGGTGATAATGTTATCTGGGTCTTTTTTTCCGAGGAATAAGCCGTGCCTATTTTCTTCTTTTTAAAGAAACAATTCGTATTATATTTGCTCTAACCATGTGGTTACAAGACCCTTCGGTACATCAAAAGAACACCCACTATTAACTTTTTTAATTTCTAGTACTTATAAGTGAGACAGTGATCACACGATTGGTGAGAGGTTGTGAATCTTCCTCTTTGTTGTTTTTTTGAAGAAACGTACTCTCGGAAAATCGGTTGTTTTCCCCGAATCTGAAATCTCGTATTTCGCAAAATACGACCATTGTACGAAAAGACGCTTATATACACTCTTTTGTATATATGCAGCACAACGTCACCAGAGAGCCAATAGTTGCTATTTCAGTCAAAAGGGAAAAAAACATCGAAGCCTTTATGGCCAAGTTGGTAAGGCACCTCACTAGTAATGAGGAGATCGTCAGTTCGAATCTGGCTGAAGGCACTTATTTTTAACTTTTTGAAGTTGACTGAATACACGTTGGAGATTATTCTTGTGCAAAAATTTTACGTCACTTTTTTATGTAATTTTTTTCAAGCTTGACGCTTCAGACTAGTGATTACAGTTGCTTGAGTGTTACTATTCTGAAAGGCCTCGCCCCTCTTCGGGAAAACATGGCAATTTTTTTGGTCTGATGGAATAAAACAGTCATGTTTTTGGGCTAAAATGATCTGCACGGTAATCCTCTGTATTATCGGTAAACATTACGAAGATACAACACGTTGGGCTCAACCAACTCTTGACGTGCCAATACTAAATGATAAAAAGTCCAACCACTTCAACCAAGAAGTGCAAGAACATCCACTTAATGCCAATTTAAAGGAATCTGAGTATGTAGCTGAATCGGTTGAATGTAGCGTCACACCCGATTTCAATGGTGTTTGAAACTCAGCACTTATATCTTTTTTCAAAAGAAAAAGATGAAGGTCTCAAGAAAATATATACTTCTCTTTGGGAGGGTCTTCCAACTTCTTCGTATCAGAAGCTTTCTGAAGTTACCGTACCTGTCTGAAAGCACGGAGAGATAATATTACTTGATCATGAAATACTCAGACCAAACTCGTGGCAGAAACTTGCAAGACAATCTTGTACAGAAAATCTGAATTTTCTTCAGCGGAATGGGAAGAAAAGTGTACCTTCCGGAAAATGGCGCCTCTTTGAATTGAAATTCCAAGATTGCCTGTCCAATTGATGGGGCTATTTCCAGACGACATGGGTATCCGTGGATGGAAAAGTTCTTGATTTATAAAATTTCATTGGTTCGATTAAAGAAGTGTCAGCGAATGGAAGTATTACAGAATTCAGTAAAACGTGAAATCTGGCTTATTTTCTCAACTACTACCAAACTACTGACCATGAACAATACCGGTCCTGCCATTCAAGCCAGACTATGTGTTGATCGGAGGAAGTATATCTTACCAATACGTCATATATTCAAGATCAAAACAAACTACAAATCAAACTGAGAAATTGCCCAGGCCCCACATGGTAGCTCCCAGCAAACGGAAACAATGTTTAGTTCAAGCCCTCCATGTGCTTGGACTTTTTCAGCAAGTCCGAGTCAAGCTCTTGCAAAGCCCTCTCATTGGGATGAGGCTGCTTCTTACCTTCGGCCTTCTTGTGGGGGTTACCCCATGGACCATCCGGTCCTCTGTGAACGCCGTCACCATGAGGCCTTTTCTGTTTCTTTAAGTCATGTCCGATGTCTCTGTCATCAGAAAGGTCGCCCTTGTCTCCTTGGGGTTCTTTGTGGTGCTTTCCTTTTGGTCCATTTATTCTGTGGGGCTCACCTTCATGAGACTTGCCAAAATCAGGAAAGGATGGTGGACCATGTGGATCATCAAGGGGCTTGAAGTGGGGCTTCAGGCTGAGTCTATAATCTGGTTTGGATTCGGCCCCGTGGTGGTTTTCGTCAAACTTCCCTGTATGAGATCCATTACCTCTAACCATACCCTCTCCAGATACATGGTGCATATGAGCACCTCTGTGATGAGGAGCCACACCCTTATGGTGCATTTCGGCATCTTGCATCATGGTAAATTGGTAGCCCCGTCCCATGGTGAACACGACAAAGCCAGCGAAAGCAACTCCAGTTGCAATTAAAACCTTACGCATGAACGTCTTTTTAGGTTTCTTTTGGTGCTTACCTTCAAAGAAAAACGGGTCTTTTGGGTGTGGCTTGCAGCCATGATGGTGCGGCTTATGGCCGTGATGGTGCGGCGGAGGAGGTGGTGGAGGTGGACAAGCCATGTATCCACCGTGTGCGTACCCGAATTCTGGTGAAAAGTATGGATTATAAAATCCTTGAGGACCAAAATAATGGTTGTGGTGTGGCTGAGTGCCAGGCTGAAAGTCGAATTCCTTTGGGTGTGGTGAAGGGTAAGAAGGTGGAGTCTGGTCACTTGGGGTAGTGGCATCGGAGAAGTACTCCTCCTTTTCGTTTGGTGAAGATGGTGGATACATTGGTGGCGAGATTTTAATTTCGAATTCTGTTTTCAAAGAAACAAATGTGAAAAATTAAGTCTTGGAAATTGTAGATGGAGATGTGTCCTACTTTATATCTTCGGCATTTGAAAACGTGCATACGGACGGCCCGGGAATGCAGGTGCAGCATATGTGATGCATGAATTGCGCCAGTTTTCCTTGTTTTTCTCGGGGTTACTTGTTTCAAAAGCCGAGATAACACAGCCGGGTTAAAAAAAAAATGGATACTTGCCCAGACCTGGATACCCGGAGGTGAGTTTCTGTCAAAGTTGATACCATGCTTTAATTTCTTCTTGTATTTGGAGCCCGAGAAATGATAAGTCCCTGAAAAAGAAAAATAAAAATAAATCAACTTGATGTGATTGCTTCACAACTCCTGCTTGATCGCAGTGTATCCGAGGATGCGGAAGGTCACCCATTTCCAATTGCATCCCGCCACCTCCAACACATGCTTATGATAGTCTGGTCTCATCAAGCAACATTCCCGGATGATTCCACAAAATAAAGGGGCCCAAGAAAGGAGAGTCGCTGCTCATTGGATCCGTGTATATTGCTTGCCCGAAAACAAGGCTTGGATCGCGGTCTGTGGGTCATGTATGCATGTCAGGCTGATATTTGTCTTGTTCAAATGCCGATATGCAGAGCCACACATATACATGTGCAGGTCGAATGCCGGTGCCTCATGCCCTCGAGGTATTTCCAGATTCCCATTGGACAGAAATCGGCAAAATTTGAGCAAGATATTGAAGCCGATATGCGAACGAATTGATTATCAGTGTGGCTTCGTATTACAGTATTTTCGCAATAAGGAGCACCCTTTTCATAGTTTTATTAGCCAGGTGAGCTCACTTAAGTGGCGCCGCGTCTTGGCCATATTTCGTAGCATAGAGCCCAAGTGCCTTGATTGGAAAGAGAAACTTATAGGTCGGGTATTCGATTGCACAACTGTGGTTGAAAACACCTTCAACATCCTCAAACTTCCATTCTCCTTCAAGTGATTGTCTTGTCATGATCAATCTCACCGCCCTATCAATAGGTTCTCTGTCCGGATATCCACCTAATATAAGGGCAATCACTGCCCACGCGGTTTGCACCACCAAAGATTGGCCACCTGGAACGTAAGTGTGAGTTTCGCATGCTTTCATGGATTCACTCCAGCCACCATCGGGCTCCTGCTTCGCTACCAAAAAGTCGAGGCCTTTCTTTACAACTTCCGAGTTCGCATACACTTTACCCACCGATTCAAGTGCCTCGACAGCAAACATAGCCGCGTAAGTGTAGCAGACGCCCCATGAACCATACCAGGAACCATCGAACTTGTCCTGGGCATTTTCAATGTAAGATATAGCAATGTCAATAGAGTGCAGAATCTCCTCGGGCTTATAGTCAGGGTAGTACTTTGAAAAGTAAAGCAACCCAAACACAGACGAGTCAGTGCACTCAACATAAGGGTATTCCACCATGATTTGGTTAAACACCTCTGCGGGTGACAACCACTCCATCATTGGAGAAGCTCTGATTTTCTCGTATGCAGAGAAAGAGCCATACTCAAAAGACCCGGTGTTTTGAATGAAAAGGATTCTATCCACCGCATCTTCAAGGTTCTCTCTTTCGATCTTGTCGACGATTTGTGGTCCGAGGTATTCATCATTTTCCACCATGATGATTGCCTTCATGGCTTCAGCCGTACAGTCGCTGACAGTATACCCTTGTGTTTTGGTACTAAATGGCCACGCACCTTTCCGCTTGTCTCTATAAGATCCATCCACACATTCCTCGGTAAACTGAGACCGTCTCAAAAACCAATATCCTTTCAAAATCATTTCATGGTATTGAGAATGCCTCGATAAGCCCGCCATTATCAAGTACTGGCACATAAATGCCACGTCCCATACCTGCACACCATTTGTTCCCATCACTGTCAACCCCTGTGGCCCATGGAAAACAACGTCATCTTTTTTGTCCAAGAAACCATGGAATGCAGCGGAGTCGGGGCCCTCCTCTAGAAACGTCACCACCATATTGAATGCAAAGCTAACGGGTGCAATACACAAGTACTCAGTATTCTGGCATTCCTTTTTAATGAGTTCATAAACGGTCTTGTTTGTGTGTTTGAGGAGCCACTGTGGACGAATGTATTTCTCGTATTTGGTTACACACCAGTTCAACGTGTCCAAGACTTTTGTGTGAGGGTAGTAGAGGTCCACGCCACAGACCGTGTTTCTGTGTTTCGAGAAATCAATCGATTCGTAGGGCAACTGGCGGGGCAAGTAAATTTCCGAGCGGATCTGCTCCAAAAGCGGGTCCACTTCGCAGGTGGATCTGTTGGCGCTTAAGTATGCGAGAGGCAAGTAAATGCACCTGGTGTGAACCCACCAGCGAGCAGGGTGGATCGAGAGAGAGTAAGGAAGGAGCCACATTTCGGGAGGCGCCGGGTTCACGCCTTCCCATCCGTATAAGTTCAAAAGAGAGAGCCAAGCCTTTCCCCAGTGAGGGTTCCCCATGGCCCCGCCCAATTTCAAAAGTGTTTTACGGGCCTTCACGCAAACTTCGTGGTGTTCGGGCAAGCCCAAGAGCCTTAACACCACGTAATTTATGGTGGTGCCGAAACATGTGGACTTATCTACAGAATGTAAGCCCCAGCCACCATCCACGGGATGTGCTGTATTGACAATGTACCGGATCATCTCGTGCTTCTTGACATCAGGGATGGGTGTTTTTGTGAAGTACGAAGCGAACACGTATCCTACCGTCATGAACATGGGGCCTTTATACTGACAGGCAAAAATGCCACATTCTTCCTGGATGTGGCCCAAAAACTCCGCACCTTTCATTGCAGAGGCCATTGCAGTAGGAATCTCCGTCTCGGGGTCGGGTTTCTGGAAATCCTCCATACCCAAGAGATATTTGGTGGTGTTGCTCTGCACGTCAGTTAAGCACTCGGATTCGGAGAGGTAGTGCCAAGTTTCTCTGCCGAGATCGTCTGTTCTGAGCCGCCAACGGGTTTTATCCGAGGGTCCCAACCCAATTCTGTCTGAATAATACGCCATTTGTGTTTTGTTTTGGTGTTCAAACGCAAAATTGGGGCGTATGAGTTTGTAG